>OX637533.1:126050484-126203911 GCA_951800035.1 Linnaemya tessellans
CCCAATTTTGCCCAAAAGGCGTTTATTTCTTATAACTGAGTATTGAAAGGAGTTTCAAATGCGAAGAAGCTTCCGAAAAGCTTAAGTCGCATGCATTTAAGAAAAAAAAATTTTTTGCCAATTTTTTAGGAAAGGCTTACCCCTTTGCTAAAAATCAATTTTTTGGTTGAAACACAATTTTACCCAATTTTGCCCAAAAGGCGTTTATTTCTTATAACTGAGTATTGAAAGGAGTTTCAAATGCGAAGAAGCTTCCGAAAAAGCTTAAGTCGCATGCATTTAAGAAAAAAAAATTTTTTGCCAATTTTTTAGGAAAGGCTTACCCCTTTGCTAAAAATCAATTTTTTGGTTGAAACACAATTTACCCAATTTTGCCCAAAAGGTGTTTATTTCTTATAACTGAGTATTGAAAGGAGTTTCAAATGCGAAGAAGCTTCCGAAAAAGCTTAAGTCGCATGCATTTAAGAAAAAAAATTTTTTTGCCAATTTTTTAGGAAAGGCTTTCCCCTTTGCTAAAAATCAATTTTTTGGTTGAAACACAATTTTACCCAATTTTGCCCAAAAGGCGTTTATTTCTTATAACTGAGTATTGAAAGGAGTTTCAAATGCGAAGAAGCTTCCGAAAAAGCTTAAGTCGCATGCATTTAAGAAAAAAAAATGTTTGCCAATTTTTTAGGAAAGGCTTACTACCCCTTTGCTAAAAATCAATTTTTTGGTTGAAACACAATTTTACCCAATTTTGCCCAAAAGGCGTTTATTTCTTATAACTGAGTATTGAAAGGAGTTTCAAATGCGAAGAAGCTTCCGAAAAAGCTTAAGTCGCATGCATTTAAGAAAAAAAATTTTTTTGCCAATTTTTTAGGAAAGGCTTTCCCTTTGCTAAAAATCAATTTTTTGGTTGAAACACAATTTTACCCAATTTTGCCCAAAAGGCGTTTATTTCTTATAACTGAGTATTGAAAGGAGTTTCAAATGCGAAGAAGCTTCCGAAAAAGCTTAAGTCGCATGCATTTAAGAAAAAAAAATTTTTTGCCAATTTTTTAGGAAAGGCTTACCCCTTTTCTAAAAATCAATTTTTTGGTTGAAACACAATTTTACCCAATTTTGCCCAAAAGGCGTTTATTTCTTATAACTGAGTATTGAAAGGAGTTTCAAATGCGAAGAAGCTTCCGAAAAAGCTTAAGTCGCATGCATTTAAGAAAAAAAAATTTTTTGCCAATTTTTTAGGAAAGGCTTACCCCTTTGCTAAAAATCAATTTTTTGGTTGAAACACAATTTTACCCAATTTTGCCCAAAAGGCGTTTATTTCTTATAACTGAGTATTGAAAGGAGTTTCAAATGCGAAGAAGCTTCCGAAAAAGCTTAAGTCGCATGCATTTAAGAAAAAAAAATTTTTTGCCAATTTTTTAGGAAAGGCTTACTACCCCTTTGCTAAAAATCAATTTTTTGGTTGAAACACAATTTTACCCAATTTTGCCCAAAAGGCGTTTATTTCTTATAACTGAGTATTGAAAGGAGTTTCAAATGCGAAGAAGCTTCCGAAAAAGCTTAAGTCGCATGCATTTAAGAAAAAAAAAATTTTTGCCAATTTTTTAGGAAAGGCTTACCCCTTTGCTAAAAATCAATTTTTTGGTTGAAACACAATTTTATCCAATTTTGCCCAAAAGGCGTTTATTTCTTATAACTGAGTATTGAAAGGAGTTTCAAATGCGAAGGAGCTTCCGAAAAAGCTTAAGTCGCATGCATTTAAGAAAAAAAAAATTTTTGCCAATTTTTTAGGAAAGGCTTACCCCTTTGCTAAAAATCAATTTTTTGGTTGAAACACAATTTTACCCAATTTTGCCCAAAAGGCGTTTATTTCTTATAACTGAGTATTGAAAGGAGTTTCAAATGCGAAGAAGCTTCCGAAAAAGCTTAAGTCGCATGCATTTAAGAAAAAAAAATTTTTTGCCAATTTTTTAGGAAAGGCTTACCCCTTTGCTAAAAATCAATTTTTTGGTTGAAACACAATTTTACCCAATTTTGCCCAAAAGGCGTTTATTTCTTATAACTGAGTATTGAAAGGAGTTTCAAATGCGAAGAAGCTTCCGAAAAAGCTTAAGTCGCATGCATTTAAGAAAAAAAAATTTTTTGCCAATTTTTTAGGAAAGGCTTACCCCTTTGCTAAAAATCAATTTTTTGGTTGAAACACAATTTTACCCAATTTTGCCCAAAAGGCGTTTATTTCTTATAATTGAGTACTGAAAGGAGTTTCAAATGCGAAGAAGCTTCCGAAAAAGCTTAAGTCGCATGCATTTAAGAAAAAAAAATTTTTTGCCAATTTTTTAGGAAAGGCTTACCCCTTTGCTAAAAATCAATTTTTTGGTTGAAACACAATTTTACCCAATTTTGCCCAAAAGGCGTTTATTTCTTATAACTGAGTATTGAAAGGAGTTTCAAAGGCGAAGAAGCTTCCGAAAAAGCTTAAGTCGCATGCATTTAAGAAAAAAAAATTTTTTGCCAATTTTTTAGGAAAGGCTTTCCCCTTTGCTAAAAATCAATTTTTTGGTTGAAACACAATTTTACCCAATTTTGCCCAAAAGGCGTTTATTTCTTATAACTGAGTATTGAAAGGAGTTTCAAATGCGAAGAAGCTTCCGAAAAAGCTTAAGTCGCATGCATTTAAGAAAAAAAAAATTTTTGCCAATTTTTTAGGAAAGGCTTACCCCTTTGCTAAAAATCAATTTTTTGGTTGAAACACAATTTTACCCAATTTTGCCCAAAAGGCGTTTATTTCTTATAATTGAGTACTGAAAGGAGTTTCAAATGCGAAGAAGCTTCCGAAAAAGCTTAAGTCGCATGCATTTAAGAAAAAAAAATTTTTTGCCAATTTTTTAGGAAAGGCTTACCCCTTTGCTAAAAATAAATTTTTTGGTTGAAACACAATTTTACCCAATTTTGCCCAAAAGGCGTTTATTTCTTATAACTGAGTATTGAAAGGAGTTTCAAATACGAAGAAGCTTCCGAAAAAGCTTAAGTCGCATGCATTTAAGAAAAAAAATTTTTTGCCAATTTTTTAGGAAAGGCTTACCCCTTTGCTAAAAATCAATTTTTTGGTTGAAACACAATTTTACCCAATTTTGCCCAAAAGGCGTTTATTTCTTATAACTGAGTATTGAAAGGAGTTTCAAATGCGAAGAAGCTTCCGAAAAAGCTTAAGTCGCATGCATTTAAGAAAAAAAATTTTTTGCCTATTTTTTAGGAAAGGCTTACCCCTTTGCTAAAAATCAATTTTTTGGTTGAAACACAATTTTACCCAATTTTGCCCAAAAGGCGTTTATTTCTTATAACTGAGTATTGAAAGGAGTTTCAAATGCGAAGAAGCTTCCGAAAAAGCTTAAGTCGCATGCATTTAAGAAAAAAAAATTTTTTGCCAATTTTTTAGGAAAGGCTTACCCCTTTGCTAAAAATCAATTTTTTGGTTGAAACACAATTTTACCCAATTTTGCCCAAAAGGCGTTTATTTCTTATAACTGAGTATTGAAAGGAGTTTCAAATGCGAAGAAGCTTCCGAAAAAGCTTAAGTCGCATGCATTTAAGAAAAAAAAAATTTTTGCCAATTTTTTAGGAAAGGCTTACCCCTTTGCTAAAAATAAATTTTTTGGTTGAAACACAATTTTACCCAATTTTGCCCAAAAGGCGTTTATTTCTTATAACTGAGTATTGAAAGGAGTTTCAAATGCGAAGAAGCTTCCGAAAAAGCTTAAGTCGCATGCATTTAAGAAAAAAAAATTTTTTGCCAATTTTTTAGGAAAGGCTTTCCCCTTTGCTAAAAATCAATTTTTTGGTTGAAACACAATTTTACCCAATTTTGCCCAAAAGGCGTTTATTTCTTATAACTGAGTATTGAAAGGAGTTTCAAATGCGAAGAAGCTTCCGAAAAAGCTTAAGTCGCATGCATTTAAGAAAAAAAAATTTTTTGCCAATTTTTTAGGAAAGGCTTTCCCCTTTGCTAAAAATCAATTTTTTGGTTGAAACACAATTTTACCCAATTTTGCCCAAAAGGCGTTTATTTCTTATAACTGAGTATTGAAAGGAGTTTCAAATGCGAAGAAGCTTCCGAAAAAGCTTAAGTCGCATGCATTTAAGAAAAAAAAATTTTTTGCCAATTTTTTAGGAAAGGCTTTCCCCTTTGCTAAAAATCAATTTTTTGGTTGAAACACAATTTTACCCAATTTTGCCCAAAAGGCGTTTATTTCTTATAAGTGAGTATTGAAAGGAGTTTCAAATGCGAAGAAGCTTCCGAAAAAGCTTAAGTCGCATGCATTTAAGAAAAAAAAATGTTTGCCAATTTTTTAGGAAAGGCTTACCCCTTTGCTAAAAATCAATTTTTTGGTTGAAACACAATTTTACCCAATTTTGCCCAAAAGGCGTTTATTTCTTATAACTGAGTATTGAAAGGAGTTTCAAATGCGAAGAAGCTTCCGAAAAAGCTTAAGTCGCATGCATTTAAGAAAAAAAAATTTTTGCCAATTTTTTAGGAAAGGCTTACCCCTTTGCTAAAAATCAATTTTTTGGTTGAAACACAATTTTACCCAATTTTGCCCAAAAGGCGTTTATTTCTTATAATTGAGTACTGAAAGGAGTTTCAAATGCGAAGAAGCTTCCGAAAAATCTCAAATGGCATGCATTTAAGAAAAAAAAATTTTTTGCCAATTTTTTAGGAAAGGCTTACCCCTTTGCTAAAAATCAATTTTCTGGTTGAAACACAATTTTACCCAATTTTGCCCAAAAGGCGTTTATTTCTTATAACTGAGTATTGAAAGGAGTTTCAAATGCGAAGAAGCTTCCGAAAAAGCTTAAGTCGCATGCATTTAAGAAAAAAAAATTTTTGCCAATTTTTTAGGAAAGGCTTACCCTTTTGCTAAAAATCAATTTTTTGGTTGAAACACAATTTTACCCAATTTTGCCCAAAAGGCGTTTATTTCTTATAACTGAGTATTGAAAGGAGTTTCAAATGCGAAGAAGCTTCCGAAAAAGCTTAAGTCGCATGCATTTAAGAAAAAAAAATTTTTTGCCAATTTTTTAGGAAAGGCTTACCCCTTTGCTAAAAATCAATTTTTTGGTTGAAACACAATTTTACCCAATTTTGCCCAAAAGGCGTTTATTTCTTATAACTGAGTATTGAAAGGAGTTTCAAATGCGAAGAAGCTTCCGAAAAAGCTTAAGTCGCATGCATTTAAGAAAAAAAAATTTTTTGCCAATTTTTTAGGAAAGGCTTACCCCTTTGCTAAAAATCAATTTTTTGGTTGAAACACAATTTTACCCAATTTTGCCCAAAAGGCGTTTATTTCTTATAACTGGGTATTGAAAGGAGTTTCAAATGCGAAGAAGCTTCCGAAAAAGCTTAAGTCGCATGCATTTAAGAAAAAAAAATTTTTTGCCAATTTTTTAGGAAAGGCTTACTCCTTTGCTAAAAATAAATTTTTTGGTTGAAACACAATTTTACCCAATTTTGCCCAAAAGGCGTTTATTTCTTATAACTGAGTATTGAAAGGAGTTTCAAATGCGAAGAAGCTTCCGAAAAAGCTTAAGTCGCATGCATTTAAGAAAAAAAAATTTTTTGCCAATTTTTTAGGAAAGGCTTACCCCTTTGCTAAAAATAAATTTTTTGGTTGAAACACAATTTTACCCAATTTTGCCCAAAAGGCGTTTATTTCTTATAACTGAGTATTGAAAGGAGTTTCAAATGCGAAGAAGCTTCCGAAAAAGCTTAAGTCGCATGCATTTAAGAAAAAAAAATTTTTTGCCAATTTTTTAGGAAAGGCTTACCCCTTTGCTAAAAATCAATTTTTGGTTGAAACACAATTTTACCCAATTTTGCCCAAAAGGCGTTTATTTCTTATAACTGAGTATTGAAAGGAGTTTCAAATGCGAAGAAGCTTCCGAAAAAGCTTAAGTCGCATGCATTTAAGAAAAAAAAATTTTTTGCCAATTTTTTAGGAAAGGCTTACCCCTTTGCTAAAAATCAATTTTTTGGTTGAAACACAATTTTGCCCAAAAGGCGTTTATTTCTTATAACTGAGTATTGAAAGGAGTTTCAAATGCGAAGAAGCTTCCGAAAAAGCTTAAGTCGCATGCATTTAAGAAAAAAAAATTTTTTTCCAATTTTTAAGGAAAGGCTTACCCCTTTGCTAAAAATAAATTTTTTGGTTGAAACACAATTTTACCCAATTTTGCCCAAAAGGCGTTTATTTCTTATAACTGAGTATTGAAAGGAGTTTCAAATGCGAAGAAGCTTCCGAAAAAGCTTAAGTCACATGCATTTAAGAAAAAAAATTTTTTTCCAATTTTTTAGGAAAGGCTTACCCCTTTGCTAAAAATCAATTTTTTGGTTGAAACACAATTTTACCCAATTTTGCCCAAAAGGCGTTTATTTCTTATAACTGAGTATTGAAAGGAGTTTCAAATGCGAAGAAGCTTCCGAAAAAGCTTAAGTCGCATGCATTTAAGAAAAAAAAATTTTTTGCCAATTTTTTAGGAAAGGCTTACCCCTTTGCTAAAAATCAATTTTTTGGTTGAAACACAATTTTACCCAATTTTGCCCAAAAGGCGTTTATTTCTTATAACTGAGTATTGAAAGGAGTTTCAAATGCGAAGAAGCTTCCGAAAAAGCTTAAGTCGCATGCATTTAAGAAAAAAAAATTTTTTGCCAATTTTTTAGGAAAGGCTTACCCCTTTGCTAAAAATCAATTTTTTGGTTGAAACACAATTTTACCCAATTTTGCCCAAAAGGCGTTTATTTCTTATAACTGAGTATTGAAAGGAGTTTCAAATGCGAAGAAGCTTCCGAAAAAGCTTAAGTCGCATGCATTTAAGAAAAAAAATTTTTTGCCAATTTTTTAGGAAAGGCTTACCCCTTTGCTAAAAATAAATTTTTTGATTGAAACACAATTTTGCCCAAAAGGCGTTTATTTCTTATAACTGAGTATTGAAAGGAGTTTCAAATGCGAAGAAGCTTCCGAAAAAGCTTAAGTCGCATGCATTTAAGAAAAAAAAATTTTTTGCCAATTTTTTAGGAAAGGCTTACCCCTTTGCTAAAAATAAATTTTTTGGTTGAAACACAATTTTACCCAATTTTGCCCAAAAGGCGTTTATTTCTTATAACTGAGTATTGAAAGGAGTTTCAAATGCGAAGAAGCTTCCGAAAAAGCTTAAATCGCATGCATTTAAGAAAAAAAAATTTTTTGCCAATTTTTTAGGAAAGGCTTACCCCTTTGCTAAAAATAAATTTTTTGGTTGAAACACAATTTTACCCAATTTTGCCCAAAAGGCGTTTATTTCTTATAACTGAGTATTGAAAGGAGTTTCAAATGCGAAGAAGCTTCCGAAAAAGCTTAAGTCGCATGCATTTAAGAAAAAAAAATTTTTTGCCAATTTTTTAGGAAAGGCTTACCCCTTTGCTAAAAATCAATTTTTTGGTTGAAACACAATTTTACCCAATTTTGCCCAAAAGGCGTTTATTTCTTATAACTGAGTATTGAAAGGAGTTTCAAATGCGAAGAAGCTTCCGAAAAAGCTTAAGTCGCATGCATTTAAGAAAAAAAAATTTTTTGCCAATTTTTTAGGAAAGGCTTACCCCTTTGCTAAAAATCAATTTTTTGGTTGAAACACAATTTTACCCAATTTTGCCCAAAAGGCGTTTATTTCTTATAACTGAGTATTGAAAGGAGTTTCAAATGCGAAGAAGCTTCCGAAAAAGCTTAAGTCGCATGCATTTAAGAAAAAAAAAATTTTTGCCAATTTTTTAGGAAAGGCTTACCCCTTTGCTAAAAATAAATTTTTTGGTTGAAACACAATTTTACCCAATTTTGCCCAAAAGGCGTTTATTTCTTATAACTGAGTATTGAAAGGAGTTTCAAATGCGAAGAAGCTTCCGAAAAAGCTTAAATCGCATGCATTTAAGAAAAAAAAATTTTTTGCCAATTTTTTAGGAAAGGCTTACCCCTTTGCTAAAAATAAATTTTTTGGTTGAAACACAATTTTACCCAATTTTGCCCAAAAGGCGTTTATTTCTTATAACTGAGTATTGAAAGGAGTTTCAAATGCGAAGAAGCTTCCGAAAAAGCTTAAGTCGCATGCATTTAAGAAAAAAAAATTTTTTGCCAATTTTTTAGGAAAGGCTTACCCCTTTGCTAAAAATCAATTTTTTGGTTGAAACACAATTTTACCCAATTTTGCCCAAAAGGCGTTTATTTCTTATAACTGAGTATTGAAAGGAGTTTCAAATGCGAAGAAGCTTCCGAAAAAGCTTAAGTCGCATGCATTTAAGAAAAAAAAATTTTTTGCCAATTTTTTAGGAAAGGCTTACCCCTTTGCTAAAAATCAATTTTTTGGTTGAAACACAATTTTACCCAATTTTGCCCAAAAGGCGTTTATTTCTTATAACTGAGTATTGAAAGGAGTTTCAAATGCGAAGAAGCTTCCGAAAAAGCTTAAGTCGCATGCATTTAAGAAAAAAAAATTTTTTGCCAATTTTTTAGGAAAGGCTTACCCCTTTGCTAAAAATAAATTTTTTGGTTGAAACACAATTTTACCCAATTTTGTCCAAAAGGCGTTTATTTCTTATAACTGAGTATTGAAAGGAGTTTCAAATGCGAAGAAGCTTCCGAAAAAGCTTAAGTCGCATGCATTTAAGAAAAAAAAATTTTTTGCCAATTTTTTAGGAAAGGCTTACCCCTTTGCTAAAAATCAATTTTTTGGTTGAAACACAATTTTGCCCAAAAGGCGTTTATTTCTTATAACTGAGTATTGAAAGGAGTTTCAAATGCGAAGAAGCTTCCGAAAAAGCTTAAGTCGCATGCATTTAAGAAAAAAAAATTGTTTGCCAATTTTTTAGGAAAGGCTTACCCCTTTGCTAAAAATAAATTTTTTGGTTGAAACACAATTTTACCCAATTTTGCCCAAAAGGCGTTTATTTCTTATAACTGAGTATTGAAAGGAGTTTCAAATGCGAAGAAGCTTCCGAAAAAGCTTAAGTCGCATGCATTTAAGAAAAAAAATTTTTTGCCAATTTTTTAGGAAAGGCTTACCCCTTTGCTAAAAATAAATTTTTTGGTTGAAAAACAATTTTACCCAATTTTGCCCAAAAGGCGTTTATTTCTTATAACTGAGTATTGAAAGGAGTTTCAAATGCGAAGAAGCTTCCGAAAAAGCTTAAGTCGCATGCATTTAAGAAAAAAAAATTGTTTGCCAATTTTTTAGGAAAGGCTTACCCCTTTGCTAAAAATAAATTTTTTGGTTGAAACACAATTTTACCCAATTTTGCCCAAAAGGCGTTTATTTCTTATAACTGAGTATTGAAAGGAGTTTCAAATGCGAAGAAGCTTCCGAAAAAGCTTAAGTCGCATGCATTTAAGAAAAAAAATTTTTTTCCAATTTTTTAGGAAAGGATTACCCCTTTGCTAAAAATCAATTTTTTGGTTGAAACACAATTTTACCCAATTTTGCCCAAAAGGCGTTTATTTCTTATAACTGAGTATTGAAAGGAATTTCAAATGCGAAGAAGCTTCCGAAAAAGCTTAAGTCGCATGCATTTAAGAAAAAAAAAATTTTTTGCCAATTTTTTAGGAAAGGCTTACCCCTTTGCTAAAAATAAATTTTTTGGTTGAAACACAATTTTACCCAATTTTGCCCAAAAGGCGTTTATTTCTTATAACTGAGTATTGAAAGGAGTTTCAAATGCGAAGAAGCTTCCGAAAAAGCTTAAGTCGCATGCATTTAACAAAAAAAAATTTTTTGCCAATTTTTTAGGAAAGGCTTACCCCTTTGCTAAAAATAAATTTTTTGGTTGAAACACAATTTTACCCAATTTTGCCCAAAAGGCGTTTATTTCTTATAACTGAGTATTGAAAGGAGTTTCAAATGCGAAGAAGCTTCCGAAAAAGCTTAAGTCGCATGCATTTAAGAAAAAAAAATTTTTTGCCAATTTTTTAGGAAAGGCTTACCCCTTTGCTAAAAATAAATTTTTTGGTTGAAACACAATTTTACCCAATTTTGCCCAAAAGGCGTTTATTTCTTATAACTGAGTATTGAAAGGAGTTTCAAATGCGAAGAAGCTTCCGAAAAAGCTTAAGTCGCATGCATTTAAGAAAAAAAAAATTTTTGCCAATTTTTTAGGAAAGGCTTACCCCTTTGCTAAAAATAAATTTTTTGGTTGAAACACAATTTTACCCAATTTTGCCCAAAAGGCGTTTATTTCTTATAACTGAGTATTGAAAGGAGTTTCAAATGCGAAGAAGCTTCCGAAAAAGCTTAAGTCGCATGCATTTAAGAAAAAAAAATTTTTTGCCAATTTTTTAGGAAAGGCTTACCCCTTTGCTAAAAATCAATTTTTTGGTTGAAACACAATTTTACCCAATTTTGCCCAAAAGGCGTTTATTTCTTATAACTGAGTATTGAAAGGAGTTTCAAATGCGAAGAAGCTTCCGAAAAAGCTTAAGTCGCATGCATTTAAGAAAAAAAAATTTTTGCCAATTTTTTAGGAAAGGCTTACCCCTTTGCTAAAAATAAATTTTTTGGTTGAAACACAATTTTACCCAATTTTGCCCAAAAGGCGTTTATTTCTTATAACTGAGTATTGAAAGGAGTTTCAAATGCGAAGAAGCTTCCGAAAAAGCTTAAGTCGCATGCATTTAAGAAAAAAAAATTTTTGCCAATTTTTTAGGAAAGGCTTACCCCTTTGCTAAAAATAAATTTTTTGGTTGAAACACAATTTTACCCAATTTTGCCCAAAAGGCGTTTATTTCTTATAACTGAGTATTGAAAGGAGTTTCAAATGCGAAGAAGCTTCCGAAAAAGCTTAAGTCGCATGCATTTAAGAAAAAAAAATTTTTTGCCAATTTTTTAGGAAAGGCTTACCCCTTTGCTAAAAATAAATTTTTTGGTTGAAACACAATTTTACCCAATTTTGCCCAAAAGGCGTTTATTTCTTATAACTGAGTATTGAAAGGAGTTTCAAATGCGAAGAAGCTTCCGAAAAAGCTTAAATCGCATGCATTTAAGAAAAAAAAATTTTTTGCCAATTTTTTAGGAAAGGCTTACCCCTTTGCTAAAAATCAATTTTTTGGTTGAAACACAATTTTGCCCAAAAGGCGTTTATTTCTTATAACTGAGTATTGAAAGGAGTTTCAAATGCGAAGAAGCTTCCGAAAAAGCTTAAGTCGCATGCATTTAAGAAAAAAAAATTTTTTGCCAATTTTTTAGGAAAGGCTTACCCCTTTGCTAAAAATCAATTTTTTGGTTGAAACACAATTTTGCCCAAAAGGCGTTTATTTCTTATAACTGAGTATTGAAAGGAGTTTCAAATGCGAAGAAGCTTCCGAAAAAGCTTAAGTCGCATGCATTTAAGAAAAAAAAATTTTTTGCCAATTTTTTAGGAAAGGCTTACCCCTTTGCTAAAAATAAATTTTTTGGTTGAAACACAATTTTACCCAATTTTGCCCAAAAGGCGTTTATTTCTTATAACTGAGTATTAAAAGGAGTTTCAAATGCGAAGAAGCTTCCGAAAAAGCTTAAGTCGCATGCATTTAAGAAAAAAAAATTTTTTGCCAATTTTTTAGGAAAGGCTTACCCCTTTGCTAAAAATAAATTTTTTGGTTGAAACACAATTTTACCCAATTTTGCCCAAAAGGCGTTTATTTCTTATAACTGAGTATTGAAAGGAGTTTCAAATGCGAAGAAGCTTCCGAAAAAGCTTAAGTCGCATGCATTTAAGAAAAAAAATTTTTTTGCCAATTTTTTAGGAAAGGCTTACCCCTTTGCTAAAAATCAATTTTTTGGTTGAAACACAATTTTACCCAATTTTGCCCAAAAGGCGTTTATTTCTTATAACTGAGTATTGAAAGGAGTTTCAAATGCGAAGAAGCTTCCGAAAAAGCTTAAGTCGCATGCATTTAAGAAAAAAAAATTTTTTGCCAATTTTTTAGGAAAGGCTTACCCCTTTGCTAAAAATCAATTTTTTGGTTGAAACACAATTTTACCCAATTTTGCCCAAAAGGCGTTTATTTCTTATAACTGAGTATTGAAAGGAGTTTCAAATGCGAAGAAGCTTCCGAAAAAGCTTAAGTCGCATGCATTTAAGAAAAAAAATTTTTTGCCAATTTTTTAGGAAAGGCTTACCCCTTTGCTAAAAATAAATTTTTTGGTTGAAACACAATTTTGCCCAAAAGGCGTTTATTTCTTATAACTGAGTATTGAAAGGAGTTTCAAATGCGAAGAAGCTTCCGAAAAAGCTTAAGTCGCATGCATTTAAGAAAAAAAAATTTTTTGCCAATTTTTTAGGAAAGGCTTACCCCTTTGCTAAAAATAAATTTTTTGGTTGAAACACAATTTTACCCAATTTTGCCCAAAAGGCGTTTATTTCTTATAACTGAGTATTGAAAGGAGTTTCAAATGCGAAGAAGCTTCCGAAAAAGCTTAAATCGCATGCATTTAAGAAAAAAAAATTTTTTGCCAATTTTTTAGGAAAGGCTTACCCCTTTGCTAAAAATAAATTTTTTGGTTGAAACACAATTTTACCCAATTTTGCCCAAAAGGCGTTTATTTCTTATAACTGAGTATTGAAAGGAGTTTCAAATGCGAAGAAGCTTCCGAAAAAGCTTAAGTCGCATGCATTTAAGAAAAAAAAATTTTTTGCCAATTTTTTAGGAAAGGCTTACCCCTTTGCTAAAAATCAATTTTTTGGTTGAAACACAATTTTGCCCAAAAGGCGTTTATTTCTTATAACTGAGTATTGAAAGGAGTTTCAAATGCGAAGAAGCTTCCGAAAAAGCTTAAGTCGCATGCATTTAAGAAAAAAAAATTTTTTGCCAATTTTTTAGGAAAGGCTTACCCCTTTGCTAAAAATAAATTTTTTGGTTGAAACACAATTTTACCCAATTTTGCCCAAAAGGCGTTTATTTCTTATAACTGAGTATTGAAAGGAGTTTCAAATGCGAAGAAGCTTCCGAAAAAGCTTAAGTCGCATGCATTTAAGAAAAAAAAATTTTTTGCCAATTTTTTAGGAAAGGCTTACCCCTTTGCTAAAAATAAATTTTTTGGTTGAAACACAATTTTACCCAATTTTGCCCAAAAGGCGTTTATTTCTTATAACTGAGTATTGAAAGGAGTTTCAAATGCGAAGAAGCTTCCGAAAAAGCTTAAGTCGCATGCATTTAAGAAAAAAAAATTTTTTGCCAATTTTTTAGGAAAGGCTTACCCCTTTGCTAAAAATAAATTTTTTGGTTGAAACACAATTTTACCCAATTTTGCCCAAAAGGCGTTTATTTCTTATAACTGAGTATTGAAAGGAGTTTCAAATGCGAAGAAGCTTCCGAAAAAGCTTAAATCGCATGCATTTAAGAAAAAAAAATTTTTTGCCAATTTTTTAGGAAAGGCTTACCCCTTTGCTAAAAATAAATTTTTTGGTTGAAACACAATTTTACCCAATTTTGCCCAAAAGGCGTTTATTTCTTATAACTGAGTATTGAAAGGAGTTTCAAATGCGAAGAAGCTTCCGAAAAAGCTTAAGTCGCATGCATTTAAGAAAAAAAATTTTTTGCCAATTTTTTAGGAAAGGCTTACCCCTTTGCTAAAAATCAATTTTTTGGTTGAAACACAATTTTACCCAATTTTGCCCAAAAGGCGTTTATTTCTTATAACTGAGTATTGAAAGGAGTTTCAAATGCGAAGAAGCTTCCGAAAAAGCTTAAGTCGCATGCATTTAAGAAAAAAAAATTTTTTGCCAATTTTTTAGGAAAGGCTTATCCCTTTGCTAAAAATCAATTTTTTGGTTGAAACACAATTTTACCCAATTTTGCCCAAAAGGCGTTTATTTCTTATAACTGAGTATTGAAAGGAGTTTCAAATGCGAAGAAGCTTCCGAAAAAGCTTAAGTCGCATGCATTTAAGAAAAAAAAATTTTTTGCCAATTTTTTAGGAAAGGCTTACCCCTTTGCTAAAAATCAATTTTTTGGTTGAAACACAATTTTACCCAATTTTGCCCAAAAGGCGTTTATTTCTTATAACTGAGTATTGAAAGGAGTTTCAAATGCGAAGAAGCTTCCGAAAAAGCTTAAGTCGCATGCATTTAAGAAAAAAAAATTTTTTGCCAATTTTTTAGGAAAGGCTTACCCCTTTGCTAAAAATCAATTTTTTGGTTGAAACACAATTTTACCCAATTTTGCCCAAAAGGCGTTTATTTCTTATAACTGAGTATTGAAAGGAGTTTCAAATGCGAAGAAGCTTCCGAAAAAGCTTAAGTCGCATGCATTTAAGAAAAAAAAATTTTTTGCCAATTTTTTAGGAAAGGCTTACCCCTTTGCTAAAAATCAATTTTTTGGTTGAAACACAATTTTGCCCAAAAGGCGTTTATTTCTTATAACTGAGTATTGAAAGGAGTTTCAAATGCGAAGAAGCTTCCGAAAAAGCTTAAGTCGCATGCATTTAAGAAAAAAAAATTGTTTGCCAATTTTTTAGGAAAGGCTTACCCCTTTGCTAAAAATAAATTTTTTGGTTGAAACACAATTTTACCCAATTTTGCCCAAAAGGCGTTTATTTCTTATAACTGAGTATTGAAAGGAGTTTCAAATGCGAAGAAGCTTCCGAAAAAGCTTAAGTCGCATGCATTTAAGAAAAAAAAATTTTTTGCCAATTTTTTAGGAAAGGCTTACCCCTTTGCTAAAAATAAATTTTTTGGTTGAAACACAATTTTACCCAATTTTGCCCAAAAGGCGTTTATTTCTTATAACTGAGTATTGAAAGGAGTTTCAAATGCGAAGAAGCTTCCGAAAAAGCTTAAGTCGCATGCATTTAAGAAAAAAAAATTGTTTGCCAATTTTTTAGGAAAGGCTTACCCCTTTGCTAAAAATAAATTTTTTGGTTGAAACACAATTTTACCCAATTTTGCCCAAAAGGCGTTTATTTCTTATAACTGAGTATTGAAAGGAGTTTCAAATGCGAAGAAGCTTCCGAAAAAGCTTAAGTCGCATGCATTTAAGAAAAAAAAAATTTTTTGCCAATTTTTTAGGAAAGGCTTACCCCTTTGCTAAAAATAAATTTTTTGGTTGAAACACAATTTTACCCAATTTTGCCCAAAAGGCGTTTATTTCTTATAACTGAGTATTGAAAGGAGTTTCAAATGCGAAGAAGCTTCCGAAAAAGCTTAAGTCGCATGCATTTAAGAAAAAAAAATTTTTTGCCAATTTTTTAGGAAAGGCTTACCCCTTTGCTAAAAATAAATTTTTTGGTTGAAACACAATTTTACCCAATTTTGCCCAAAAGGCGTTTATTTCTTATAACTGAGTATTGAAAGGAGTTTCAAATGCGAAGAAGCTTCCGAAAAAGCTTAAGTCGCATGCATTTAAGAAAAAAAATTTTTTGCCAATTTTTTAGGAAAGGCTTACCCCTTTGCTAAAAATAAATTTTTTGGTTGAAACACAATTTTACCCAATTTTGCCCAAAAGGCGTTTATTTCTTATAACTGAGTATTGAAAGGAGTTTCAAATGCGAAGAAGCTTCCGAAAAAGCTTAAGTCGCATGCATTTAAGAAAAAAAATTTTTTGCCAATTTTTTAGGAAAGGCTTACCCCTTTGCTAAAAATAAATTTTTTGGTTGAAACACAATTTTACCCAATTTTGCCCAAAAGGCGTTTATTTCTTATAACTGAGTATTGAAAGGAGTTTCAAATGCGAAGAAGCTTCCGAAAAAGCTTAAGTCGCATGCATTTAAGAAAAAAAAATTTTTTGCCAATTTTTTAGGAAAGGCTTACCCCTTTGCTAAAAATAAATTTTTTGGTTGAAACACAATTTTACCCAATTTTGCCCAAAAGGCGTTTATTTCTTATAACTGAGTATTGAAAGGAGTTTCAAATGCGAAGAAGCTTCCGAAAAAGCTTAAGTCGCATGCATTTAAGAAAAAAAAATTTTTTGCCAATTTTTTAGGAAAGGCTAAAAATAAATTTTTTGGTTGAAACACAATTTTACCCAATTTTGCCCAAAAGGCGTTTATTTCTTATAACTGAGTATTGAAAGGAGTTTCAAATGCGAAGAAGCTTCCGAAAAAGCTTAAGTCGCATGCATTTAAGAAAAAAAAATTTTTTGCCAAAAATCAATTTTTTGGTTGAAACACAATTTTACCCAATTTTGCCCAAAAGGCGTTTATTTCTTATAATTGAGTACTGAAAGGAGTTTCAAATGCGAAGAAGCTTCCGAAAAATCTCAAATGGCATGCATTTAAGAAAAAAAAATTTTTTGCCAATTTTTTAGGAAAGGCTTACCCCTTTGCTAAAAATCAATTTTTTGGTTGAAACACAATTTTGCCCAAAAGGCGTTTATTTCTTATAACTGAGTATTGAAAGGAGTTTCAAATGCGAAGAAGCTTCCGAAAAAGCTTAAGTCGCATGCATTTAAGAAAAAAAAATTTTTTGCCAATTTTTTAGGAAAGGCTTACCCCTTTGCTAAAAATAAATTTTTTGGTTGAAACACAATTTTACCCAATTTTGCCCAAAAGGCGTTTATTTCTTATAACTGAGTATTGAAAGGAGTTTCAAATGCGAAGAAGCTTCCGAAAAAGCTTAAGTCGCATGCATTTAAGAAAAAAAAATTTTTTGCCAATTTTTTAGGAAAGGCTTACCCCTTTGCTAAAAATCAATTTTTTGGTTGAAACACAATTTTGCCCAAAAGGCGTTTATTTCTTATAACTGAGTATTGAAAGGAGTTTCAAATGCGAAGAAGCTTCCGAAAAAGCTTAAGTCGCATGCATTTAAGAAAAAAAAATTTTTTGCCAATTTTTTAGGAAAGGCTTACCCCTTTGCTAAAAATCAATTTTTTGGTTGAAACACAATGTTGCCCAAAAGGCGTTTATTTCTTATAACTGAGTATTGAAAGGAGTTTCAAATGCGAAGAAGCTTCCGAAAAAGCTTAAGTCGCATGCATTTAAGAAAAAAAAATTTTTTGCCAATTTTTTAGGAAAGGCTTACCCCTTTGCTAAAAATCAATTTTTTGGTTGAAACACAATTTTGCCCAAAAGGCGTTTATTTCTTATAACTGAGTATTGAAAGGAGTTTCAAATGCGAAGAAGCTTCCGAAAAAGCTTAAATCGCATGCATTCAAGAAAAAAAAATTTTTTGCCAATTTTTTAGGAAAGGCTTACCCCTTTGCTAAAAATCAATTTTTTGGTTGAAACACAATTTTGCCCAAAAGGCGTTTATTTCTTATAACTGAGTATTGAAAGGAGTTTCAAATGCGAAGAAGCTTCCGAAAAAGCTTAAGTCGCATGCATTTAAGAAAAAAAAATTTTTTGCCAATTTTTTAGGAAAGGCTTACCCCTTTGCTAAAAATAAATTTTTTGGTTGAAACACAATTTTACCCAATTTTGCCCAAAAGGCGTTTATTTCTAATAACTTCGATTTTCAATAGTCCATCCTATTGTTTTCTTAAACATTTTTTCTCTTGTTTATTATTATTATTTATTGAATTTTCAGTTACAATTTGAGCTAAAATTAAGCCAACGCAAAATTTCATAAAAATACACCCATTGGTTTTCGAGATATAGGAGGCAAAATTTATATAAATTTTTTTGATTTTCAAATGCTATAGTAGTCCATGCTTTCTTTCAAAAAGTGGGCAGTGAGTAGATTTTAAGTAGTAAAATTTCCGGAAGCTTTAATTTTGATAAGAGTTATTAATTTATAAGTTAAGTTTGACATTAAAAATTTTAACGGCGAGTTTTTATTATATGAATGGAAATTGTGTAATAATGTGTAAAACTTATTTGCTCGTATAATAAAATGTCTTTCAATTTGGCTACGAACTTGTTATGATAGTTCCATCGTTATACAATGGGAAAGTTATTACATACATTTAGGCATTAATTAATTAGAAATAATATGCGCGGGACACCCTGTATTCATTTTTCACAACTGCATGACTCAAATACTCTACCGTTCCCAAATGTATGCAATGCTGTTTATTTCTTAACAACACCTACTGCTTTGGTGCTGTTCTGGGTGCCTGGTATAAAAAATAAATTTGTGAACAAATTGACCAAAAACCAAAATCATTTTGTGTGTAACGTCACACCACACACACACATACACAGTAGGAACAAATTAGATGATGGTAACAAGACAAAATGAATCGATTATTCTTGTTCATATAATGAATTGAATAAACAAATATAAAACGTTGTTCGTCATAAAATAGTTTTAATTATTGCAATATATATTTACATGTTTTGTAAATAAAGTATTGCTATTATATTGAAACAGCAATTAAGAAACTTTAATTTCTTTTTGTTTCCAATATATATTCAAACGAAAATATTTAGTTTAGTTTTTCGCAGAAAAAATAATTAATTTCTTTTTTCTTCTGAAGCACAAAAGAATCGCTATGCACACAAATAGCTGGTGCTGTTGCTATGAAAATGCCAAGCTATTCCGTATTTGTTTCAATATATACGTTTACTTTTCCTCACTACAAAATTTATTAGGGCATGTAGACGTTCTGGAATACTTATAGCAACTTTCCAATTGTTTTAATTATTTCACTAATTGTATATTTTTAACAGATATCTTACTTACTGGTATCCGCAAACTTTCTTTCAGTAATTTCAAAACTGGGGCCTGAGTTATTGAACCATTTTTATAGAGTTTAAATAGAAAGATATTAATATAAACGATTTTTCCACAACAAAAACCTGAAGTCCACTAAGAATAAAAATGGTTACATATATTAAAAATGTTGGTAAATATTTATTTTAAAACATAATGGAGATTTTGTAAAATTTGGTAAATGAAAATAAAATTGGTGAAATAATCACACAAATCAATAATAAAACAAAACATTTCAAAATAAAAATTAAAATATGTATAAAAAATATTTGTTCCAATTTTGGAAAATAATTAAGACACTTTTATTTATAGTTTTAATACCGAGTAGTTTTCCTTATTGTTTCTTTTCCTGGTTTTTAAATAAAAAAATTGTTATAACAACCTTGAAAAAGGATTAATATTTTACTTAAATATTTATTACAATAAGCTAATTCTTTATGCAAAATAAAAATATTAGTATTAAATTACAACAGTTTAAACATAATATACACATAATAGAACTTAATATATAAAAAAAAGGAAAAATGTATAGTTTTAAACAAAACATTTACATCCACATGCATAACAAAAACTTAACATAGTTTTTCAATTTGACATTACAAATTAATTTGGGATGTATTCGTGACGCATGACTATATCAATGGCGAATTTTGATGCCAAATTTCGGGAAAAAACTCGATAAGAAAAGTTAAATTTTATCACTTATGCCAACTTCATACAAAGTTTTCGTTATGCAATTAATTATACATCTATCGTTTTGTTTTTCCAAATTAAAGTGTTTTGACATGGATGACATGGAAATTTGCAACGTTATGCATAACGAATAGTGTGACTGCATCTTCATGATAGTGGCTGTCAAATTATTAGCTGTAGGTTCTGTACCCTTGCTCTTCCGCAATTGACTATTTTTAACAGTCTCTTGCTATAATCAAGACCTTAACGAGTAGGCCTTGATAATATAGTAGTGCGCAGGATCAAAAAGAGATTTGAACAAAGTATGCTTGTGCAGTTTTCCACAAGTAATACTTTAGATAGGACATCGTTTTGCCCTTTTAATTTCAGCTTGCTTTTGGCTATGCACAATAATGTTGGTATTTTTAGTAAATAGATTTTGTACATATTTATGTACATCAAAAAATTGTGTCCATACGTATATTACATACTTTTATGCCGAACTTTCAACGAAATACCATTACGCTACAAACATTTCTTATAGAAGAACAGTTTTAAAATATAGTTTTAATCAAAAGTAATTTACTTCAACGAAACATATTTAGAATGCTCATAAAGTCCATTACGAACTTGGATAGGAAACCGAAATTAAAGTTCCGACGTATCAAAACAAAATATTTCTTTTGTTGAAAAGTTTATTGAAGCAAATAAAGACACATTTTATTGTCGCATTTATTGCACAGAAAAACTATTAAATACAGAAATAATCTGCAAACATTTCTGAATATAAATTAAGTTTTCGAAAGTAAGCACAAAACTAATTTCGATTCGTATTTGATTCTATGAACAAGTTTATTTTATCTTATTGTTATTAAATTTTTTTGTAACAAAGCTTAAAAACAATCATATTTAAACAAATATTTTTGTCATGTTTCAGAAATATGTTTTCTGCGAACATAAAAAATGGAGTTTTCTTTTCTGATAAAAATTATGCATTATTTTATGATTTTGAGTTCTTATGAAAAAAATTCGAGATTATGTATAAACAATTAAGCATTTAACTATGTTTGAGGAGGAAGTGTGTGGCATATTATGCCCTCAATTTTATGTATAATTTTATATATGATACAAATTTTATTAGTTGAATTTTCTAAAGTCATTTTGTTTTCTTGATACAATTATATGTAAAGACGAATAAGAACTAGAAATGAAATAAAATATGTTGTTCGGTTTTGATCTTAAAAGGCATTTTTCTTAAAATATAATAACCTTAGCAGCATTTTATCCAATTATAAGGCAGCATTTTTTTAGGATTAGAAAACGCCGTAAGATTATATTTCAACAATTTGACAATAAAAGTGATTAACAAAGTTTTATAATTTGCTTAAAAAACAAATGTCAACTGCAATATGAATTTTTTTCAGTAATAGCGGCAAAATAATAGTTAACAGTTTTTAACAATGATAATTTAATGTTGTTTGTTCTCTTTTGATATTTAAGGATTTTTGATTTGCTTTAACGAGTTTTATACTTTCTTCGTGATAAACTTAATATTATTAATATTACATCTTTTACATAATTTGTTATTGTTGTGGTAATTTCATAACTTCTAAAAGCATTTCTTTAATAAATTTTTGATTTTAATTATTATCAATTTGTTTTACTATTTGTTGTTTGATTTTTATACATAAGTTGTTAAATTTATAATTTATATTATTATAATTTTTATCGTTTATATTAAAGTAAAGGTTGTTTTTATAATAAAATTTTTGTTTAGTAGTTTTGATTTTGTTTTTAAAGGAAATGTGAAATTTGTTTTAGTTTCTAGATTTTATAAGATGTTTTGTTTAGTGTATGTATGTTCCTTTTTTTAATTTTAAGAAAGATTTGTTTTACTATATTTAGGAATATTTATAATATTTATAACTATTGTTCATAAAATGGACTAAGTTTTTTTCCTTCTTTTTTTGGATAAGGCTTGAGAATTTTTTATTTTTTATTTTTTTTTTTGAAAAATTTAATGCAGCCTGTTTTTAATATTAGAAAAATATTTATATATATATTTTAAAAAATAAACCACAGTTTGTTTAGATGGATCGATCCTTCGAAAACTTATTGAATCAAGTTTTGGTTTGTTGTTGTATGCTTTTTTCCAGAACTATGTGTTGAAAATGTTTAGTTGTGCCTAAGCATCTCATAGTTGACTGAAGGATCATTATTATTTTTAAGGCTTCTCAAATCTCATAAAAATGGATTGTTTGAGTTATGAACTCCCGTAGCCTAGAAGAAAATAAATATATTTACATATATGATTATTATTTTTATTGTGTTTATTTTATTGTGTGCTGCATTTCTAGACTTAAACGAAAACAATTTCTATAAAGTTACCCCCTTATTCATAAAAATTATGAGAGTCTAATAACAGCGTAATAAAACAAAATTTCATATGAAATTTGCTCTATTACACTCTTATAAGCCTCTCATAATTTTTATGAATAAGGGGTTTAATTTTTTAATATACTTAAACACATGTGAGTATATTATATTGTTTAATGTTTTGTTATAGAAATAGCCCTCTTTTAATTTATAACTATAAAAACAATAAATGCCTTATTAGGATTTTAAATGAAATTTTTAAATAAAATGACGAAAATTTCTTTCATTTCAGTTCCCGCATTGTGTGGTGATAACAAATTCCTGATTTCTAAAAAAAAATTACTGTGTGCGTGTGTGAGAGAGTTGAACTTACAGCAAATGGATTATTGAAAGTGTTTGTTGTAAGACCCGTGCCGGTCGATGCAATTTGTTGTTGGAGTGTGCCAAAACCAAAGCCACAACCATTTGGTCCAGTTTGTATTGATGTTGGATACATAAGGGATGCCTGATGTTGTTGCTGCTGCTGTTGTATTTGCGGTGTATTTACGCCATTTGTAAATCCACTTGCCGTATAATTAAAGAATCCCGTATTGGCAGTATGAGTTTTTTGAGTATTTAAAAAACCATTTGCCGCAGCTATTCCATTTGGTATTAAAGTCATTTGACCAAACAACTGCTGTGTTGTATTTTGCGTAGAATTGTTTGATGCATTTTGAAAAGGATTGACAACATTTGTCTGTTGGTGATGATGTTGTGTACCGAAAGGATTCACTGTGCCATTAACGTTGGCTAAAATGGAAAAAATTTCTATGAAATATATCAATGAAAAAAGTTTTCAAATTTGTCTTACGATTTCCAAAGCCAGAATCTACCACATTTGCTGTAACTATTGAAGCAGCCTGGGCTGCCACAGCTTTGCTTTCTCTTAATTGTTCATCTAAATCTTTTAAGGCTGCATATCGATCTTCCGCGGGTGCTGAGGAGTTATTGTTATTATTTATATTGTTGCTGTTGTTATTAAAACCGTTTGTTGTAGAGTGTTTGTTGTTATTATTAACTGGAAGACCTAAAATTAAATATTTAGAAAATAATTTTAGTCAGCTAAAACAAAAAGAAATCAGAAATGTAATAATATGTACAGAAAACTAGATGCGAAAAAATTAATTATTACAACGAACAATAAAAATTATATTATTCAAAAAGTAACAAAACAAGCGAACATATTTAACTAAAATTGGCATGTGTGAGTTAAGAAAAGATTTTAGAATAAAAATTTAAAAACACTGAAAAATATTACAATTGGTGTTGAAAATAAATATGAAAATTCATTAAAACAAATAAAAATGCTATTACAACTTGAAAATTCGTAAATTAAGAATATAATTCTGTTTCATTATAATATTTAGGAATGAGTAACATTGTGCAACTTTTGGAGCATGGCACCTATGCAGCTCATTCAATGCAATCTTCTCCTCTCAGTTAAAAAATTTTTCATTTATGTATTTCTACACGAACTTACGTACGAACTTTGTTTCTATGCTCGCAATGCCATTTATTTCTATAAACTACAAAACGCAAAATTACACACAAAACGCCAAAAGAACAGAATATCTAAATCCTTAACCAAACAATTGTCTTAATATTAATTTGTATTTCAGATGGGGTACAATTAAACGGAGAGTTGGCCGGAGTTTCCTTGGGTTAGTACAAGTTTCTTTAATTATTCCAAAGTCAGATTTTAGATTACTAAACTCTAAGTGTAACAAAAACAAGAAAAACGTATTGCGATTATATTGAGGCTAATGTCTAAGTGGCCGCTAGAAGAATAATATAAGATGGTGGGTGCTACATGGTTGTAGGTTACTTATTTGCTCAAAAGATGTAGCGTTTTATAATCCTTTTTTTTTGAGTGATCGAATCAGATTTGTATTTCTTGTGTATGATTTCAATTTATGGAAAAGCAACGGAAATTTTGTAAAAATTTGTTTTGTATCGACAAGGTTGCTCCTATTCCAATCGAAAAACAATCACGTTACAGCAAACTTCTTCGTCGGTATTGTAAATAAAATGGGCACCTGGGTGTTCTTAACTTCCGTCATTTGTTTTTTCAACAATATCACCTTTTTTCTAAATTTCCGGTAGAATGCATTACACAAATACAGCGCAGCACAAGAATGGACATAAAAAATATTTTTAAAAATATTTAAGTATATTTTAAGAAAAATAAGATCCATGCCGCAGATGACACTAGCAAAAGTGTACTACATTTTACCAAAACGTCGTATCAACTCTCACCTACACTTTATTAATATGCTCGGTATGGAAAATTTCAATTAAATGTCATACCAGTTGTCAAAGTCCGAGTAGGCTGTCATTTATAATCAATTCTAATAACAATGAAAATTATGACGAGAAACGTCGACTCTTATGCTAGAGTTAATGTCGACGCCGTTGACGGCGTTTCAACGCCGAAAAAGTTGAAATGGATTGAACTTTTACGGCGTTGCAACGCGTTGAGATTAACTGCTCTCATACAATTTCATACGATTCAACTTTTTTTTGACATTTGACGCCGTCGACGACGTCGACATTAACTCTAGCATTAGCAAAATTTTTGTACAAAATCATATTATTTAAAAAGGGGCAACAAATTCTCTTTCAAGATCGCTTTAAAAGCCTTGTATTCTTAAGAACACAACAAACGGCAATGGATCGATTTCTCATTGCTAGGATAAATTAAGCATAGCAAAACTGTAAAATCATAACTCGTAATTAAATTAATTTAATTTGAAACGAGAATGCAAAATCAGTGCCGGTTTTGTTTACTCACAATCCTTAATTGTGAAACCTTTGGGAAAAAAATTGATAATGGCCGAAGTCTGCAGATGAATATGATGAAATAATATTTATTTTTTTTTAATCAAACCCAGCGCGTGACACTTTGTCACCATAAATATAAATAAAGCGTACTTTAAGAGTTTAAAATCAAGAAGAGTCCAAATTTAAAAACATACTTTTGGTCTGCTATAGAGAACAAAATATGTACATACGAACATTTTAAGGGAAAGTCTGTTTTATGTATTGAAATTCCTTTTGTTTTTGTTGTCTGAATACATTTTTTACATTTTATGTGTCACCCACTTAAAGCTAGTTCGATATCAAACATATTTATTTTTCTGCTATAGTTTAATTAAAAACAATTCTTTAGTATAAAGCTACTTCTAAAATAAATCGACTTTAGCGTTTGACTATGATTATAGGCCAATGATTTTAGAGTTTTTTTATGTTTTAAACGAGTAGAGATAGCTGTCAGCCTGAATCACCTATAATCGATTTGTGTACATCTTTTTGACAATTGAAGTACTGGCAGCCTTCCTGAGGTCATAATTTTGAAATATATTCAGCCTTATTGTGTTTCGCGTTTTTCGCCTTCAGATTCGACATTTTGTAATAGATTAAAGCAAATTTTAGCTTTTTGCCTTTAAGCTATTACAACTTGTCGAATTTGAAGGCGTAAAACGCCAAACACAATAAGGGTGATTATCTAATGGATAATATTATGCTTTCTCTCTCTGCATCATATACATACAAACAAACATACATAAGAAGGATATACAGAAATATGTAAATAAAAATATTAACTATCCGACATGAAGCTTAAAATAGCACAAGAAAAAATAACATTCCATGCAAAATCCAGCAATAAAAACAAGTCAAACAGCTAAAAATAAAATTAAACGAAAAACGTGGCAACGTAACGTCAGCAATAAATATGTTAGCAGCAAAAACTCCTTTTAACCACAAACAGTAACAACAACGAAATTAACAAAATAAATACATAGATGTAAATATGGTACATATACGAGTATAGTATCTAATGGTCTTAAACAAAAAGTGCAAATTGTTTAAAGAATAAGAAAACAACACAACACAAAACTTACGCCAACTATTATTATTGTAATTGTAATTTTCATTTTGGTATTTAATTGGATTCTGATTTTCGTTTTCTTTCGCATTCACATTACAACACGAATTAAAGTTGGAGTTTTTTGGATTCAAGTCTGAATTGAAATAATTGTAATTTGTACTATGACAAAAATTATTGGCAACATCTTTTGTGCCATCACCAATACAGTTTTCGTTATGGTTCGCGTAATTAGAATTGGAAGAATAATAATAATTGTTGTTTTCGGTACGATTGGTGGGATTTTGAATGTTTGCCTTATCATCGTCAACAACAGTGTAACAAAATGTGCTACTATCCGTGTGAACTGATGAAGCAGGATTATTAAAAGGATTTGTTTGTGGGTTTGGAGTTGTAGACATAAAAGTAGTTGCTGTTGAAATAGAGGATGTTGTAGAACATGGTGACTGATAGATGGAAAATTTATGTGCATTTGAAAGATCTGGTTGGTTGTTTGGATTGTTTAAAGCGGTCAGAAAAGGATTTTTCGTAGCAGCATCATCATCGTCATCATCATTATTATTATTATTATAATTACTATTATTAATTATGGAATTTAGTCTACAATCCAAGTTGTTATGGCTATCGTTGATACTAGTATGATAATTTTGAATTGTTTTTGGTGTCGTTGTTGTTGTAATGGAAGAATTTGATGATGTTGTTGCAGTAGAAAATATATCAAAATTATATGATAAAATTGAATTTGAAACAAAATTTAAATCATTATTAAACTTTATGTCTAAATCAGTATTTGTTGTAGATGAAGTTGTTGTTGTTGTTGTTGGGGTAATATTGTTTGTGTTATAATTATTAAAATAATAATCATTATCATAAGTAATTGCATTATAATTATCATTTACATCAAGATGCATACGAAACGGATTTGTTGTATTTATTGTACTCTTATTTAACATACTCGTTGTTGGTATTTTGGTTGTGGGAGTAGATGTTGCCCCATATGGCGCTGTTGTCGATATTGTCGTTTTGCCTGTTTCAAATGTTGTTGTTGCTCTTGTTGCTGATGAATGTGTTAATGACTGTGATGAAAATGTGCTGGAGGGGAAGTATTGGTTTGGATTTTGCACTTGTGTATTGAAATTGGCTATCGAAGCATAAATATTATGCTGCTGATATTGTTGTTGTCGCTGTTGCTGTTGTGGCACTTCATAAGGATGTTTTGTTAAATTACTGTTAGGAAACCGAGACGCAGATGTAGCTGCTGCTGTTCCGCTCACTCGTGTGTCCTTAGTGGAAGGCCATATATCCCATTGATTTGAAAATGGTTTATATGCTGCAGTTTCTGTTGTTTGATATTGTCTATTGAAATGACTTTGATTGCCCAACACTGCCATGGCTGTAGCATGAGCTGCCAAAGCCAAAGGCGTAAATTTACTGCCATTTGCAATATTATCCATACCCACATTCGCATAATCACTTTCAAACTCTTTAAAATTAGTCTGTTGCCTGTTATCGTCCAGGGTTAAAAGAGTATCGAAATCATCAAATAAATTTTTATAACCACCCATGTGGCTTTGATGTGTTGAGTTGGCTTTGGTCTCACCAAATACATCGTCTTCGTTAAAGTTGATATAGTCCTCTGAATTTTCGTTATTATCCAGTTCCAAAATATCCTTCAATTGCCTTTCATTTCGTCGTATTATTGAACCGGATATACTGGAAGTCGATTTCTTTCGTATGGCATTTTTTCTTACAAACTGATAATTGGGCGCTTCATCAACTACAGAAAGTTTGAAAAGCAGCAGTTTGCAAAAAAATATATATTTTTTTTGGTTTTGTTTTTTTATGTAGTTTATAGAGAAGAGAAGAAAATTAATATTTATATGGGAAAGAAAATAATAAAGAAAATAAATCTGCAATTATTAAGAAAAATAATAAGGAAAATAAAACAAATTCAAAAACACGTGGATGAAGCAACAGTTTAAAGTGCTTAATTTTAGACGGAATGTATGCAAGAATAAAATAAATTTATTTGCAGGATCATGTACAATTTTAGAAAATATTATCCTACTTTTCGCAGCAAATCTATAAAATCATTTTTATTATTAATTAATTAATCTTATTTTTATCATTTTCAATATTTAAAATATATAAAATATATTATAAAATCCTAAATTAAGATTTTTCAGGGTTTAACAATTTTGAATATTGCAAACTTAAAACCGAATTGGAATGACAAGCGAGACTTAATCAGATGTTCAAGAATATGGCAACTCTTGGCATTTCCTATTTCTGTATTATGAATGGAAATTAAGGCATTAATAAAAACAAGCATAGATAAAAACAAGCATAGATAAAAACAAGCATAGATAAGATAAACTGTCCATTAACAAACACTAGGGGAACGATGAATTTTGTGGCATTCTACTAACAGCATTACAACTCTTTGCCTCTAACGAAATTTCCAAAGATCAAAGTCTACAAAAAGTGTTCTATGCCAGGTTGCTTGCCACACGTCTATAAAAAGGTTCCAACAAAAACGTAGCATGCTATTTCCCGTTTTAACCAGCATGCTTATAGAGATGGGCTAGTTGTGTCGGTTAAGTGGAAGAAAATCTGTAGCATAAAGAAAATCAATATTCTAAGGCCACGACATCAGTTTGTAGTCGGAAATCTCCAAAGCAGCGTTTTTGTCCCCTTTTTATTTTTCATACGTTTGTATGTGCAATACCGCGATAGCCAGAAGAAATTATAAATTATGGGGTTTACTTTCCGCTAATTTGAGACTTAAAACGATCGAAATATTTTAAAAGCAATTTAAAAATAATAAATAAACTTTTACAGCGATATTTTTGAAGCTAAATAAAAGAAATTTAAAAAATATATTAGAAATTTTTATTTATTTTTTGTTTATATGCTTTCTATTTAAGCTTTTCCGAAAGCTTTATTACTTTTGAAACTCCTTTCAATACGTATTTATTAGATATAAAGCGCTACCCCTTTCCAAAAAAAATTGGTCAAACCTTTTTATGCTTAAATGCATGCAATTTAAGCTTTTTTGAAAGCTTCTTCACATTTGAAACTCCTTTCAATAATTACTTATTAGAAATAAACACGTTTTGGGTAAAATTGTGTTTCAACCAAAAAATTTATTTTTTGAAAAAAATTTTTCAAACAATTTTTTTCGTTAAATTTATGTGATGTAAGCTGTTTCGAAAGTTTCTTCACATTTGAAACTCCTTTCAATAGTCATTTATTAGAAATAAACACGTTTTCGGTAAAATGGAGTTTCAACCAAAAAAAAACTGATTTTTGCAAAAAAAAATTGCTCAATAGTCATTTATTAGAAATAAACACGTTTTGGGTAAAATGGAGTTTCAACCAAAAAACTGATTTTTGCAAAAAAAAAAATTGCTCAAAAATTAGTTTTCTTTAAATGTATGTGATGTAAGTTTTATCGAAAGCTTCGTCACATTGGAAACTCCTTTCAATAGTCATTTATTAAAAATACGCACGTTTTGTGTAAAATAAAGTTTCAACCAAAATATATATTTTTGCAAGAGAGTACGCCATTCCACAAAAAAAAAAAATTTAAAAACAAATTAAAAACAAAAATTTTTTTTGCTTAGCTTTATTACTTTTGAAACTCCTTCCAATACGTATTTATTAAAAATAAACACGTTTGAGGCAAAATTGTGTTAGGACCAAAATATTGATTTTTGCAAAAATAAATTAAAAATTTTTTTTTGTTTACATGCTTTTGACTTTAGCTTTCCCGAAAGCTTTATTTCTGTTGAAACTCCTTTCAATACGTGTTTATTAGAAAAAAACATGTTTTGAGAAAAATTGTATTACAACCAGAAAATTTATTTTTGCAAAGAGGTACGTACCTCTTTATAAAAATATTGGTCAAAATATTTTTTTATAAATGCTGATGAGTTTTCGAAAGCTTTATTACTTTCATATTTAAATCAGAAGTTAGTTATTCGCCTCTAGAATTATTGAATTATTATTTGTATACTAGATGTTGCAATTACAACTGTAAATTGAATTAAAATTTATTTTTAAAAAGTCGAGTAACAATAGTTTTATAGACGAGCAGTGCACTGATAGGCTAGATCCAGACCTACTGGTAAACCAACACACGCAGATTTTTTTAAATTAATTGGATTTTAGCAAATTTTACGAAGTTCGTCTCCGCATAGATCTTAAAAAATGCTTTCCGCCAGAGAATATCAATCATCAGGTGCAGCATTCATGCTTAAGCTGACAAATAATTTTAGATAGAAAATTTTTGTCATATTTTAAAAATCCATGAACCTAAAACTGATGATATTACGCTATTTAATAACATTAGGACAACTTTTTTAAGAATATTGTATCAACTGCATAATAGATTCATACAAAGTGGTCAACTTTGATAATGAGATTATTTTAAATTGATGTATGTATATTTTTGTGTTCGACTATAAGGAAGACAAAAAATCAAGTTTAGTTTGCAAAATTTACAAACCAACTAAGGAAAGATATGAAATAAAGTGAAATAGCAAAGAATTATGTCATAAATCCTGTTTAGCAGCTTAAATAAATAAATCTACACAGAAAGCAGCTAGAATTAATACAATTTAAAGAAAGAGAGACGGAAAAACTGCGGCAGATGCGAAGAAGCACTAGGCGGTGAGAAAAACTGTGTACAGGAAATGCTTTGAAGAATTTTTTTTTTTTTTTTTTTTTTTAAGAAAATGTAGGTTACATTTTTTTTACTACATAAGAAGTTTATAGACACTCATACACATAAACGAAAAGAAAAAGTTCATATATATTTTAGGAAAAATAAATTTCGCAACAATAACCACAAACTCTAGACACAAATTGGGAATGTTCGTTATTGAGAGAAATTTCAATTGAAATAATATAAAAACTTCAAACGGTCATAATAGTTTTAAACAAATTTGCCAAAAAATTTCAATTAATTCGAAATTAATGTTTTATCATTTTACGAATTTCATTTAAATTTTATTTCTACAGAGTTTCCTTTTCGTCTTTATTTTCTTTCGATATGCTATATAATGCAAAAAAAAATTATAAATACAAAAATGCGTGACAAAAATAACAAATAGAAAAACTTATGCGCAACAAGATGGTATTAACCAAACTCACCTGCAGCATTGTAAATGGGAGCATGATCGAAATCCGCAAAATTCTCCGTATTTCCGTTGCTGCTGCTAACGAGGTTTCCATTTTGTAAACTTGAAGTATTATTGCCGCCACCGCCGCCATGACCATTCATAAATTGGTGATGCGCAGCTGCAGACATTTTCATTTGTTGTATTTTGGCATAACCATTATTTGTTGCCGATGAACCGATCGACGAAGCTGGCGAACTGGCCACAGTGGCATTAAATATATCAGCCGAACCAAAGTCAGCCACAAAATCTGCTTCCGCCCCAAAACCATTGGCGCTAGCACAACTGCTAGTGTCCGATAGAGCTCCGGTGGACATGGAACCAACCGATGAGTTTAAGCCATTTTGCAAACCGAATGCGTCTGTGTTATGCGTTGACAGCGAACTAGAGAAACCATTTTGAGGTTGTGGTGTTGTATGCTGCGGACGACTGATGGCGGTAGAGGAGGTCTTATGCAGACCATTGGCTGTAGTACGTTGCGATGTTGGTGGTGTCAATTGTATTTGTGTCGTCTTGCTGTTGTTATTGTTTTGGCTATTATTCGCCGAAGAGGCTGTTGCTGTCGTTGAGGACGTTGATGATGTGGCTGCTGCTGTAGTCTTAAGATTTGTGGCATTTGTTAAAGATTTTAAGGGACTAGCTGGCTCTAAGTAATAACGTTTACGTTCATATTTGTCAATCATCAATTCACGCTGATCCTGATGTACAGCCCGTTTTGGGTCCCAAAGACCCAACCAGGTTTTGGCACAGACATCATTGCCATGTGCTTTCAAAAAATCAATTTCATCTTGTGTGAATGTTGCCATCGATATGGATTTAACACGATGTGGGGGTGTAATGCCGCGTCTGAAATTAAAATTCAAAAATTTAATTAAAAAACAAATCAAGAAAAAAGTGTGTGACAATAAGCAGTTAAAACAGTTGAAATTCAAAAGAGCGGAAGGTACTGAATTGACGGCAATTGTTGAGTATCAAAAGCTTTTGTGATTATTTTTAACAGGATGTCCGCCCGGGTGGATGTAAACAAATTTATGATAATTTTTGTGACATTCTTAATATTTTGGCTTAACTTCGATACCATATTTGGTCCTAGAAGATCTTGAGTTTTCGATCAAAAACTTCTCAAACAGTCCAAATTAAAATTTGATTATAAGTTTCGCATAAAAGTTGATTTTTTTTCCTAGAAGATCTTGAGTTTTCGATCAAAAACTTCTCAAACAGTCCAAATTAAAATTTGATTATAAGTTTCGCATAAAAGTTGATTTTTAAATTAACAGCATTTTTATGAATTTAAAACCGGAATTGAACGGGAAAAATCTAATTTAATAAACTCAAGAGATATTGTACTCGAAAAATTTTGGGGAATTTTTTTTTTACTTTAAAATTCCTGTCAAATCAATCTTCAAGTGAAAGACCCTCCTTATGACTTGAAAGCTTTAAATTACGTAAATTTTATTTAAATCGGTTGCACAGTTCGTTGCCGCAAAGTTTCGAAAAAATTGTTGTCATACTGATAGAGATATCAATTTCGTTCGGAACGTGTTTTGGTTTTTCAGAAAACGAAACACAGAAAAATTTTTCGGAATGGTATCATGTTTTCTATATAATAAAAGGAATTAGCCAATGAAATTTAAAATTATTTTAATGCGGAAAATTATTATTCTGTGTTCTGTAGAACCGAAATACGAATTGAATTTCGTATTTGAACCGCATTGAACTCTGTTACATGGCTGAATATTTTATATTGTAATTTATTTTATATTTAATCAGTCCCACTATTCCATCTATAAAACTTGGAAAATAGGGAAATTGTATGATTTTGACTTTGGCAGCACACTTTAAAGAAAGTTCTGCAACATCGGGCAATAATTATTTTTGCTTTAATTCTAGACCTCAAAGCTTAATGTCAAATTATTTTCAATAATTATTTTTAAGAACGAAATAAGTGAAATATTATTTAAAAAATGCCTGCATAATTGAAATTCACTGCAGTCATTGCAACAGCATCTATTTAAAGAATATTTAAAATTCCACCAAAACAAAAAGGAACGTTTTACACATTTTGACGTCAAGAAGTGCAGCAGTGTGGCAAAAACAACATACAAGTACGGTGGTGTTGAAGCAAAAATAATGTATAGAAAAATAAAATAAAAATAAATTTATACGAAAGTTTTGGCTGATATTTCAAATGACGTTAACTTTTGATGGCGTGAACGACAATAAACATTTTATTTTAAGCAGCACATAAGCCGCTCACTTATTTTTTTTTACAAAATAAGACAGCCAGACAGACAGATAGATAGATATAGATAGATACCCATAGTAGATACGGGTACTAAACAACAACAAAAAGTAATGGGCACAAGAGGGTTTGGAAATTGTTAATGTCTGTTCTAGAGTATTGCTGGTTGTTTAACTAAAAGTCATGGTGAAATTCTTAGGGTATCTCAAAAATTACATATTTAACAAGAGCCAGTAAAATTCCATAGAAACATTTTCACAGTTTTGTACAACATCCAAAATTAGTAGAAGTTTACTACGATTTTACACACTTTTCTGAGGACCTAATATTATTGCAATGAACACCCTTTACAAGATAAAGATCACGTACTTTTGCAAATTGTACCTTTTGTAAAAGCAACTTACAATTATGACATTGTTGTGAGTTGTAAACAATTTACAACAAACATATACGACACAATGAATGCAAATTTATACAATATTTTCGTTGTTGTTGTTGAAGTTTCCTTAATTTCTTTCGCAAGTTGTACTGCCATACGTGTATGTAAAAGTGTTATACTCATAAATTTGTCAAAGAATAGCTGTTAAAAAGAACAAATACTGCAAGATAAAATTGTAAAACACACGTGTGTAAGTAAATTATTTGTGTACTAGAGCATAAATTTCCATTTAAATAGTTAAAATATATATTACGTGCCTCCTTTTAATGTACACGTATGCATAAGTGAAACAAAGTGCACGTATCTACGAGTACAAGGCAAATATTATATGTATGTATGTTCATCAATTGGGGTGTAAATCATTCAACTTGAATTCTTTTATATTATAGGTACATCAATATCTATCTTAACAGTTGACTTTTGAAAGTGACAAACAGGAGAGAAAGGAAATGTTTGTATAAATTAGAAAATGGAATTTCCAAAGAAGTCGACAATATGATCAACTTATGACACATACAACGGGCAAATCTAGATAACGATTTCCGCAAAGGCTGCTAAATATTTTAATTTCCAAAATTAATTAAATATTGAATGAACATGTGCATACATTCATAGTTCGTTACTTCAAAAAGTAAAATATACATCTTAAAACATTTTATGGAAATGGATATATGTGAAAGATATATTTAAACTTCTTTAGCGGGGACGCAAACCAATTTATAACCAGCTAGACACCAAACATTGCATCGAAAATTTGATCCAAGAGATACTAAACGAAATTATTATAATGAAATAAGCTAGAACAAAATTTTTTAATACTGTGCAATAAATGGTGGTCCAGGGAGCCACACCTGGCCAGTTTTTCAATTATTACAGTGCTTAAAAATTTAATATAATAAAATGTCCCTGGTATGATGTGAGTTACTGCTTACATAGAAAATAGAACGATCCTTTTTATCAGGCGATTCATCGCAAACTTTTCTCGATAATACAATTCTTCAGTCGTTATCAGTGTTCTGTTAACTGGATAATATGGTTTGTGTCTCCGCTAGTCTAGTTTAACTTTATATTCACACAGAGAATAAAACACTAAGAACAATTTTCTGCGCTACAGTCACGTTTTTAATACATACAAAAAACAAATAGCAACAACAAATTTTAAATATTGTTTTATTTTGCATACACAAATATTTGGAAAGTTTCTCTGCCATACATGTATTTGTATTTACACACTTACAAACAATACGGTGGCCTGCTGCACTATAATTTATACATATAATACAAGCATGTACTCGTAAATAAATACCTGCTTGTAATATTCGATTAAATTTGATTTCATAAATAAATATTGCCAAATTTTATTTATCTTTCACTCGCCTAGTTTTTATTGTAATTAATTATGTTCTGTTTCAAAATAAAGGGTGTCGCAAAATTAACGCAAAATTTGAAAGTATCGCTATTTGTGCAGTAAAATGTTGGCAACTCTAAAAAAACTATTCAACATTTGACAGTTTCGGTTTAGTAAAAATGGAACCCTATGCGATAGAACAGCGTATCTTCATTATTGAACAATAGTACAAAAATAACGTGAAAGCTTGACGGCCGAAGTTTGAAAATTTTATAAAAAATATGCTTGGAATAGCATTTTAACTTTGTCAATGGAGAAGAGATTGTTTGAAAAATTAAGGGCGTTAACTTTGAGACACCCTTTACTAGAACCACAAAAGCTAATGTTGTAATTAATTATAAAAAAACAGGTCTACAATATTTTTCATAAATACGACCATAAGACTTTAACAACGTAAAATACATTTTCAATGCGGCTAAATATTTTGACAGTTTTTTTATGTTTTTAGTAATTGTTATTGGGTTTTTTTAATTTCTAAATTAAACATCTTTACATTGATGAATAAATATCGATTTTTCTATGCACATTTAAATTATTCATATTTCTTCTAGAACGCACCTCGAATATGTTTGCCTTACATAAGCAAATTAAAGGAAATGCAGAGGAAACAAAATGTCATTTTAAAGGCTGTTTTTTATAGAGTGATACAACTTTGAGTTGTCATCACTGCTTTATTTGAGCACCCATTTAACAGCTGATAGTTGCTTTTTATTTAGTTTGCTTTGACATTTCATTACGGATCGACTTACACCAGAACAACGCGTACAAATTGTGGAAATTTTTAATCAAAATAATGGTTCTATTCGTCAAAGTCATTGTGCACTTCTTCCATTTTATGGCGTACATAATCGTCCTTCGAAGAACAATATAGCCTTTACGGACCACATTTACTGTTACTGATAATGTGCATCGCGTGAGACGCCAAACAGTGCTCACTAAAGAAGCTGTAACCTCTGTACAGGAAAGCATTGAAGATAATCCTCATCAATCAATTCGTCGCCGTCCTCACCAACTGGGATTGTGTCCTTTCACTTTATGGACGATTTTGTTAGTTGTTGAAAATTGGTGGTGTTCCAGATTGCGCCCTGTACGCGCCAGCCGTGGCGGCCACATGGCCGAAATCATATTTCAACATTAATGTCATAAAATTTTCTATCCAATAAAGACCGTTTCATTGATATCAAAAATATATTACTATGTTTTATCATGATTTAAACTTGTATCAGTCTATAAAAAACACCCGATATTTGCGCATACTAAAATGTCAACTGAGATTTTTGTTAAAGGAAGTTAATTGCAGAAATAGAGATAAAGTGAATATGTTACCAGCGCTGTAGAAACCTTAGTTTTTGCTGGATTTTATAAAGTTTTTTTTAGTTTTGAGCTAATATCTTAAGACAATAAAAATATTTTAATAAATAGCGTGACAAACACAATACACTCGAGCACTGATGAAAACAGCTGTTCTGCTCTGCTGTGTAAGTTGAATAACTAAAAACTGAGGTTGACTTTCCTTTGTGTCTTGGTGTCTTTCTGAATTTAAAAAACTGAAATTTCGAACAATTAGCCTATAAATCTTAATGGAATTTAAAAATATTTTAAAATTTTTGTTTTAAGTGTACAACGTATGAACGGAATTTGTTTTGATGTTCTGGGCTAGACAGTTAGTAGGAAGTGATATTGACAACTCTTAGTTGACAGTTGACATGCATAATGAATTACAATTGCCGTTTAAAACTGAATTACATTAAGTTTTCTATTTAAAAATGTTTTAGACCAGAAACGAGATATAATTTCTATCTGTAAACAGAATTGAAGACTTTTCAAAGCAAAATTTTTACAAATATTTTGCTGTTTTAAGGACAAATGAAGGCTTCATTAAATCATTATGAAAATGAAAAAATTTATGTTCAAGTGATTTAAGGTCTTTCCATAAATTTGTGTGTGTGTAAATTCTAAATAATTCTTGGGACTGACTTATAATAATACGAGTAAATTTAGTAACAGACAAAAATGACTTTGAAATTTCATAAAAATAAAACATTATGACAATAAACAACAACTGAGGAACAAAGAAGATAATAAAAAAACTAAAATTTATTTCAAACTTAACAAAAGTGTAAAACGTACAACGTATTTATGAAACTTGACACAGTTCTCAAATTCTTTTATTTCGCATACAAACGTGAACGAGTGACTGGGTATGAACTTGCTACATGTGGCAGCAAACGAAAACAAACAAACAAACAAAATCTCAAATTTGTTTTCATAATAATGAATAGTGTTTGGTTTACGATAAGAATACGTTGCTATTCTTAAACACTACTCGTACTGGACACTCAGTTTAAGAAGGCTAAACAACTGACATAAGAGTGAGTACGTAAGTCGGCATGAGTTTCGAAATTGTTTTTCCAAAGTCTACTTTTTCTATTTTTATCTCTGTGTCGTAACATTGACAATTTTTAATAACACACACTGATATAAATACGGTGGGTAGTTGGACAAGTTAAAGATCAGTTGGTGTATTTATAAACATAAACTGTGCTTTAAGAAAATTGTTTATGAAAACTATGTTTTAAAGCTCACTTCAAATACATTTAAATTTTTATAAATATTAAATAGGATTGAATAAAAGTAAATACAAGAGCAGGTCAAAGATATGAGTGGTGTAAATATCTTTCCGGTTTTTATAAAACAGTAGCTGTAGACTTCTGTTAAAACACATGAACAAAAGAATTTTCATGCACAAGTCATAGAAAAATGACATTTAATCAGCTAATATTTGTTTACATATTCTTTTTTATAGTTTCTTTAAAAAGATTTGATAACATGGACGAAAATTCATACTTATATTCTTTTCCATTTCCATACTTCATGCCTAATCAGATGATTCAGTATTTTATGAGATCTTTAAGTTTTCGTTTATGAGTAATTGTTCAATTATGATATATACCACGCATATGAGTATATTATATATCTATTGCATTTACTAATATTCACTTGCTTGTTTGCATCTTTACATCTCATGTGTGTAAGATAAACGGAAAAAAGAGGAAGGCTGACTTGGTTGACTGGATGTTTAGTTGGCTGGTTGGCAATCATTCATTCGTCTTAACTCAGTGTCATTATGAATGAAGAAAATTTTTATTTTAAGAATATTTACATAAAGCTTTAGTGTTGAAACTCTTTGTTTTATTAGGATTAAGGCGTTTTCATGTTAGTTAGTTAATTTTTTTTTTTTCAAAAGTGTCAAAATACTTATTACTACAGCTGGAGGGTGCATAAAAGCAAATATGTAATAACTCTATTAATAAAATGGACTTCAAAACACAGAGACGGGAAGAATATGAAGTATAGAATAAAAATATTTCAACAATGGGATCAATATGGCAAAATGCCCTTTTAGATGTTGGTTCTGTAAATGGGACAGTTCTGAGACAACGTGTAAACAAACGAATTGATAAAAAAAATGACATAATAATGCTTTTGAAAATGCTCTGGATCAGGAATATAAAATACGAGTATTTAAATAAAAAGGTGATAATATGTAAGTTTATGGGAATCGTAGATCAGCACAACCCTAGCACATTTTTTTACGATTTATCTCAAAATATTGTGGTTTGTAAACTTGGATTTTTACGCAGTCCAGAACTTATGTGACTTGTAATATAGGGACAGTTATAAGGGGTGATTTTTCAAGCCTTTCGGATTTGATTTGATTTGATAGAAAACTGTATGAAATCTTTATTCGATAGAACGATTTATATAATTCAAATGATTCATACGCTGGTTTCAATTTTGGCTTACTCTGTACAACATCTCACGAATAAATTCTTCACTACTGGGTTCCAGGGTGTCAATTGGACCATTGTTTCGAATGTTACGTGGAATGTGAAACTGTATTTGTTGAAACCACTTGTCAGTAAAGGCTAGCTTTCGCACGGTAGCGTTTGCCAGTCATAGTAACGTTCCTGCCTTTGTCGCCATAAATCAATAATCCACACCAGTGAACAGTGAATTTTTTGGAGATGCATTGGCATTTTTTCCAAATACGGAAATTTTGCTTATTTACGAGCATGAATTTTGATAATAAAATTCAATCATTTGCAATCATGTTGTTCGTTTGAAAGTCGATTCAGGGTTAAATTATAGACCAAACTGAACATGTTAACAGTAACATGTTACATGAAAACAGCTGAGCTGCCAAAAAAAAAAACAGTGCTGCCATAGAGAAACTTACTGAAAAGTTATTAATACAAGGAATTAATTGAATTATTGGACAGGGCATAAGTTCTAAGATATGAGGAAATTTCAGTTATTTTGAATGCATATAGTAGAACGTAACAGCACTCAGTTTTCGGAGGATATCCATCAAGCACGGGCTATTTTTGTAACATAAAAAGCTTATTTCTTATCCTTCAAATGCTTTTCAGTTATTTTATTTAACGTTTTTTTTCTATTTTTCTTTTTCATTATAATGAAAGTAATTTGTGTATTTTTCATTTATTCATTTTAATAGTTTTCTTTTTCTTTTAATATTGCCGCTACGCTCTATCAATTGCAATTTAAATTTTCGCACAAACATTTCAACATTTGTTGAAGTAGTTTTTGTTTTTTTCCCAAATACATAATTAAAACAACAATATTTCGACCAGTGGCAGCAGGTGGCAGCATAAAACAGCAACAGCAACAACATCAATAATTACACACTTTTTCATTGTGTTGAACTTGCACAGAATGCCGTGAATAAGGAGAGTGTGAAAAATAACAGGCCAATGTAGTGGTGGCAAGTTATTTAGAAAATTTGCAATTTGCACACATTAATAGTTTTTAAATTACTGTGAAATTATTTGGAAAATCTTTGTGTTAAAATGTTTGGCAATGCTATTGAAAACATTGAAATACTCGTGGATGTTTGTGTAGATGGCTGTTTGTTTGTTTGGTTGGTTGGCATATTCATTGAATATATTTTTGGGTTTTGGCCAAATAATGAGTGAAACTACCGTTATCAGCTGCCAATTTAGGCGCATACTTGTTTTTACTTTAGCTCGACAAGATGACAGGCTATTTATTGTATGCAAACATGGAATGACTTGAGTTATTTTGGCGCATTTGTAAACAAAATGGTCAAAGTTTGCATTTAGTTTTCAATTTCGAAATGCATAAATAAAAGTTTTAAGTCAAATTATTACCTTCGAGTTCTTTCTTTTGTTTTTGTTACAGGAGAAATTAAAAATATAAACTTAATATTCAAAATTTTTCATTTCGTTGAGTTGATTACACTCATAAACTTTTTTTTTTTAATTAAAAAATTACAAATTTATATGAACCAAATACAGAAAACGAACGGTTGCCCTTTAGGAGCACCATTCTAATCCATACATTGATTGCATCCTAGCGAGGACAGAGTTTCAAAATGAGCTTTTTCATGCTAAAAGGTGCTTTTCTTACATGTTTGTAACTTCCGATAAGGATAACTGCACAAATATCTGTAATTTATTTAGTATTCTTTGGCAACCACACAAGGACTTCTCTCACAAAAACAAAGTGAAAATTAACTTCGAAAATTCGCACTCAGTTCTTAGAGAGCACTTCGTTAAGTTTACGGTGGAAATGGTCGTTCAAATGAGAAGCTAATAAATAATTCGATTCATGACCACATTTACTATTTTGGATAATAGCGTGCAGAGTATGTCATTGCTGCAGACGTGAGTGTGAAAAGGATTTGAATTTATCGATCCGACGCCTTTCTCAGACACTGGGTATCTACCAGTCCACTAATTGGAAAATTTTGTAAAATCGAAGTGCTATAAGAATTAAAGCCAATTGCGTCTGTGGCCACCACGTTTGATCACTATTCACATAAAATGTTGGTCTACTCGTGCGTGCACGACCAAGAAATTCTCTCTTGTCCCATCTTCTGGCTATTTTCTCTACCAAAACTTCGATTATATTTTCCTTCTTTTCTTTTTCATCTATCTTAACTTCACACCTTTCACCTTTCTTCCTATGCAGGTAACACAAAGCGATCAAAGCAGGGACCAGCAACCTGTTAACCTAACCTAACCTTCTACTCTTTCCTTTGCCAGACTTTTAGATTGGCTTTATCATAGACAGCTAAAATTTAATATTTTCTGATCATTGTTTTCAACATATTTTAATCAAATTTTTATATTAATGACGTTGGCAGACACAATTTAAAAAAAAATTATTGAATATGCGATTTTTTTATATGTTTCTTTTTTTACATGACATTAAAGCTACATTTATTAAATTATATTTTAAAAAGACATTGCAAAGCAACAAAAAAAAAAACAAAAGTAAAGAACAATTTTTCAAAAAGCACTCTTTTAACCGGACGTTTCGCATGAACGCTTCAATGCGTTTTAGGCGGTTTTTAACAAACATAATGATCATTATTGATGGCTCATGCTGCTTTTGTTCAAGAGGATAGGCCACATCATGCACCACGAATCATTAAAGAAGCTTGCAAATATATGAAGGCATCTTTTTTCATTATTTTCAAAATAAAAATACAAGTGTTTTAATTTATTCTGTATGTTTTTCACTAGTTTTTTTTTTCAGCTATAAAATGGTGTGATGATTTTCGCTTTTCTTTCGGTTCAAATACAAATTAATACAGAAACAATAGTAAAAAACACCATTTAAGAAATAAATAGGTCATAAAAATATAACAAAGAAATTAGCAAACAAATATTACATGTGAATATAAATAGTACAAACGTTAATAACCCAACAAACTCAATGCGTGTAAGTAAATAAATTCATTCACAAATTTGTTCGTTCGACATACGAGTGTGTCGATAAGCGCACTCCAACTCATATGCAACACGAACATTGTAACTTAATGTTAAAAAATCTTTATGAATTACTTTTTTCAATTTATATTTCAGTTTAAATTTTTCTTTTTATTATTATTTTCCATTTTTATATCTTCAACATCATCATCTACTCACTATCTGCCAGCCACTAAATAGCATTTTTCCCTGTCGTAGCACTTTTTCTTTCATTTTGCTTAAGTGCAATAATAATAATAATAATAGTAAGACCTTTCAATTCTATTCCCTTCATATTGCATCAATAGCATTATCTATCATCCAATTTAGACCATAATAATGTCTGGGAAATTACTTTTGATTATATTATATACTCGGTGCACTTAGTTATTTCTACTCTTGTATTTTTCTACGTTACTGGTTGTTTTATTTTCTTTTTCTTTTTCGCTTACAACAGACACTATGATTGTTATTGTTCTTGTTGCAATCATAGTGTGGAAAATTAAATTGGGGGCAATAATGGAATAAACTTTACAGATACACATTAAAAGTTTTTCTCATTATAATTTCTTTCCTGGCAAAAAAAAATCTACATTGATCTTACCCTCAAGTAATGTTTGTGTTCCATTCTCAAAACCAGGTATACCCTTTTAAAAAAAATTACACTTTCATTTAAAACTATGTGGCACAGATAAAATACTTTTATTATGGATGTGACAAACACTGTATTATAATAGGAGGCAAAGAATTCCGGCTTTAACTATTCTATACACAAGTTTTAAATGTAACAAACAACAAATTAAAGCCTGTGTTGTTACATATAAACCTCACTTTAATCTCACACATCTAACGGCTGATTTGTAGCAACTTTCTTATTGGCAACACTGTTTTTGGCACCTCAGCTGATTTGGTGTAACATGGTACTACTAAACATGTTCAGTTTGGTATTTGGACTTACAAACGTACAGTCATATATAATTTATATTTTTTTTGCTTAAAATTTTTTTCAACAAAACGCTGCCATTTGCCACACAGTACGCGCAACACTGACCCAATTGGGAAACGAATTTGGTGAACAGGAATTGAGTGAAATGGAATTAAGAACAATATTTAACATCAAATCGTAGAATTTGCATTTTTTTTTAACATCAAATGCAGATTTTTCATGTTTTTACTGTTGGGTGGGTACGTACACCCATATATAATTTTTTCTGCATGTGAATAGTTAACAAAATATGTACGGATAAAAAAAAAATACTCAAGCAACAAAATTGAAAAACGTAATCGAGTTTGAAAAACAAATTATACTCTTATATGTATTTTCCCATATCTCATATAAAAAATATTTCATAGCCATTGTTCTATTGAGTTACGTTCAATTGAAGAGGGCTATTATTGTTTTAAAGAACTTGCCACCCACTTTCGAAAAGTGGAATTTTATTATTAATACTTTGGCACTGAAAGTAAAAACAATTGAGTATAGAAACTCAATTATTAAAATAAACAGTATGTGATTTAAAACGAGTAATAATTTTTAAAGTTGTTTGGAAATTGGTAAATGCTAAGTGTTCAAACACGATTTAGAATATAAAGTTTTATTAATTTAATTTTAAATAATCAGGCATGTTCCAGAAAAGTAAAAGTAAATGAAGTTGAATTTTTTAAATTTTTATTTTTGATTTTCTGCAAAACTAATAGTTTGCTGTTACATTTTTCAGTTAGAAATGAAAAATTATTTAAAAAGCATAAGGAAATTATAGCAAAAAAACTAACAATTTTGGATAAAATCAAAAATAAAAATTTAAAAAATTCAACTTCATTTACTTTTACTTTTCTGGAACATGCCTGAATATGTAAATTTTTTTAAATTAGATAGAAAGCTTCAGACTTGTATCAAAATTAAAATTGTTTTCAATTTACGAATATTTGAGAATTTTATATCACATCCCATTCCCGAGTTATTAACACCAAAAGTAAAACTAAACATTTTTGTTGTTAAAAAAAATTGTAAATATTTCAAAAAACTTTTGAAACAATGGAACAAAACTAAGATTTAGAAAAAATTTAAGTAGTACTATGTATAACTTTATTTAGGCATATCAAAAAATTTTTTAACACAAATAAAAACAATTTTATTTATTAAGAAACACTCTATTTTGGTTTTATATCAACTATTGGGTAGGAGAATAATGAACTACTAGTACAATTTTGTTCATATTCCGCATTCATTTACATTATGAGAACAAGTATTTGATTTTTGAAATGGTCAGCCTTTTTATTTCTCATATTACTTAGAGCTAATTCTCCAAACATTAAATTTAAGATCCAATTCGCGTGCTGGCCGGAAATTAATATTCATGACATGATTTTCAAAATTAATTCTTAGTCAAATCAGTGCTCAGCCGGGATATTGCATAATTAAATAGGAAGCGAATTCTATTATTTTTGAACTTTGATTATAAAAGTTTAACTTTTCTTACTTTTATACATGTTCCTGCAAATAATCGGTTTTTAATTATACAAACATTACAAAGGTGTTAATAAACTCGTCAATTGCCACAGCGGAAATATATATTTACTAAGAAAATTCAAATTTAATAAATGATAATGAAAGTACACAAAGACAGACTATTCAAGAAAACAGCAAACGTTATTAACACTGTGCTACAACAAATAGATGTTCATTAGCACATCCAATTTTTTTATTTTTTATTTTATAATTTCCATAATTTCATTATGGGTCAGAAATAAAATATTTTGTTATTAAATTGGCCCTGTCTAAACACAAAATAAAACAAACATTCCGGTATTCGATTTATAATTTTGATAAAGACAACGGCAGAGCTTTTAAAATGATGAATATGCAATTTCGTTTTAATTTCAGTATTTCGAAAAAATAAAAAAAATCTTACTACATACAAATTTAAGCTATGGCTTGAGCTACCAATAATAAAATTGGAAAACGTTCACATGTACTTAACTATAAAATTCAAATCAAAAAAGTTTGACTTAGCTATGATGGAACAAAAAAAAATTCAGAAAAATGGGACATGAAGAAAAATAATCAAACGGTAACACGGGTATTATAACAATAACATGTTAACATCAGCTTGATACAGTTCTCGTATCCTTTTTCATAATAAAATTTGTGTAAATAGGAACTGTTATCACATTCAACCAAGCCACCTAATAAGTGGTGACAAACACAATACACATGAGCACTGATGATGAAAGGGTTGCGTCTTTCGAAAACAGTTGTTCTGCTCTGCTGTGTAAGTTGAATAACAAAAACTGATGTTGACTTGCCTTTGTGCCTTGGAATATTTATCATGTCTTTCTGAGATTTAAAATTAAAATTTCGAACAATTAGCCTATAGAATCTTAATTCAATTTAATATAAAAAAAAAAACTTTCTAAAAATCTGCAAATATATAATCTTCTTTTAACAGTTATAGAACTTAAAAGGAACCGTTACACTGTGCTCGCTTTTTCACTTTTACGATCAATGACCAGGCGACTTTGTGATTTTCATCAATTTCCGCTAAAGGGTTTTGTTAACAAACAAAATTCTTCAATAGCCAGACACTTGAACTCTAAAATGGTGCGATTTGTAACCTGCCGATTATTTCCTGCAGGACCAAGTTGTTAGTTTACTAATAAACCACCCAAAAATTTACGCCTAAGAGGCCAACATGGTTGGCTTTATTCTTGCCGTAAGCAAAGCTCGAAAAAGTGATCCAAACTGGCCGTCCAGTATGGTCTTCGCCAAGGAACAGCCGCGATAGCCATATACCCAAAATAATTTTTAAATGTTAGTGCCATTTATTGAGTTGCCGAATAAAAATATGTCTTTCAAATTGTATTGGGCTTAAGAAACACTCTATAAAAGATATCTAGAGCCAAATTACCGCATTCGATATCGAACGAAATTTCCATACAATTTACATAAAAATTTCGATCGATGTTCAGATGTTCAATTTTAATTTCAATGTTTTGCCTAAAAGTTGCTTTTTTAAAACCTAAGTAGTTCAGTGTAATTGGGGGAGAAAAATAAATAACTCTGCATTTCGATTATTTTTTGGAGAAAATTAACACATTTCTAAATTAACAATTCATTGTTACGGTTATTGGCCTGTATTTAATACAACTAAATAACGATGGTGATGATGATTATGTTGGCGGCTGGCTAGTTCATCAAACTTCTGCAACTGATATTTAAAATTAATAGCCCAGTTCACAATCTCGAGCAAGTAGTCTAGCATCGTAGCATGAGCAAAATAATTGTACTCTACACCAACAAAATACATTGAAAATGCTCTCAAATACTCTCTCAATTTGCAAATGCTATAATGCACAGGATTGTGAATTGGGCTAATGTAAAAAAGTTATATCCAGCACAAGAACATACAACTACATACAAGTAAAAGAAGTTAACAGAAATAGGAAGCAACAGTGCTGGGTTTGACCTGCAAGCTATTTTTAATTGCTGACATGTGGCATGTGGACAAGAAAGAAGTGCATTGTGTTAAATAAAGTGGCATGCTATATGAAGTACTTTTTATGGGAACATTTCGAAAACAAGTTCAATCCGGAAAAAAAATTTTAATTATCAGCATTTCCGGGCGAACGAGTTCATGAGCCGCTACTGAATTACTGAACGCCATAAAAGCAAACCTAATATTTTTATTTAGGATCATACCTAGAATAGGTCCAAAAACTACTGTGGCATCAATTCATGCCTCAACGAAAACTGAAATTTTAATCTATGTAGACATATTCAAAGTTTTATTGAAATACGTTTTAAACTCTAAAGGTCATAAATTTTTGTTTTATAAAATATTAATCATTGAATTCTTGCATTCTTTTTTTATGTATCTCCCAATGAATCAGCCCATATGTTCATTTGTGAGATGTTGCCGTTGATGGTAATGATAATTGTGACCTGCTGTTGTGGCTGGTGCTCTTCTTCTTATTTTAATTATTAGTATTTGAAGTTATTTTTTATCATTCTTAACTTTTTATGGTTTTATGGAATGAATTTGTTTTAAAATAAACAGACCGCAACTGGCGTAATTGTCGTTGCCAATCAGTCCCGTTTTTGTTTTGATGTGGCATGAACATACATACATACGTATGTGCATATGTGTGTAGCTACTACATAAACAAGTATGCACTTGAATTTTTATTTGGTTCTTAAGTGAAAACAGTTGCAAAGAAAATTGAATTTAATGAATTTCCTGTTTCTTTTTTTTTTTTGTTACTGAACAGTTATTCATTACAAGGCATATTTTTCATAAAACATTTTCCCCATGGATTTTATTTAACTTGCACGTTGCATAAGCTGACGTTTGTACCACATTTTATAAAACAGGTTACAACCACCTTCGAATTCATTACAATACCGACGAAGACTAGAGCTGCTTTTAAAACTTAATCCACAATTCTGTTTTTAGTTTTTGTAAGAACTTGTTTGAATATCTTAAGTTATTCGGGCACTCTAAAATCCTTACTCCATTAATTGAAATATGTATGTAATTACATGAAAATCTTAAAATTCCTTAATGCATAAAGAGGACAACTGGAAAAGTTGGATATTTGGATACTCTAAAATTTACATACAAAATTTTCAATTTACATATTATATAAAAGAAAAAACTGCCCTAAAGTTTCGTTTTAATTTAAAAATTCAGTATTTCCTCCAGCACCACTTGCAAAAGTGGAAAAATTGAACAAAGAACGCTGATGAGATGGCGTAGCGGCCTCGAAATCAGTACTGATCCGTTCTGCTGGTTTGATGATTATTGAAAATATTCTTAATATTCCAATCTTAATATAACAAAAAAAATAATAATAATAATTAATAGAATTTGAACAAATTCATTTATTAATAAAATAATAAAAAATCAATTGCAGTCATGCAGATTCGAACTTAAGCCCGTTGAAAAAATTAACAATTTACATAAGAAAGTTCGACTAATAAAAATTCATACATAATTGGAAACGGAATACGTTTCTCATATGTCCGCCGGGAAGGTATACTACATTGTTTTGCCGCCATTTTGGTAAACATTAGTTTTGACAGTTCATATTTGCTGGTCGTGAAGTAGACACGTGGCAAATTTATTATGGAAAAATAGTCGATGCCACATCCCATACAGCCAGGATTACAACGGAATTAATGCCAGACCTCTTTCCACAACAAGTTATTTCAAGAAATGGTGATGTTGATTGGCCACGGTCGCCTGTTTTGACTTCTTCGTGATGAAATTAATGAAATACCGCGCGAAATGTGTGAGAATGTAATGAAAAATGTGCTCAAAATGGCTCGCATTTGTGAGTCTAACAGAGGCGGACATTTATCTGTTGTTGTATTCCATTAAATAAAACATTTATCAATAATAGATCCATTCTCTTTCATTTAATCAAAAATTAAACAAAGTAGTATACCTTCCCGCCGCGGCGGACACTATGTATATGAAAATTGTATATTTTAAATAATTCTTGTTTTTATCATAACAAACTCTCAATTATGAACAATTTTTCATTTCTTTTGATTTGTTTTTATTTATTTATTCCATATACATGTTTGTGAAAAACAACCGAAACATAATACGAAAAAAAATCATTAAATTATATGTATTTTACATAGACTATATGGCGACCAGAGATATACGAGTAATAGAATTTTTACTTGTGCTCCTTGTGTCTGTCAAACCTACAATTGGCGGCAAAAAGATAGACAAATGTTCATAAAAAATAAATGCTTTCGATTAATATCTAAATAAACATATAATAAGAAGTGTGTATGCAACCACCAGTGTTGCCAAGAAATAATTTGGAAAACATGCTACATCTTTATGGAAAATATGCTAAAATCTAATAAGACAATATATCACTATAGCAAGAAAAAAAATCAATGAGTGCTCGAACTCACGGGCGATGTGTTAACACCTTTTTGTTTATTTATTTTATATTAAACCCACAAAAAACAAAGAGAATGCAAAGCAACAGACAAATGTACATACATACATTGTTATGTTTGTACATAAGCTACATACGTTGCTGTCTTGCTATCTCATTTTTATATATGTACGTATAACCACGTCACTATTCTCTTTGCTATGCATAAGACAAAACCGAAGATCAACATAAAACACTTTTTTAATATTACTCCAAATTAATACTCCGAATTAAAACACTTAAATCTCCCCTCGCCGATATCGGATCGCCTTAATTTGGCCTAAACTCTTCGTCGAAACCAGCACTAGCGTTTTAATCCAAAAATTAATAAAATCGGCTATGAATTTCCGGAGAAAATCGCGTGGGAAAATTATATGAAAATTGCCCAATAATCACTTTTAATACCGACTGCCAAGCAACGAACAAACAAACGATGATTTACTCTTACATCTTACACCTAACACTTGCGTATGTATTGAAACTGATAGTTTACTGCCCTAGAGGCGCGCGTATAGATGTTAACACATCAAAAAATATAACAACAACCAACTGTGGATTAAGCCGCCAAGTTTGATAGTTTACAATAGCAAAATACATGAATTAAATAAATCGACTACTGAATACAACTCTGATATGAACAAGATTCATTTTAAGCTAATGGCTAGTGTTTATTTCAGTATGCCTTGGAACAAACTATGAACAGTATAAGCATTTTTATTTTAAATTTTTTAGTAAAATGAATTTTTTTTAAGACACTTTAAACATAATTTTTAGAGCTATAAAATTAGGGAGGTTAAGTCAAGTGCAATGAAAAGTACTATAACTGAATGAATCAGCAGTTGTGAAGAAATAAATTAAACCTCAGTTAGCCGACTAGAATGGATTGCAGATCCAACGGAAGGAAACTGCCGATAGATTTTCTTATATTTAAATTAATTAAAATTGTTATTGAAATGTAATACAACTGGCAACACTGTTATCTACAAACACTTACATGAATTTAGTCTTAAAAGCATGCACTATGTAAACGCTTGCCATCACCAGATCTGATTGCAGCATCGTCATCAATTTCAAAGTTGTGAACAACACTAATACACGTACATGTATTTATATTGTGCCACGAAGAAAAATGCTTTTTGTTATGCACTGTATGTAAAAAAAGCTTCGTTTTTCATACTTAACAAACAAAATGCCGTGAGGAAAATGACCTTGCATATAGTTTTTATTTTTAGTTAGTTTTTTTTTCCACACTCTACCACAGATTTGTTTGGATTGCATTTTCTATTTGAAATTCATCTATACGTACTTGTATAAATAGAGAATGATGTTTCAGTACTGCACTATTCAGCATTCATTTTTGTATTTCTTTAAAATAGTTTTAGTGCAGTGTTACCGTTTTAGAAATTACGAAACGAAACCAATGCATATTAAATATGGGCAAAAAAGAAGTTAAACAAGCGCCAATCGAGAATATATAAAATTTTTCAAAAATGATTAAAGTGTAGAGATTTGCTTTGCAAGTAACTGCGTGAATATTGGCACTCGAAACGCTGTAAAATTAGCATCAATATGGCTTAAAATATAGAGAAAGTTGCATTTAAAATTTTTAAATAAATTTACTATCATTTCATCGGGAGTTAACAGGTACTTAAAATAGTTTATTGGCTGAAGTAGTTAATAATTAGTCTACGAAGCCTAAGATCCCGGGTTCAACTAGGCACTAAGAAGACATGAATAATATTGTGTTTATTGTGTCAGCCTGTTTCAATGGTGAAGGCATAGCAGTTGTCGCTGAACATTACCAACACCGATTGACATTATTTTGTACTTCGTCGATACTTTAGTAAAAAGCTCTGCGACGAAGTAAAGAAACTCTATATTCTCGACTTTCTGCATCCTATCTCTGAACACTATCCCCTCACTTTATATTTCCGGCTCACGGCATTGCATGAGTAGGTATCATACACTGAATTAAAAAACTTGTCAAGAATTGAAAAAGTCTCAAAGGCCTACGCTCTTTATTTCAAGGGAATTCAGAACTTCAAAGAGGGTAATAAGACTAAATATATAAGCTTAAGTGCTACCAGCAAAATACAACATTGTGTTATAAAGAATATATAAAGAAAAACAAAATAAATTTTATAATCAAAACAACATCATCATCCTCAGCAAAATCACAGGCGTCGTCGTCATCACATATAGTATACTTTTAAATACTAGATACAGAAACTCAGTTGTTGACTATAATTATTTCCATACACAATAAACTAGAGAACATAAATAAACACTTGCATTTCATAACAAAATCACAGAAAATAAAAACTATATAAAAAAATAAACAGCTGAGGTAATCAGCTTAGAAACTCAAATACCTTTTTTCTGATAAATTACGAATTTGTTTGAGAAGCAGCAATTTGTGTCTTAAAACAATTGCCCGATGCTTACGAAAGATATCTTTTTCGCAATTAATTTCTATTTGAAGTCATCGAAGTATGAAATGAAACAATTTTCTTTGTTGATACTTTTAAGAAACATTAATTTTATGCCATTATTAATTCTCTTTTTTTTCATAATCTTTAGCCTTACGAATTTTTTTTTTTTTAGATTTCTTTATGCCCAGTAAATTTTCAATTGCAAGTACTTTGAAATTAAAGTTATAATAAGCGGAAAATTACTTACATTAATGTCACAGTTTAAGATTTTTTTTTCTATATTTAAATAAATAAACGTTTCAAGTTCTTAAGAAGCACTTACCTACAAAGAAAAAAGAAAAATTTTATGTATTAGTTTAGCAGCAAACATAATAAAATTAATATCTAATAATAGTTCAAACTTAGCTTAAAAATAATTTATGTCATTATTCTAGTGTCAGATTTTTAACTAGCAAATACTAAATTTTTATTACTCGTTCACAGCATTATGCTTAATAAAACTTTGTATTCCAATAACACATTTTATTGCTGAAATATAATATATTCACCCCTATCGTGTTTGGCTTTTATGACCCCGAATTCTATAATTTGTAAAAAGTTTAAAAACAACAAGTAAGAACGTTATATTCAACCGGATCGAATCTTAAATACTCTCCAAATGTTTAGTAAATAAAAACTCTATTTTGTAGGGGTCACTCCGGAAGGGGCCGTGGAGGACACATTTCACCTTTGCTATAAAACGCTAAGAAGTAAATTTTCGGGGTTATTAAGTGAAAACAAAATTAATTTTTTTTTTGGAGGGGAGGGCAGGGCAGAGGAAGAGATCAGAGCACATCTCAGCTTCGTCAAATTATTATTTAAATTATACAATTTATTAAATATTTACACTATTTTTCCATGTAGATAATATGTTACTTCAACGCCTACTAAAGGGGCGTGGTCCAAAATATTGATTTTACTGATTTTCTGGCTACAGGTTTAACGCTTTATACCTTTTTTTTGACAAAAATTATCATTTGCTGAACAAAATTTCAAAAAAAAAAAAAAACATTAAAAAGTATGTTGTTTTTTAGAGGTTATTTAGTTCTTCCTAGGGGAACCTCTTTCCCTCAACAAATAAAAAAATTCTAATTACACCTTCAACAGTAATAAAAAATTTACACAAAATTTAGTTCACATTTCTCAGTGAAACACACCACTGTGCGGATTGTCTTATAAAAAAGTATATATTAATATATAACATTTTACCTTTCAGACTGCACAATAACTTAAGCCAAACTTAATATTTTATGTTAAAAAAATATATCTTCCGTATAGATTCAGATTTGCATGGAAGAAACATGACGGACGGCATTTGTTTTATTCGTACATGAGAGCAAGCGAAAACTGTACTTATTTAACATTTTATTGGTCACAATCACCACACACATGAAACCAAATTACTTATAAAATATAAATAATCTGATTTAAACAAACTGTTTCCCAAAAGAAATAAAAAACTTTCCTAGAATCTGATCGTGTCAACAAAACCATTATTTATTTATTTTCTTAGTAAATAATACCAAAAGCCCCACTACTACGTGGCAATTATTCAAATGCGTTTTAGCTAAAAGCATTGAAAGCGATAAAGTTTCGCACAATTGATATGAAATGTTAGGAAGGAAATTTTTTGTTTGTAATCTCAAAAATTTGTCAACTTGCAAAATGAACTTTTACCATAAAACTTTTACGAGTCAAATTACATTTTCTTAATCTACAACCATAAATATAAGATTACGGCTCAAACTCGTATGTGATTGCAGGAATAAAAATGCCTGCATTTTTGTTTTCAGACAAAAATCCTGGCACAATGAAAACAACAATTTTAAGAAAACAAATTGATGCTTTCTTATTGAACTTTAGACTTGTAAACTACATACATATATCTTTTGTTGTTGTTATTATTGTTGTTGGTAACGTCTTTTGTGGTCATAAATTTTTTCATTCGCTTTATGGGTCAAAAAATATTTTAGTTCGACCAGAAAACCTCTTTTACGAATTTAGCAAGGAAATCCATAAACTACCAACACTTGCACACATGGTTAAATATGTTAATATGAACAGGGTGTGCCAAAATTCACACGAAATTTAAATTTATAATCGAAGTAGGGTGATCCAAAATATGACAACTCGCAGTTTAGCATTAATTGTAATTCAGTACTGACTAATTTGAGACAATACAAGTTGCGAGAATTTTAATGGCACCAGACTTGGAAAATGCCAATAACTTTCATTTCGTGTAGACCACAGACTAGGCGGCAAATTACGGTGTTCAATAACGATAGAAATTTCTATATAAATTGTATTGAAATTTCGTACGATATCGAATGCAGTAATTTGTGCCAAGGTCTAATTAACACGCTTAAAATAGATGCTAGTGCATTTATCAGTCGATAATCGATTTCCTTTAATTAAAAATGATTACCCGTATATTATATACAAAATATATTCAAATGAAAAAATAATTTGGCAAATGTAAAATTCAAAAATGTTTCACAGTGAAAATTATTCAACATATGAAACACACAGCAATTCTGTATTTCAAGAATATTTTTAATTAATAAATTGATGCTTTTTTGAATTTTCAGTACAGCAATTTGCGAATGCAAACAAATTATTTAATTAAAACAGATTAAAATGTAACCTACAACAAGATAAATTGTATTATACAAAATCGGACATAAACCAGTACGATTGTCGGCAGTAAATTCCAAATAATATTACAATAACACCAAAACATAGAAAATAATTATCTCTCTAATGTAATTTAAAAATTTTTCATTTCACTTGTTAATACTTTGTGCTGTCAAATTTCAAATGACACAAACACAGTTGCCACAGTTGGTAACATTCTACCAAAATTGGTAATTTTTTTAGGGTTGGTAACTTGGTAACTTTGTTTTTAAGGCTTGACAAACTATCAAATTATTGCTTTTCTTTTATCATTTTTCCCTATTACTCAACACTGAGAAAAAAATCATTAAAAACAACTGTGGGAATGTGCGCCAAATTGTTCAACGGCGTAATATGCAAATGTCATTATGTTTGGTCAGCAAAAGATTATTTTTAGTGACTGCAATATTAAATAATTTATTTAAATTAAATACGGAATTCGTAGGTATAATGAATTGAAATATTTATTTATGTTCTAAAATGAATTAAAACGTTTTATGTTATGTTTTTTATTAATAAAAGTTGTTGTTTTTATTATAATAAAAATAAAGATTTTTGTTTTTAGAAAAAAATTTTGGTAAGTTTTTGGTAACATTTTCGGAAAATTTTGGTAAAAAATTTTTTTACTCAGTGGCAACCGTGGTCACAAACTGTTGTGACAACCACACAACAATATATATCGAATATGACCAACGTTGTCATCGTATTTACTGGCGATCTTACAAAATGGCATACTGTTTAGCTCATTCCAAAAAAGATCTAATATTTAAAATGGCCTTAATATTCAGTTTGATTTTTTTTTATAGAAACTTTCACGTCCAGATTTATATTGAAAAAGAAATACGAGAAAATAATTTTCAAGCCTCAATAAATATCAAGCCTGGTTGGCAACTATTTTTTAGGTGCAGCCAGACCACAGATCGTTTACTCCTCTTTCGAAAGTAACTACGTTCCTATATGAAGGCGCAAATCGTGTACGTACAGTCAATCATCGTCAGAACGTCGGCTTCTGTGCACCGATACTTTGCAAAGTATGATTCACATAAATAAATCAATTTTCGGAACACCCTCTTTCCTTTATAAGTAAATGTATGTTTGTGTTCAGCTGTTTACATACGGCTTATAAGTTTTTTCCTTTTTAACATATGAAATTTTGTTAAAGACTGAAACTATGCCAACGAAAAGGCTTACATACAAACATATCCGTTTGTATGTTTATATATCCGTTCACCATGTCCAGCAGCAGCAACAACAACAACGAAAATTGCTAAACGAGGACATTGTCCGTTGCAGAATTCTGTGTTTTTTTTTTTTTTGTTAAAAATGTGGTTAAAGTCCCAGCAAGAAGTCAAACGAGTCGAAATGTAACAACAGGCATGCAGACAAGGGGAAAAAATATATATAGCCAACAACACAGACCTACCAGACCAAGCCAGGCCATAACAGAACAAACCAGAAGCAAAAGATAACAACGGCTCTGTAGGTACTCGTACTTTCAAATAGCTGGCTTGCATGTTAATTGTGTGTTGTTTGAATGTATAGAATATAGCAAGCAATTTGTTATTTATTAAATATTTTTCCGTTTTTCCTTTTTTTTAAATTGCAAATAAAAAGACATAAAGGAAATACTCAAACATTTTTGCAGCTGTTCTTAAGGAATTTCTTATATTGTTTTTTTTTTTAAATATTTTTTTATTCATATTAAACAAAAAATGGAAAAACGTATCAGCAACTAATTTCTCGGTTAAAGTTAATAATAATGGTAGTTAATAAGAAATGTTGGTTGTGTCTGATGTACGACTGTAATTCTGCTGATCCTCGAAGTCTCTCAGGCACTAAATCCTAAAAGTGATTAACGAGAGGTGCATATGACAACTAACATCAAAACTCTCAGGCGGAAAAAATCTAAATGTCAAGTACAACAAGTAAGAATTACTGCTGCACCACAATCAATTTACATAATGTGCTTTACCGTCTTACTTACGAACATCACCTCATTGATCCTGTAATCGATATTTTCGCCGCTGGGTACAGATGGAGTGATGAAAATATAGGAAAACGTTTTTTATCTTGGACCAGCACTCAGGGGGATCACCCCTACATATGCAGTGCATTGCGCCGGAACTAGAAAGAAGGGGATAGTATTGAGGGGACAGATGAAGAAAGATGAGAAGATAGAGAATTTTTTAAAGCTATTTCAATACTTTTACTGTGCCGCCTAGTTTTTTGCTACAGGACCGACGAAGGAGGGTGCTGTTAACTCTACTTTTAGTACATGATAGTGTCAGTCGTTGCCAATTATGTTCAGTGACCAGTGCAATGCCTTCATCATTGAAACAGCCTGGCAACAACTAACACAACCACGCACTGCTAATGCTGATCAGAAAAATTCAACACAATATTTCATGACTCAGCGCGGGGTTGAACTCAGGACCCTCCGCTTCATAGTTTCGTGTTCTACTATTTCAGCCAACAGCACCCACTTCTTCTCTGTAAAGCAAAAAAAAAATTTCCAGAAATTCTATTCAAAATTGTAGCGGAACAAAACTTGTATATCCAGTCCATTCTGCATATATATCTTCTCATACTAATTGGATCTCATTTATAATCCTTCTAAATCAATTTTAGTTTCACAAAAACTGGTAGCCGATAGTGTATTATGTTTATATATTTCCATTGATTAATATAAATATTGTTTAAGACAGGCTGTCCGCCGGGAAGTTATACTACTTTGTTTAATTTTTTCATTTAATAATGAAAGAGAATGGATCTGTTATTGATAAATGTTTTATTTAATGGAATACAACAACAGATAAATGTCCGCCTCTGTTAGCCTCACAAATGCGAGCCATTTTGAGCACATTTTTCATTACATTCTCACACATTTCGCGCGGTATTTCATTAATTTCATCACAAAATATTTTGTTTAAGCTGCTCAAGCGTTTCTGGTTTGTTTGCACAAACTTTGCTTTTCAGATATCCCCACACACAAAAAGAAGTCCGGAGCAGTCGAATCAGGCGACCGTGGAGGCCAATCAACATCACCATTTCTTGAAATAAAATGTTGAGGAAAGAGGTCTCGCAGTCAATCCATTGTAATCATGGCTGTATGCGATGTGGCATCGAATATTTTTCTATAATAAATTTGCCACGTGTCTACTTCCCGGCTGCCAATTATAAATTGTCAAGACTAATCAGTGTTGTCAGATTAGGGGGTTTCCCCCTAGATTTAGGGTTTTTTTCTATTTAGGGGCAGGTTTAGGGGTTAATATTCTTTAGGGGGAAATTTGGGGGTAAGAAAATTTTATTTAGGGAATTTTTAGGAGATTATCGAATTTATAGTTTGGTACATAATAGTACATAATTTAACTACTGGGGCCAAATTACCGCATTCGATATCGATCGAAATTTCTATACAATTTAAATACAAATTGCGTTCGATATCGAATGCCATAATTTGCCTCCTGAGCATGTCAAAGATATTGTATCGAAATGACGATTTAGAAAGTAATCACGCAAATACAAACATTAAAACATATATCTCGTTAAATCAATTTTGTTAGTTTTCCTTGAACTGCAAAATATAAATTTTAAAAAGTTGTTATCTTTACAATTTATTACCAATATGCCAAAAAAGGATAACATATATAAACAAAAATATAAAAAGGAGTGGGAAGCAGATCAGCAGTTTAGAGGTATTGTATTTTTAAATAAAATTTTAAACACAATAAATGCAAAATTATATTTCAGATTGATTAGCCCCTGTCCAGGGAGACAACTACAAAGCTTTATGCAAATATTTTAAAAGCATTATGGTGGCTAACAGGAGACCTTATTGCACACCAAAATACGAAAAAACATATTGGATTTGCATCCCAAACAAAAGAAATACATGTACCCGTAACAAACTTCCTCAAACCGTCTCTTACAAAAGAAAGAAAGATTGCAGATATATTTTTTGGGGGCTTTTTATAAAAAAAATAAAATAAAAATTTGGGAGTTTTCGTGCTTTTCGCGTAAGAATGGTAGTACCTCAATTCAAATTTAATAGGAATAAGAATGACGAAACCAAATTACTACTTAAACTTTTCTGATTTAGGGGGTTTTTTAAGAAAAAGTGTAGGATCTAGGGGGTTTCTAAATTTTTTTGGGGAGAAGAAAAAAAATTATCTGACAACACTGAGACTAATGTTTACCAAAATGGCGGCAAAACAAAATATTATACCTTCGCAACGGACACCCGGTATTTCTGCATGTTAATTTATTTGCATTGATAAATATAAATATTGTTTAATAAATAACAAATTGTTAGAAATGCGTGTACAAATTTGCCGACTCTCATTGCTGATGTATTTAAAATTCGCAAAAAAAAACATTTTTTTTGCTACACACGTACAAAATTAAGCAAACAATATTATTTACTCTTAATTATCATCAAGTCGTTTATGTTAACTACTTATTTTTTTTTTTTCTTACATAAAAAATAATAGTTTTTGTTATCTTTTTAATATAAAAGGAAGAAATAATAAACTATAATCACGTGAAACGGGTTTTATCACAAGTTTACCATAAAATGTTGCATAATCTGTGCTGTTGCCATCGCTAATGCTTCTTGTTGTACCTCCCCAAGCAACACAACAACAAGATCTCTTATATCTATTAACACTTAATTTTACCTCGCTCGTTCCACACATCTTAATGGTCACTGTAATTATTTCTTTGCCTCAGCAACCGAGTTAGAGAGCTACAGAGTGTGTTTGTTGGTTTATTTGTTTTAATGTTTCGCATTTCAAATAGAAAGTTTACCCTTGTAACAATTTCTCTGTAAATCAACGACCTGTAATTAAACAACTTTTTGTTTTAAGAGTTTTGTTAAATACACATAATCGTGTGTTTTATAGTAAAACCAGTTAATTATAATTTTTAGCACATTTAAACTGCTGGCTCATTTGTTATTGTTAGCAGTTACTAAAAGCACTGTTTATTAATTTTGTTTAAATGAACGTGGTTGTTTGGTAAACAACAATGTTTCTTTTATTTGTGAGCAGTGTTGCTAACTTGGAAATTTTAGCAACTAATTTAGTCAATTTAAGGGATTTTTTTAAGAAATCATTGGCAGCCTGTAGCACAGTGTATATGCGGACGTCTGATATCCTATGGCAAATATATCGGCACCAGAAATGGGTTCCTTCGCCGTCTTTATTAACAACATGATTTAGTTATTTTATTAAATTTTACGGTTTCGCTGTTCACACTAATTCCCTTGTTTAATGCTTTAAAGTCTTTCAAAATGTTGTATTAAAATGTTTCGGCCAACACTTAAGTGCAAGATTTAACATTTAAACGATTACAGAAAATGTCTAATTGACTTTTACTTTTGAACAAAACAAAGTCCACAACCTTGTGTTGGGGTAAATAACACATACATTCATATCAAAATAGGCAGACATATAACACACATACACACATGCACACACATTTTATCCATTATATTATATGTACTTTTGAATTTTTTTTTATTTAAACTACGAAAGTATCTTTTACACAAATTCTGTACATGTGTATTCAATGTTGCTGATTTCCCCTAGAGTGGAATGTCGTCCTTAACAGCAACAATAAAAAAAAGGAAAACCAAGAATTTTATTTTTACGATAATCTTATCGTTTTTGTACAGAACACTTGAGGTATTTAAAGGAAAGCAGAAATGCTTTATAATAAGTTTTGGCTAAAAGCCAGAAAATGAATAAAAAAAAACCAACAGAAAATCCATATAAAAATGTTAACAACAACAGTTTAGATTGCAACACTTTTGTTGTTGCTGGCAATGTTTTCTATTCGATTTCTGTTTTCATTTTAGTACTGATGACGAGTTGTTGCTGCTGCTGCTGCCTGCAGAATGATTTTTGTGAAATACATTGACTTCTATAACTCTATTGAGAAAAAGCGGTTACACACAAGTTGTTTGATTAAATCGGTTTTTCTTCTTCTTCTGCATGTTTACAAATTGAAATTTTATTGTTTGGCGTTTAAGGAAAGTAAAAGAAAGAGTCATTGTGGTAAAAGTAAAAAATGTAATTGTACAGAAACCAAATGGGTTCAAATTACTGAGAATTCCGAAAATTAAAATTTTCACATAAATTTTTTTTTTTTTTTATAAAAATTAAAACTGAAGTTCGAAACGAAATTCTCACAAATAGCTAGTTATATAAAAAAAATATTTAATTTTGTTGCGTGAGAAGATAAATTTAAATTTATATTAGCGAAGACACAAACCGAAAGTTGTACCAAGCCTATTCTGCAGTTAACAGAGCTGTGTTAACCACTTAACATTTAGAGTAAAATGTTATTAAGTTCATTAGCAAGCCAAAATCTAGGAACTGGAGCCGGTTCTGCCCAAACTAGTGAATAGAAATTATGGCCCAAGAAATAATTAATAAATATTTATAAATTAAGGGATGTGCTGAATATATAAAATATTGTAAAAACATTCATTTGAAAAAAATATATATTTTCCTGGAGAGGTTTTCGGTCATAAGCAGTCAATCAACATAAACTATCTTTCATATATACGGCCGTAATTAAATAAATAATTTGTAACCAACACACTATTTACTACAGCAATTGACTTGCGAATGATTGTTCATATCATGAATGCTTTATGTAGTTGTAGAATAATAGCGATACAATCTGAACCGATTTTGATTGCTAAGCATTATTGAATAAAACAGTTTTAAATATTTAATTTGTCTCAGTGCAGTTGTTGGCTTTTAACCGGATTATTATTGTGAATTTCTGTTTTTAAAGCAAAACCTTGACTTATTGTTTAGGTCATTAATTGAATTTTGCTTTTACCTTATTGTTTATTTGTACCACGGCTGTGTATTTGATTTTTATTAAAGCAACAATTAATGGAATCAAATTGAAAAAAAATGTTATTTGAGTTCATAAACAATGAATGGAAATCCTTTTGAAAGATATATTTGTTAATTAAACTTGTTTTTTTTTTCTTTAATCTTTATGATTTATTCAAGGATTATATTGAGGTTAAAATAAATGCTTTTATTGTATAAGTAAATGTATATTTTGGTTAATATTTTCCGTTAATATTAATTTGGTCAAGTAACTGAGATGAAATTAAGAAATAAATAAAGTTAAGATTTACTGATTTGTTCGACAACAAGATTCAAAAAACCTTCAGAATTGAAAAATATTAGAAAAATATATAATAATAAAAATAATGGAATAATATTAGTGCAGTAAAGTGGATATAATTATTTATATTACCTGCTTTTCCGACAAGACATACTGCCATACCTAAATACGGGCGGCAAGCGTTTTTTAACTGTCAAAAGTTCTCATGTCCATACATTTTGTATTTAGCATACCGAAATAACGCGGCGGCAACACTTTGCTATTGGAAAATCCGATTTTGAAAGAGCATTTTCTAATGAAGTTGGTTGCAAAAGAAGAGAATTGTAACCAGAGAAAAAGAGCAAAGATTTACAAAAGTGAAAAATATAATAAAAGAAAAAATGTGTGCACTTCGTATTAGAAAATGGTGGTAAGAAAATATTTACAATATGATTATATACATACGTATGTATGCACGTTTGTAATTTGTACAAAATTCAATAACAAAATCACAAATGTCGTCCGTCCAGCTGTTAAAACAATCAGGGTTGTTTAATTTGTTTGTTTGATAACCCTGTTTTTATTGTTTTTTTACATAACGCTGCCGCTTTTGTTTAGGTATGGCATTTCAGCGTTAACGCTCAGCGGAAAAAAACGTTCCGCTTTCCGCCCGTATTTAGGTATGGGTGATAGAGCTACAATTTTGTACGAATTAGAAACATGATGAAAATGAAACATCACTTGCAATTATGCTTAAATTAGTGAAGTTCTTTTTTTAAGAACTACAGACAAATAAAGCAAAAAAACAAATACTAAATTTCGGATTTGAGGAACAGAAACTGAATATTTTTCTTTGATTTATATATGAGCAAACCCTGGATGACAAAACATGATATTCGTACTTGCTTTCGGGTTAAGATATACAAACTTGTTAGTCTTTCAAAACTAATAACTCCAAGGGAGTTTAGTAGAATTTACGGGCACTTTCGAACGCCATAAAATATAATTTTTTCATCAATTAGGTATTTGTTGTGAAATAGCTAATACTTATGTTACGCACGCTACAACAAACGGAAGTAACTTTGAAAGTTGAAGCGAAATTATATAATTTTAAGCGAGTTCTGCATGATAAAGAACATAATAAAATCAAATTCCTAAAAACAAGTCTGCATATATTTATGTATATTCCGCCGGTTTTCATAAGAACCAAGAAATCCTTTTGTGACACACGCTACGAAACTATCGTTGCATTAATCAAATCCGTTAATTACATTTCAAAAAAAAAAAATATCTAAGCATATGGCATTGCATATTAACTTGCAAAGAAAATACCAAAATTGTTTGGATGACAAATATGATATATCAGCAGTAATAAAATAATCTTTAAAATTTAAACCCTTTATTTAAGCCAAATACATGTATAAAACAAAAACAAAATAACAAACACCAACAGCAAATTATAAATAATACTCGTATATATTTAAATTTCACAGAAATAACGAACGACAGTGAAATACGAATTACGACTAACAACTGAATTGTATAAATTAACTTACAAAAAAAAAAAATTATAATTGAAACAAAATTTTTAATAGAAAATGGCAAATTACTCTGTTAAAGAATATTAAGTAAATGAATGAATGTCTGCAACGCAATTTTGATTTTTAATGCGTTTCGTTTTTATTATTTATTTTTATAAAGGTATTTTGTTGTTGTTTTTTTGTTGTTGTGCCGATTGCGAAACTAAAATTAAGTATTTAAACTGGCGTAGCAATGCAGTACGGATGGATAGATGATAAGCTTGGCAAGAACAACGACAACAAAAACAATAATCAAAATAGTAAAAAATAAACAACACGTACCGCCACCAAACAGCAAAATCAACTAAATGCCAAAACGTTAAAATTGTTCATCAAAAGAAAGAAAAAAACCAACGTCTACTGCTGCACTACAGCCAACCCATTCATTCGTACCAACAGTCGCAACAGATATAAAACTTATTTTTACGGAAATCACGTTTTTGTTAAACAACAACAAAATTTTCCAATTCAGAGAGAAGAAGCATTTCTTTCTTTCGGCGAAATAGATTTTTTGTTATTGGTTAAACGAAAACTGTGTAGCAGGGATTTCAAATCGTAGTACGTTTTCTTTCTCCTTCTCCCTCCCCAACAATTTATCCAATATTTTTATTTTTTATTTTTTTATAAAATTGTTTTGTGAGTGATATTAACAACCACCTACACAACAACAGCAACAAACATATACACTAGTGTTGCTGGTGGCAACTGAATTACATTTAGATTAGTTTTGGACAGGTAACAATAGCAGAAAAAGTTTTTCCAGAAGGTGGTGGTTTTTTGTTGTGGTTAAAAAAACGATCAAATTCACTAAAATTAAAATTAAACTAAAAACACATTAAAAACACTTAATGGAACACATGTTATGGTTTGTGCTGAAGCTCCTTAAATAAATCACAAAAAATACGATTAGAATCTGTCACTTCGCATATGCGCCCCCCCCCCCCCCCCTCAACATGGCACTTGTTTATGGTAAAACTCCATGTATGTAAATAATTAATTCTATTCAAAAAAAAACAGAAGCAATTCAATTTCAGGAATTACAGCTATCGGGAATATGTAAAGGGGCCGGCTGTCAAAAGACACAGTTTACAAGTGTCAACAAAACAGTATGAATATAAATCAGTATTACACAAGGCTACACTTTCAATTTTCACCTTCCAACACTTATTCAATTTATAATACAATCGCTTTTTTTCTAATGCGCTCATACTTTTTTAATTGAATACACTCGGGTCTCGTTTTATGCGGATTCGAATTTATGCGATTTTTAAATGAACGATTTTTTTTACAATTTAACAGTTTTTTTTTTTTTTTTTTTTTTTTTTTTTTTAGGAGTAGGACCAGCACTCAGGGGATGTCCCCTATATATGCAATGCATTGTGCTGGAACTGAAAACGAGGGGATAGTATTGAGGGGACAGATTAGGAAAGATGAGAAGATAGACAGTTGTTTTTTTTTTTTTTTTTTTTTTTTTTTTTTAGCTATTTCAACCTTTTACTTCGCCGGCTAATTTTTGCTACAGGGCCGACGAAGGTGGGTGCTGTTACTCTGCTTTTAGTACATGATTGGGTCAGTCGCTGCCAGTAATTGTCCAGTGATCAGTACTATGCCTTCATCACTGAAAACAGGCTGGCAACAACTAACACAACCACGCACTAATGCTGATCAGAAGAATTCAACACAATATTTTATGACTCAGCTGGGGCTCGAACTCAGGACTCTCCGCTTCATAGTCTCGTGTTCTACTACTTCAGCCAACAGCATCATACTTAGATGGGAATAATTTTGGAACGCGATTTTTTTTTTTTTTTTTGGAACCCATCTATCGCATAAAACGAGACCTGAGTGTACTTCCATTTTACCTTTCCATTAGCATGACAATTTTATGTTCAATTTAAACAGCTGATCAATGAATTGAATTTTTATGATTATTTTCTGTCGAAAAGATAAATTAAATTAATAAAATATAGATGTTTTGCGATTCTTGGAATTGTTATCGACGGCATGTCTGATAACAAGTTGACTATCAATTTGATCAAACTTGCCATTCAAGAGATTTTTGACAAGCCGTTTCCCTTATTAGAAACCTGAAAATATGGCTGCACTGTTAGCACAGTTTTGAAATAAAAAATTTCCCATTAGACTAAAATCATACTTAGATGGGAATAATTTTATAAAATATATTGTCATAATGATAAAGAGTTGGATTTCTAACCTCTCAAGATTCTAATGAAATTCGACACATATATTTCAGTCTTATGTTCACATCACATGGTAAAAGAATTATTTCGATATCTTTTATTGGTTCTATTTTATAGCCGTCTAAACTTGGGTATTTCGGGCATTTTTGAGAAAAGTTCATCAGACTTTTTTTTAGGATTTCCAGTTTGGCAGCAATACTATGTTATGAAATTGCTTTCGAATTACTATATTAATAGCATACAGTTTCGAAAAGATGTCTATTCGAATCGAATTACGCAGATTAACAGGTGGGATCTTTTGATAACAATTTGAAATAAATAATTTTAAGTTTTTTATTTTTTTGTAGGAGTAGGACCATCACTCAGGATGACCTCTACATATGCAATGCATTGCGCTGGAACTGGGAAGAAAAGTTTTGCAAAGGAGGTTATAAAGGGAGTAGTGCCTGTGGATATTCGATTTAAACCTTCTTATATTATAAGTGGAGGAGGGGAAGACATCTGCGGATAGTTTGTTCCACATACGGACCGTTCGGCCAGAAAACGAATTTTCTCTGTAATGTGTAGTGCGATTCGCTGGAATATCGACCACAAAAGCATGCGCTCTTAACGAATAACGCGAGTTATGTTGTGTGTCAGAGACACCGTAAAAAAAAACACGTCTTTTCACTTTTGTTCCTGAATTAATTCTGATTTATTTTAAAATTTTCTTTTTAAATGAAACTTATGGTTAAAATACAAAAATGCTTACGCTAATCATATTTTAATTTATTTTAATTTCGCAATCAATAATTTGTTCTTAATAATAATTTCGTTTATTAGACAATTTCTTAATAAATTTGTTTTACATACATACTTGTTAATTAATTTTGTTTATTCAAGCTAAAGTTTATGTTTTATTTTATTTCTTATTTCCTTTCTTTTAACAATTCAATTTATGCTTATGTAACTACTTAATCTAGGTGGCTTTGTTGGTGTATCTGTTGTTGGTGTGTTTGTTGTTGTTTGTATGTTTGTAGGTGTTTCTGTAACTCCTCCCCCCTTAGTATGGAGCGATGACCAGAAGTATTGACGGTCGGGAGTGACTATACTAGTGGTAGGGAATTCATTCACAGTGTATTTTGTTTTATGTTTTGTTAAGAAAATTATAATTATTGCACTAATTATTGCAACTGTTAGGGTGTAGTTTATGTATTTGTGTAGTTCTGTGTTATTTGATAATATTTCTATGGCCAATTTATTTTTTAGATGGTACTCTTTTAGTTTGGGAATGGTTAAGCTTTCTATTGTGGACAAAGGTTTTATATTTATTTGAGGAGATGGGTTTAGGATAAATTCGTCCCAATATATGTTTGGGTTGTCTTTGTATGTAATTTCATTGATAGTAAGGTCGCAGTTTTTAAAATGTAATAACAAGTTTCCTTCGATAATATGTTCATTCAAATCACATGAAGTTTTAATTTTTGTAGGTGGTAAATTTGTTGTTAATATTAGTCCTAGTTCAAGTTGTATGACTTTAGCTATTTGGCCTACATCGTTCAGTTTACATTTTGCTTCTAAGTTATGTATAATTTTTCCAAAACATGAGGACTTTTCTATTGTTTCTTGTTGTGAACTTTCCTTGCAGTAATACATGTCTTCAATTTTTTTGCATAAATTATCGAAATACTGTATTTTCTCTTTATTATAAATTGTGTATGGTGTTATTATTATCTCTTTTGTTTTGTTTATAGGTATGGGGATTGTGTGGGAAATTGTGTATTGATCATGAGAGATGTGTGGGATAAGAATATTGAAAATGATATTTGTGTTATTGTAGTAGGCTTGTAATTCTAGGAGTTCATATAAGTGTTCTATGGTATTGACTTTAATAGACTGGGTTTTCATTTTGCTTTCGATTTCTTCTAATTCATTTATATTTAAAATCATTTTTGGTATAATGTTAAGTCTGGATAAAGTCATTGCTTCGGATATACTTGCAATATGATTTGATAGTAAATCAATATGATAATTGATTTGATTTAAGTACTGAATGTCGTTAATGAGCTTGGAGTTGGATGAAATGCTATTTTGTGAGTGTTGTAATGACCGTACTATAATGTCTTGTTCATTATTTATGTGGCTTGTAATGTTTTCTATTCTTTCGATAATTTTAGTGTTAAGTATGTTTTGTTTATTTGTTTCAATCTGTAAGTTCGATGTCAAGTTAAATATTACGTCGTTAATACGAGAAGCGTCATCGTTGTCCATGTTTCCTGTAATAAATTTCACTGCTGATCCTAGACCGTTAAACAATCCTCTTTTGGTGCGGTGTCTCGGTGTTATTGAATTTAATTTATCTTTGAGGTCTATTAATTTGTGTTGTGTTGTTTTCAAAGAGCCTTTGTTATAATATGATCGTGTGAAGTGTTTTAATGATTCTTCAATTTTCATGATGTTGTTGTTATATGATTCTAGTTTTATGATATGTATAAGATTGGTGTAATCTGTTATTGTCTTAGCTGTTCCCAATTTTATTTGTAAAAGACCCTGTGTATCGGTCAGATTTCGTAGGTTTAGTGTTTGTCCATGTATTATGGTAATTAATCCGAAATGGGTAAAATGTAGTTTGGTTTTCAAAATCGTCTTTTCTTTATTTTTGATTTGTGCAATTTTTTGTTTAGTGTAGTTATTAAAGTTACTCTATTGTTCTGTTGTATCTTATGTCTAGAAAATCTTGGTGTTAGCTTATTTCTTCTACATTCTTTTCTGTAAATATAGTCGTTTTCTTCGTAATCTAATGGGTCTTGTCTATTTGTATTCAGCTTTTCTATGCGTTTGTCTGTGTCAGTTTGTAATTTATTCTTAATAGAGTCGTATAGTTCGGTTTGAAATTGATTTATTTTGGAAAGATATTCGTGTTCATTACTGAATGTGATTTGACGGTCAAATTTGTAAGTTCTACCGTAGAAAAGTTCGAATGGTGTTAATTTTGTGGAAGAGTGGATTGCATTATTGTAGGTTATGAGGGTCTCTGTTAAAATATCGTCGTGATCCATTTCTAACTTTTTCTCTTTAACTTTTTCTATTATTAACCTGTATATTTCGGTTAACGTTGAGTGGAGTCTCTCTACAGGGGCATTGCTGCTTGATTGTTGGAAAGACGTAAAATGTAAGTTAATTTGATATTGTTGACAAAAATCCTTAAATATATTTGAATTGAACTCGGTTCCTTGATCACAAATAATTTCATTAGGGATTCCATGCATGCTCAGAAAGTGTTTTAAAGATTTAATTGAGCAGAGGCTATTCCTTGCTGTTAAAGTGTATGCGGCGGCAAATTTGGAAAATTTATCTATAATTGTTAAAATATTTTTCCCGTTAATTGTATAAATGTCTATATGTAGTATGTCTAGCGGTTTAACAGGTGTAGGGGGTTTTTCAAATTTAGTTTTTGGAGGGTGTCTGTCATACTTTAGTTTTTGGCATGAATTACAATTATTTATTGTTTGAATTATTTTTGATTTCATGTATGGAAAATAATATTCACGTTTAAGGTGATCGAATGTTTCTTGTATTCCTCTGTGGTTATTGTTTTCATGGTAGTCTTGAATGATTTTATCCTGATTATCATTTTCTTTTATGTCTTTTACTATTTCAGTGCATCTAACTAAACGGAAAATTTTGCTTTGTGCAAAATGTTTTGCGTATACATTTTGAATTATAGCAAAAGATTCATCGTCGGTGAAAATTGCTGTAGTTTTATTAGGGGCTAGGTGGTTTTTTAAAATGTCTGTTATAATTTCTTCTGTGTAAGTAGGGTATGTAAAGGTTTTTCTATGTTTGTTTTTAAAGATTACTTCGAGTTTTACGCGAGGGTTAATATTTCCTTTTTTAAATAAAGCCTGTAAATTGAACTCGTTTATTGGTTTTTCCGAAATAGGTATGCCGTCATCGTAATTTTCTTCTGCTGAGTGAATGGTACTTCCTGAGGTGTCTTGATTAGGTAGTGTGTCAAATGTATTAATATTTTGAGTTTCTGAATGGTCTATTTTTATTCGGCTAAGGGCGTCAGCATTAGTATTTAGCTTCCCTTTTTTATATACGATTTCGTAGTCGTATTCCTCTAACTTTAATCGCCAACGAATTAATTTTGAATTTGGTTCTTTAAGGCTCATGATCCATGTAAGGGGCTTATGATCTGTTATGATTCTAAAACGGTGACCGAATAGGTATGGCCGAAAGTATTTAGTAGCCCAAACTATGGCTAAGAGTTCCTTCTCTATTGTGGAATAATTGATTTCTGATGTTGTGAGTGTGCGACTTGCATAGCAAATTGGCTTGTCGTTTCCTATGGGCCCTTGCGATAGGATAGCTCCAATCGCGAAATTACTTGCGTCGGTTGTGAGGTTGAAAGGCTTAGAGAAATCTGGATATTGTAAGATTGGGTCATTAGTTAGAAGGCTTTTACAAATTTCGAAAGTCTTTTTATATTTATCGTCTACTATAATAGTTTTATTTTTCTTTAGGCATGCTGTGAATGGTTTTGTTATCTTAGCAAAGTCTTTTATAAATTTACGATAATAACCTAATAAACCCAGGAATGATTTTATTTCCTTTTGGTTTGTAGGGATCGGAAAATTTTGGATGGCTGATATTTTATCGGGGTTTGGTTTTACTCCTTCAGTGGTTACGATATGGCCTAAGAATGCACATTCCTTATGTAGGAATTCTGATTTGTCAAGCTGAATTTTGAGATTGGCTTCTCTGAGGGCTTCAAACACTTTTTTTAAGTTTTCGTTATGTTCCTGTAGTGAGGTTGAGTAAACGATTATATCATCTAAATATACCAAACAAACAGTTCCTATTAGGTCTTTCAAGATGCAATCCATCACTCTTTGAAATGTAGATGGTGCGTTTTTAAGGCCAAATGGCATTCTAACAAACTCGTAGTGTCCTCCTTCTACTGTGAAGGCAGTCTTAGTGATATCCTTTGCACTCATTTCTATTTGGTGAAAACCACTTGCCAGGTCTAATGTACTAAAATACATACATTTCCCTAGTTTGTCTAATATTTCATTTATGTTTGGTATTGGGTATCTATCAGAGATCGTTTTTTCGTTTAGCTTCCTATAATCTATTACTAAACGCCATTTACGCTTTCCACTAGCATCTGCTTTTTTGGGAACTATCCACACCGGTGCACTCCAAGGTGAGTAGCTTTCACGTATTATGCCTTGATTTAACATTTCAGATATTTGTTTTTTTACCTCTGCCTTGTGGATATGTGGGTATCTGTAGGACTTGGTGTAAATGGGGATGCCATCTTTTGTGATTATCTTGTGTTTAATTTTATTAGTAAAGGTAAGGGGCTGGTTTTCTTGTAGAAAAATATCTTCAAAATCTTTACATATTTTTGTGATAACTTTTCGTTCTTCTGAATTCAAATGTTCCATTCTGAGATTTTCTAGTAATTTGGAATTTTGATCAAAGGAATGCTCGAAGCTAATGTTATTAATTTCTATACATTCGGAATTAAGAAGAGGATCTACTTTTAATGGGCTTTCTATTAAAACAGTTTTGTTCACATTTGATTTGTTGGTAACTTCAATGAAACTGTACCAATTTTTTGCTCTGTATGCGCCAGCAGAAATGGTTACTTCTGGTTGAATTAAAATAATGGGGATTAGAAAATCACCATTTTCAATATCTACAGGCACTTTTATAATAGCCTTCGTTCTTGGTGCTATTAGGTATTTGCCTGAAGTTAAATTTGGTTTGAAATGTAAGGGAATAAGTGAATTTCTTGTTATTAGCTGTTTGTTCTCTAGGTCAATTTTTGCACCCAATTTAGTTAGTATATCTAATCCAACGAGTCCGTCGAAATAATTGTGAAACTTAAATATAAAAAATTCAAAGTTTTCGTTTCCTTGAAATTCTATGAAAGATGGTATATTCACTTTTGTATTTAATTGGTGTTTATTAAGAACTGTTGTTATTGTTATGGGTGTACAATTTTCTATTTTCAATTGGTTAGTGTATTCTGGATTAATGAAAGATGCTGATGCGCCTGTATCTATTAGAAATCGGAGTGGACGTCCGAATGGAGAAGATATGTTTATATATGGGAGATGAGTTCCGTGTTTGTTAATGTCTAAGTATCCTCTTGAGTCTTGGAGGCGTTTAACTGAAAATTTTCCACGTCTTCAATTTCGTTATAACTGTCCATGTTAGGTATATAGTGTGGTACGTTATAGTCTTCAGGGTTAGAATAAGTGCTGAAGTTTTCAAAGTTGTGATCGATGTTATGAATTTCCCTTGGAAATTTTCGTGTTTGTGCACTACTATTCCTAAGGTGAGTGTATATTGAGCTAATGTCCATGGGTTCTGGTGTTTGATAGTTTGTGTTTACTTGGGGTGGTTTCATATTGTTAAATTGGTTTTGGTTGTTTGTGGTAGTGTGATAGTATGGTTGCCTAGGTGTTGGTATATTAAAGTTGTGGGTTAACTGAGGTCTAGTGAATGATTGGTGGATGGGTACTTGTGGTTTATTGTAATATATGGGTGGATTATAGTTCATGTATTGTTGTGGTCTAATATTATTTGCTAATTGTGGTCTTGGAATATATGGTTTAGGATGATTATGGTATACATGTTGTGGATTATATTGTCTAGGAGTTTCTTGTTTCTTTGAAAGGTTCCTATTTTCTTGTTTAATATAGAACATATTTTGTTCTTGAATACAGTATGAAAAAGCTATTGGTAATGACTCCGGTTTTGTAGCTCTAATTGATGATCCTAATGGTTCTCTTAAACCGGACAAAAATGTGTTGAGGCACATTTTTGCAAACAAGTCTCTTTTAGCCGTGATTATATTGGGATCCGTTTCGTGAATCATTAGGTGATTATTTATTGTGGCTTGTATATCTATCACTGAACTATAAAACTCTTCTAATGTTTTATTATTTTGTTTTAAAAGATGCAAGTCTCTAATTAATGATGTTTCATTTCGTTTGTCTGAGTAGTGTAGTATAAGGTTATTTTTGATATCTTGCCAACTTAAATTTGTACTGTACATATTTAGTATTTCATTAGCTTCTCCTTCAACTTTATTGCGAATAGCTCTTAAAATCATTTTGGCGAAAGGAGTGCCATCGATAGGCGTCAGTACCGAAAGTATTTCTTCCACATTATTTATGAAGTCATATAGTAATCTAGGATTACCGTCAAATTTTGGGAGATCCTTGACAGCGTCTGGAATTCTTAGCGATTCCAAAACAGTTTTTACTGTCAAAGCGTTGCTTGTGGGGTTCATTGTAATATTATTTTCACTACCTTGATTCAAACTCATATCTTCCTCTGATTCCGGAATGGGAATAAGGACTCTTGGGACTGTGTATGGGCGAAATTTGGGCATATAATGTACTATATTTGAAACAAACGTATATATTTAAGAATTACAGGAGGGTCTCGTAAGAATCGCTGTTTTTCTTTAAATATACGAATTTGTTTAGTGAATTATGTATAATGTTTAATCTTTGAAAATGTTTGTTTATATTAATTTTATTTAATTTTATACTAATACGTGCTTATATTAATTAATTAAAGTATAACTTATTTACCCTATTATTATTAGTAGTTTCATGATGGTTGATGTTCCTGATGATTAGGTGTCCTGTGCTTTCTCTATTGATTCTTGATGCTTTAATGTCGTTGTGTATTTGCTGCTGATAATGCTTTTGTTGTAGATTTTTAAAGTTGTTCTTTTATTTGTGTCTTCTCTGTTGGTTGTTGATGTTTGATGTCGGTCGTTGCTGTATATTTGCTGCTGATAATATTTTTGTTGTATATTTTTAAAGTAGTTCTTTTATTTGTGTCTGTAAAATAGGCTTAGGTATTTTGTATGTCTTATATTTCACTATTCGGTTTTATTTTTATTGTTAATTATTATTAATTCAAATTTTGTCCTTCGAGCGAAAGTTGATAAACCATCAACTATATTCTCACAATTTTTATTATTAATGGATAAACCGTCCACTATATTTTCACTATTTTATTACGAGTATTAATTGATAAACCGTCAATTATACTTGCACTATTTTATTATTAATTTAGTTCATAGTGTGTCCTTAGAGCGGGAGTTGATAAACCGTCAACTATATTATTATTATTAACTTAGTTCATGGTGTGTCCTTAGAGCGGAAGTTGATAAACCGTCAACTATATTATTATTATTAACTTAGTTCATGATGTGTCCTTAGAGCGGAAGTTGATAAACCGTCAACTATATTATTATTATTAACTTAGTTCATGATGTGTCCTTAGAGCGGAAGTTGATAAACCGTCAACTATGTTCTTTTTTTCGACTGCGCCAGTTATGTTGTGTGTCAGAGACACCGTAAAAAAAAACACGTCTTTTCACTTTTGTTCCTGAATTAATTCTGATTTATTTTAAAATTTTCTTTTTAAATGAAACTTATGGTTAAAATACAAAAATGCTTACGCTAATCATATTTTAATTTATTTTAATTTCGCAATCAATAATTTGTTCTTAATAATAATTTCGTTTATTAGACAATTTCTTAATAAATTTGTTTTACATACATACTTGTTAATTAATTTTGTTTATTCAAGCTAAAGTTTATGTTTTATTTTATTTCTTATTTCCTTTCTTTTAACAATTCAATTTATGCTTATGTAACTACTTAATCTAGGTGGCTTTGTTGGTGTATCTGTTGTTGGTGTGTTTGTTGTTGTTTGTATGTTTGTAGGTGTTTCTGTAACTCGCGTTGAGCGTAAAAAATAATGGATTTCAGGAACAAGTTCCCGGATTTCGCCAGAACACATTCCATTATAGTAGCGATAAAACAACAAAACACAGCCCAATTATCTCAAATAGGTTTAAAAATGCATTAAATTTATCTATTTGAAAAGTATCTTTCGAAAACATACATCGCCCCTCTTACATCACTTATATTTTGGCAACAGCGTCGGCAAACTTTCGTTAATGAAAAAAGAAACCAAAAAATCTTCGTAGATACTTCAGCTTTTAATAACGCACATGCATTTAAATACTTTTGTGTATGCAAAGCTATTAAACACACTGCCACAAAAGTTTTAATGTGCATATGTACCGCACTACAACTATCTACAACACTTAAGCTTTCCACCAACAATCTTTAAGTGTCTATTTTACATGTAAAATATGTAATCATCAAATTAAAAAAAACTGAATTGCAGTATTAGACAGAAAACGAGAGAAGGTTTGTTTGTTGCTATTATTTTGGCTTTTCTTTATTCCGTTTTACAACCAAAAAGTGAAAGTTTTATTTAAATTGCTCCTTATTTTATAGCCACACAACAAAACCGTAACCAAACCATAAGAAGCAGATGTGTGGATAAAGAAAACCCATTGCAAACATGTTTGGAAATTAATAATAGTTGTTGCAAACACAACAATTTTGCTTTAAAACCGCAAATAAAATATTTGCTCTAAGCAGATTTCTTACACTAACTCGTATGTACTACATGTACATATGTATTTATTTATTATTATTATTTTTTTTTTGTGAAGGTCACTTTGCTGGAAACCTCAATTGAAAGTTTGTAATGAAATCGTTGTTCAAACTGCCATTTAATTAATTTGGTAAATTCAACAAGCAGCAAATTGATTGTGTTTTAAAACTAAAATTAAAAAGTGTTTTCGTTTTTTTTCTCTTTTGTTTTTCATTAGAAAAAAAGTTTTGTGTCTTTAAAAGTTATTTTATTTTTAGAAAACTACTTTCAAAAAACAGGATTGGCTATCAATATTGAGTAATAAAAATTATTCGCGAAACTCCTGCTTACTTTGGGGAGATGGTGGGTCATTAACCTCTTTTAAAATGATTTGCCTACGAATGATTTATGAAAATATGTCTTCATAAAACACGATTTTCGATTCTGTTATAACTTTTGAGGGGCTTTTGAAAACATATGAGGATATACGAGTACATATATATTTTTCTATTTTAGAAATATTTTAATATGAAAGGGGACGCCAATAAGCCGAGCTATCTTCTAAAAATCAAGCACTAAATTAAAATATTCCACCAAAGCAACAGCAACCAGAGATGCCAAATGATTTTGATAAAAGTAGGGATGTTTATTTAAAAAATGGACATTATCGGCATTTTATATATAAAACAAAGGCAAACTAAAAATAGCTATTTTAAATACGATAAAACATATTTTTATTAACAATACCTTTTTGGCAATAACTTTATGAGGGGTCAAGATGGTCTAAAATTTCTATGGACATATGAAATTGTGAAACTGATAACTAAGAACGTTTTACACTTTCATACAGAAAAAATACTACACACTACTTTATACTACGCACTTTTTATAATGACTTGCACTTTTTACAATGACTTGCACTTTTCATAACGACTTGCACTTTTTATGATGACTTGCACTTTTTATAATGACTTGCTCTTTTCATGATGAGTTGCACTTTTTATGATGACTTGCACTTTTCATAATGACTTGCACTTTTTATAATGACTTGCACTTTTCATAACGACTTGCACTTTTCATGATGACTTGCACTTTTTATAATGACTTGCACTTTTTATAATGACTTGCACTTTTTATAATGACTTGCACTTTTTATAACGACTTGCACTTTTTATGATGACTTGGAATTTTTACAATGACTTGCACTTTTTATACCGACTTGCACTTTTTATGATGACTTGCACTTTTTATGATGACTTGCACTTTTTGTGATGACTTGTACTTTTAACAATGACTTGCACTTTTTATGATGACTTAGACTTTTTATTATGACTTGCACATTTTATAATGACTTGCACTTTTTACGATGACTTGCACTTTTTATAATGACTTGCATTTTTTATGATGACTTGCATTTTTTATGATGACTTGCACTTGTTATAATGACTTGCACTTTTCATAATCACTTGCACTTTTTATAATGACTTGCACTTCTGATAATGACTTGCACTTTTTATAATGACTTGCATTTTTTATAATGACTTCCACTTTTTATAATGAATTGCACTTTTTTATAATGACTTGCACTTTTTATGAAAGCTTGCGCTATTTATAATGACTTGCATTTTTTTTTTTACTAATATAATAAATATGAAAGTGACTCAGTCCCTCTGTCTGTTACCTTTTCATGCTCAAACCGCTCAAGCGATTTAGATGAAATTTGTCACAGAGATATTTTAGGCTCCGAGGAATAATATAGGGTGGTTTTTGTTTTTGGATATGATCCTATTGAGTGGTCAATGGTGGTCGAAAATTTGTAGACATATGAAATTATTAAACTGATAACTAAGAACCTTTTAAACTTTGATACAGTAAAAATACAATACACATTAGCTGAAGCGTCATATATTCTTCGCGGAAAAAGTCGCAGGTAAAAGCTAGTTTACAAATAAATTGTAGTTCATTTCAAATATATTGTATACATACACATATTTTGTATTTTAAGGTAAAATGGTTTTAAAGTTTAAAAAAACATATTTTTTTCATGTTTTTGTACTTTTGTAAGAATTTTTTATAATTTAATTTAATTTTTTTTTTTTTTTTGCTTTTTTTTGTGTGCAGTAATTCATTGAAACTCTTTAAATTTAAGCTAAATATCACCATGTTGACAGTTATATTTCGCTGGATTTTTAAACGAAAAATAATTCACTTCGGCTACACTAAAAAAATTATTCTATTATTTGCACTAAAGAACTATTCTATTATCTCAACTTGTTCACTTAGGAATTCCAGCATTATCGTTCGTTCTTTCGACAGACTTTAAAAGTTTTCTTTGTCGATACGATTATACATAAACAAACGCATATTTCCCTCTTTGTTTAAATGTCATATTTACTTTAAAAAGCCACTCTATTGAAATAAATATCGTTTTTGGATTTATTCTCCTATGAAAGGGTAAATAACAAATATCTCTTGATACCGCGCACATTCTCACGTTAAATTAACAAAATAAATAGCAGAAAAATTAGGCCTTTGATATAAATTTCCACCAACGTTAATTGTTGAAGCACATTTACACGAGATTTCATTAGGCATGCAAGAAAACTGTGCATGTTAATTCCGCAGAGATTTTATTTCTTGTAACGTGCAAAACAAAAAACGTTAAAACGTTCAAATGAATACAAAAATGTATAAAAAGTAGGAGTAAATTAAACACGCCTTCAGGGAATACATTTAAAACTTAAATAAATTTTAAAACAATGCCATGCATTTAAATCATATTTTAGAAGAAAAAAAGTACATGTACATAAAAACGTCAATTTTTTTTTTGCGCAAACAATTGCCGTGTACGAGCAGTTAATAAAAGCTTGTATAGATTTGGGCTTTTCAGCAGCATGTATTTGAATAATTTACATATATTTATTTAGTCATATATTTAATAGTGCATGATGTTTTACAATTAAAATTCACAATAAATTATTTGATTTGAGACGCAATTTTATTGGCATATATTGGAAATAAATATTTATTAGATTTATTGTTTTATCTTTTCTACAACATTTTATTTAGTTTCACTTTTGCTTGTCTGTGTAGGTTTGTAATCAATTCTTGTTAACAACGATTCCTATGAAATTGAATTCCCGTGACAATACAATGTTAGAATTGCAAAAGTAAATATTTCAAGCGCATACAAAATAGTTAATTCCACTTGGGCGACTATTAGGGAATACAATACAATATCATTATGAGAATCGTGGGCAGGGTCTCGCTCGAATATCCTTTTCACTTTACTTATACTGAAGTATAAAATTAATTTAAAAATTTTAAAACACAAATTAGTCGAAATAAGACATTTGTTTTTTTTTTTTTTTTTTTTTTTTTTTTTTTCATTTAATAAATAATTTATTTCTGAAGAAAAAGTGTTTAATTCAAAGGAAATTAAAATGTGTGGGCCAATATAAGAAGAAGTGAAAAGATATTAAATCAATTGCATTAAACTTTTTATACCCTCCAAAAAAGAATTGGTGGGTATATTCACTTTGCCATTCCGTGTGTAACGCAGCAAAATATCCCTCTGAGACCCCATAAAGTATATATATATATATATATATATATATATACATATATATATATATATATATATATATATACATATATATATATATATATATATATATATATATATATATATATATATATATATATATATATATGTATGTTCTTGAGGAGTGATGAAATCTAAGACGATCTATATAGTGTCCGTCTGTGGAAATCACGATTCAGTGCAAACGAAAGGAGTCAGATCCTTGAAATTTGGTATAAATATATTTTGAAGAATAGCACAGGTCTAATTCGTAAATGCGCTGAATCGGGCCAGAGAGAAAAAATTTCCCCTAAGAACAACTAAACCAACCTCTAAAACAACAGCATAACTTTTAAAGTTGTTTTTTTATGTATGAATTTATATTCTATTAGTCGAACTCTTTTCTTACGTGCAGGATGTTAATTTTTCAACGGGCTGAAGTTCAAATCTGCTACACTGCAGATTATATTTTTATTTAATAAATGAATTTGTTCAAATTCCATTTATTTATATTAAGAGTGGAACATTAAGAATATTTCTTATAATCATCAAACCAGAGGTCGCTACGCCATCTCATCAGCGTTGTAATTTTGTTAAGCAATTGATATATTTTTATGTCGAAGCATTAAACTTGCAGCCAGAAAATCATAAAAATCCATTTGTGGACTCCGCCCCTTTAATGGGCTTTGAAGTAACATATTACGTAGAAAAATAATGTAAATATTTAACATTTATTTTATAATTCAAGCCTATATTCTTTAAAAATTAAATTATAAAGCTTTTATGACGAAGCTGAGATGTTCTCCGTCTGTGGAAATCCTTGAAATTTGAAGGATAGCACAAACCAAGTTCGCAGATGGGCTGAATCGGGCCGGAGGGAAAAAAGGTTCCCTAAGAAGTACTAAACAAATCTCTAAAAAACAACATAATTTTTAACTCTTTTTTTTTTTTGTAATTTTGTTAAGCAAATGATGTATTTTTATGTCCAAGAAAGTCCACAGCATTGAACTTGCAGCCAGAAAGACAGAAAAATCCATTTTTTTGGACCCCAACCCCTTTAGTGGGCGTTGAAATAACATATTACATGGAAAAATAGTGTATAAATTTAACAAATTGTATAATTTAAGCCTAGATTTCTTAAAAATTAAATTTTAAAGTTTTTAGAACGAAGCTGAAATGTTATCTGATCTTCCTCCACCCTATAAAAATATTTATTTTTTTTTTGTTCATTTAACCCCAAAAATTCACATTTTAGTGTTTTATGGCAAAGAGGAGATGTCTCCCCCACAGCCTCTCCCGGGTTGACCCCTACAAAATAGAGTTTTTATTTAGTAAGTATTTGGAGGACATTTAAGATTTTACCTGGTCGAATATAACGTTCTTACTTGTTTTAAGTCTGTCATTTTAAACGACGAATTTCCATTAATTAATTTTTTTTTTTTAATTTTCGGTTTTTCCCAGTATAATTATGTTTTTTTTTTTTTAATGTTATCGGGTTTTTTTTAGAAGACTGATCATCAATTACTTGAATTATTGAAACAAAACTGGAATTCGAATAATTGACAATTCCAGTGTAAAGTCATCTAGAATTAATTTGTTTGGGCGGCTTGTTGGCGGCTATAGATCTCGTCAGTTAAATGGCATTGTTTTTCCATCGTATTGCCAATTTCGAAATTGCTACAAATTAGTGTCAAACTGTCAAAAAAAAAACCTCAACAAAATACTAACTTATCTCTTGACGTTTAAACTTTACTTACTTTTCACAGCTTACAGCTTCATTTATGAAGCAGATACTAAAAGTTGCTCATGCGATATGTAAGTATGTACGAGTATGCACATTCATCTATCCGTACATCTATCTGTAAATGACGCATTTGGAAAATACAAACTTCAAATCTAAAATATCTCGCACAATAACTTTTACAACTGGGCGGTTCGTCGGCACTTTTTTCACAGTGATAAAAAGCCACATTAAATACTCGTATGTATGTAGTTATATACACGTACCTAGATAGATGTTGCAGATAGTACTAAATAATATTTAACCATGTTAATTAACTGATGACCTACTAATTATTTGTAATATGAAGTAAAGTACAAAATAAAGTGACTTTTCCATACGTAAATGAAATAAAATTGAATGAAATGAAGTAGCTGCTACTTTGCAAAATTAACAATTCACTGAAATTGTTAGTAGACACTTCTAAGCGCCCCGAGGTGGTAAACTGAAAATGAAAACTTGCGATGAAAAACAAAAACTATTACTTAAATATTTATATTGAATATTGTTTTTTTTTTTAAATTTGTGCTAATTTTCGTAGTTTTAGCTGTTCTAGTTTAACCTAGATAGAAGTAAAGTTGTCTCGTTATTTATTAAGTGTTTACTGTACATGCTTTAACACGAGTTTCTATGCAGGATTTTCTGCGCAGCAAAAAACTTCCAAGAGTTGTGGTAACGAGTAGTAATTTGCTAATGTGTTATTTATCGAATTATTTTTCTTCGGGAAGATACAATTTGTAGATAAAAACAAGTAAGAACGTTATATTCGACCGGGTCGAATCTTAAATACCCTGCAAATGTTTAAAAGCTCTATGTTGTAGGGGTCACTCCGAGGGGCGCCGTGGGGGCTATAAAACACTAAATCCGGTATTCATAAAATTTAAAATGAGTTTGAAATGTATTTTAATAAAATTTTTTCATACAAAATTTTCTTAAAACAGTTTTCAAATACGTTTAATTTTTTTATGAATATGGGGGTAAAAATTCAATTTTTGGGGTTAAGTGAAAAAGTTAAGTTTTTTTTTTGATAGAGTCATTTAGGGGGCAGAGGAAGATCGGAGAACATGTCAGCTTCGTCATAAAAGCTTTCAAATTTAATTTTTAAAGAATATAGGCTTGAATTATAAAATAAATGTTAATGTTAAATATTTACATTATTTTTTCCACGTAATATGTTACTTCAACGCCCACTAAAGGGGGGCGGAGTCCACAAATGGATTTTTATGATTTTCTGGCTGCAAGTTTAATGCTTTGGACCTTCTTCGACATAAAAATATATCATTTGCTTAGAAAAATTACAAAAATTACAACGCTGATGAGATGGTGTAGCGGCCTCGAAATCAGTACTGATCCGTTCTGCTGGTTTGATGATTATAAGAAATATTCTTAATATTCCACTCTTAATAGTATAAATAAATGGAATTTGAACAAATTCATTTATTAAATAAAAATATAATCTGCAGTTTAGCAGATTTGAACTTGAGGCCGTTGAAAAATTATCATCCTGCACGTAAGAAAAGAGTTCGACTAATAGAATATAAATTCATACATAAAAAAAAACAACTTTAAAAGTTATGCTGTTTTTTTTAGAGGTTTGTTTAGTTGTTCTTAGTGGAACTTTTTTCTCTCTGGCCCGATTCAGCGCATTTACGAATTAGACCCGTGCTATTCTTCAAAATATATTTATACCAAATTTCAAGGATCTGACTCCTTTCGTTTGCACTGAATAGTGATTTCCACAGACGGACACGACACAGATCGTCTGAGATTTCACCACTGATCAAGAATATATATACTTTATGGGGTCTAAGAGGAATATTTCTCTGCGTTACACACGGAATGACAAAATGAATATACTCTCTAATTATTTTGTGGAGTGTACAACAAGAGTGAGTGTATGGGTCCGATCTTCAGACGAGAAATTCGCAAACAATAGTAAACGTTTATTGCCACATTTTAATAAAACCTGGAACGCCGCAAATATTTTAAATGATATGTTCAATTGAGTATTTAGAAATATAGAAGAACAACTTTGAAAAATGCCAAAATACTAGCCGCAATAGTTTTTCAACTTTTCCCGAAACCGAATATTTAATCAAACAAGAAAGAATTTATTTAAATTCAACTGATTCTCATAATCTTTGAAAGTATGCACACCAGCATTTTGTTCTCGGTAATTATCGCGAATTTTTTATTTCCCAATTTACTGCAGTTTTTAGCAGTAGTAGTCATGAGGAAATCGATAAAATATGGCAACGCTTGTTATATGGTTGACATTGGAGTCGTTTTATTTCCATTACGAATACGGCAATTGTAATGAGGGGCAATGTCTATTAGACTATAATTTGTTCTAAATTGTATACAACAATTGCAAACTCAAACAATGTTTGCAAAATATATTGAACTAATTCTTTTTAAATTGTTAATTTTTTCAACGGGCTAAAGTTCGAATCTGCATGACAGCAAATGATTTTTTATTATTATTCTTTTTAAGTTCAGATTGTTGCAAATTTATTTATTCATTCTTTTAATAACTTTTAATAATAGTGCACTAGCAACAAAAGCCATTCAGCTGTTTTCATTAAAAATCAAATTTTGAAAACAATTACATACATTCAAATAAATTGCTGTGAAATTTCAGTAGAAGCAGTTAACTTTACGTAAGAAATGTGTTAAATTTTATTATTATGAAACAAACATTTTATAATTACATGATAATTGATAAAAAACTATTTTTAAAGTTGTATCTTTTGATACAATTAATTAAATTTCTACGATAATTAGTCCTACAAAAATTGTGAAACTTTTGGAACTTTGAAACTTTTAATTAAACTTAATTTACGACTGATCCTTTATCGTTTTATTGTAACAAACTGAAGACGAAATTTATTCATTGGCGTTCAATTAAAGTTGGCAATAATTTATCATATTTGTAACCTAGTACGTAAAGAAAACTAAACAAAAGTGTCTAAGATTTATATTCATAAAAAAATAAAATTGATTTGAAATCAATTTTAAGCAAATTTTGTATGAAAAATTTTGAATAAAATATAATAAAGGTCTAATTCATAAAATAAATTTTATGTTTGTAAACAGTTTTTTTTTTGACAAATTCTTTATAAAATTTTTGGCAAATAAGAAAGTTATAAGAATAAAATATGTTTTATGAATTAGGCCCTAATTGGCAATAAATTTTGAAGTTTTAAACAGTTTTTCTGGCAACATTTTAAAACTACTTAAGCGGTTATGGCATGTGACCACATTTTTTTATTTTAAAACAACGCATTAATATTAGATTTACTTTGCCACAAAAGAATATAAAACACGCCTCTACTTTAAAATACACGTATTTTTAATGAATCATATTTGTTTACTTTACGTTAATTCAAAATTTATTCTATTCAACATATATGACAAATATATATATATATATATATATATATATATATATATATATATATATATAGAGGAATAAGTCTTTGTTTTTAGCTTGAAAAAAAAATAATTAACAATAAATAATTTCCAAATACTTAAATTGTCTGTCTAGTATTATTCATAACAAGTCATCAGATTTTTAAATACGAGGAGGAACACAATCATTTTAGCAAATGCTGGCATTAATAATTGGCAGATTTTGTGTTAGTATCAGGTTTTAGATTTGTATTTTAACAAAAATTTTAGTTGCGGTCGTCGCAAATAGCATTTGAAACGGAAGCAACATTTTTTGGAATGCATTTTGTGCGACAAAGCACAAAAAACTACTATTTTAATCATCTTTGTAGGAAAATTCAACTCTGCATTAATTTTATATCAAAAAGAATGTATTAGTACTGTAATATTCAAGAGATGCGGCATTATTGACAAGTTCTGCCAGGTAGTGTTATAGATTAAACATCATCAAACGAGTTCTGCATGTATTCAACTTAGATTCGTTTCAACTCTATAATAATAGGCCAAGTATGTCTGAAATTGATACTGTGAGGCAGAATTGACTATCATCCAAAACAATGGTACGTTTGTTAATGACATCTGACAGAACTGTAACCGACTATTAAAAAGTCGATCAAAAAATTGATGCCGATAACTCGTTAGCAAAAAATAAATATATTTGAAATAATCGATTAATATTGCAAAAATTAAAAAAGACAGCAATCGATACAAACTAAACAATTATTTCAAGATATCGAATATCAAACGAATATTCCCCCTTATTCTGTAACTATTTGCCGACGTCAACGTCAAGACAATATCAAATATACGACAATTATTTACACTGTTTCTTCACCAATTCTTTGCTTTTAACAGCCTCTTGTTAATTTCTATACCCTAAAGAATAGTTTGAGGCCATCAGCAGAATTCAATTGTTCACCACAACGAGTATCTAAGCATCCCATTTTTGATATTGTCTTGACGTTGACGTCGACAAATAGTTACAGAATAAGGCGGATTAAATTAGTTAAACTAGTCGTGATATCCCCTTCTTGTGAGAATTAATACATTCCTACATCATCTGAGCAGTTCCTTAGAGAAAAATTTTAATATTCCTTTCCAAGATAATTTCTTACTTAATGCTCAGATTTTACACACAAGAAACCAAATGTTGCCAAATTCTTAACAAATACAATTGCAAATCATCAATGTTCTATTTTCCTCTCAATTGAATACCCTTATTAATTTTATTTAGTTCAGTAGTTCATTAGACTGCTGTTATATGTCGCATGTATATATATATATATATATATATATATATATATATATATATATATATATATGCAAACGTTTTGAGTTAGTTAGTTTGGTTAGCTGATTTTATTTTTATAGTTATGCTAATATTTGCACTTTTGAGTGCAAATTAAAATATCAATAGTGATACTACGGATGAATATGGTATTTATACACTAGAATATTTTATGAGATTTACTTTATTGAAAAACCCAGCAAACAATGCAATACCTCAACCAAAAAAGTCCATAAAATTTCGTTATTCCATTGAATAGATATATACTTAGTATAATGACTTCATATGTATATCCGTGGTATCATGTAGAAAAGCCTGAATATTTTCCGAAATTGAGACCTCAATCATTTATTTAGTCATACTTACTGTAGCAAAGGAAATCGTCGGCAAATTAAAATAATAAATAAAATAGCTACAAATTCTCTATTCAATACTATTTTCTCCTTGGCGTAGCTCCGGCAGAAAAAATTTACCTAGCATACCAAAATATTACCTAACTGCCATCCCTAAATACGGGCGGCAAGCGTTTTTTAGCTGTCAAAAGTTCTCATGTCCATACATGTCCGAAATAACGTGGCGGCAACGCTGCGGCAACGCTATGCTATTGGAAAATCCGATTTTGACAGAGCGTTTTCTAATGAAGTTGGTTGCAAAAGAAGAGAATTGTAACCAGAGAACAAGAGCAAAGATTTACAAAAGTGAAATGAATAATAAAAGAAACAAGTAAAAACGTTATATTCGACAGGGTCGAATCTTAAATACCCTCCAAATATTTAGTAAGTGAATTTGAAATGTTTAACTTGGTGGGACAGAGTTCCTTTATATAATATCGTACGTCAACGCCCACTAAAGGGGGCGGGGTTCAAAAATATACAATATTATGTTTTCCACAGACGAACGTATGGGCATTGCTAGACCATCTTAGACTTCATCACAATTCTCTTTGGAGGCTATAAAAACTGTATTTTGGCGGCGTCGCTCTGGCAAGGGCTGTGGGGGAAACATTTCACCTTTGTCATAAAACTCTAAAAATAAATGCTTGGGATAATTATATACAAAATTAAAATTTATTTTTTTTGATAGGGTCATTTAGCGGACAAAGGGGGAGGAGGGGGTAGGGCAGCAACAGGCAGTCCTACAACTCTAAAGATAAATGCTTGGGATGATTATATACAAAATTTAAAAAAAAAAATTTTTTGGTAGGGTCATTTAGGTGGCAAAGGAAGAAGGTGGGGGGGGGGGGGGGGGGGGGGGCTAGGGCAGAAATCGGCAGTCATAAAACTCTAAAGATAAATGCTTGGGATGATTATATACAAAATTTAAAAAAACATTTTTTTTTGGTAGGGTCATTTTGGTGGCAAAGGAATGGGGAGGGAGGGGTAGGGCAGAAATCGGCAATCATAAATCTCTAAAGATAAATGCTTGGGATGATTATATACAAAATTTAAAAAAAATATTTTTTTTTGGTAGGGTCATTTAGGGGGCAAAGGAACAGGTGGGGGGGGGGAGGTAGGGCAGAAATCGGCAGTCATAAAACTCTAAAGATAAATGCTTGGGATGATTATATACAAAATTAAAAAAAAAAATTTTTTTGGTAGGGTCATTTAGGGGGCGAAGGGGAGGGAGGGGGTAGGGCAGAGTAGTACCAGGTTTCGTCTCAGCTTCGTCATTAAAGCTTAAAAGTGTTATTTTTAAGGAATGTAGGCTTAAGTAAAACAATTTGTTAAATTTTTATGCTATTTTTGCATATAATAACGCCCACTAAAGTGGGCGGGGTCCACAAATATTGTTATTTATTTTATGGCTCCAATTTAAGGCGTTGGACCGTATTTGACTTAAAAATATATCATTTGCTTAATAAAATAACCAAAAAACTTTAAAAATTATGTTATTTTTTCTGGGTTGGTTTAGTTCTTCTTAGGGGAACTTTTTTCCCCCTTGCCTGATTTAGCCCATCTCCGAACTTAACCTGCTCTAAGCTTTAAAATATATTTATACCAAATTTCAAGATTGTAGCTCTTTTCGTTTGGACTAAATCGTGATTTCCACAGACGGACGGACGGACATGCTCAGATCGTCTTAGATTTCATCACTGATCAAGAATATATATACTTTATGGGGTCTGAGATGGATATTTCGATGCGTTACAAACGGAATGACAAAGTGAATATACCCTCCAAATTCTTTTTTGGAGGGTATAACAAATACACTCGGGTCTCGTTTTATGCGGATTCGAATTTATGTGATTTTTAAATGAACGATTTTTTTTTTAGAATTTGAACAGGTTTTAAAATTTTAGATGTTTTTAGGCTTTTTTTACCGTGTTTAAATTAAGCCAAGTTTGTATCACTTATGTTTATGGTCGTTACAGTTTGTGTTATTTTGTGTTTTTTATAGACGATACGTATGTTGAGTGTTGTGTGTCTGTTATTATTGAAAGAACAATCTGGGGATTTCCCTTCTTATTAGCTGGTGTTTTTTTTTAATCACGCTGCAGTGTTTTTTCAGTGAAAATGATTTTCAAAAATCACACCAGAATAAGCATAGTAGACTATAAACCTCATATAAACTAAACCCAACAAATAAATAATATTCGATATGAATCTATTTTATGATTTTTGAAAATCATTTTAATTTGTGAGTTCTCAAATGATTTTTAAAAGTCTTTACATAAGATAAGAGGCTCGAAACTCTCTAAAACTCTGGTTGAAGTCTACTGACGATTTGGTAAAGCACCAATGAAATGCATATAGAAATTGCTTAACCACCCAACAAATAAATTTCATTTTGTAAAATAAATGTATTTTTGTTGATTCTTTTTATGAGATTTTGTTTTGAATTTTTAACTAAAATTTGAATTCATGCGATTTTTCAGTATTTTGGAACGAATCATTAGCTTTTATATGAAGCTAGAGTATCACTTTACGCGATTTTTTTTTTTTTTTTTTTTTTTTTTTTTGGAACGCATCTATCGCATAAAACGAGACCTGAGTGTACACACTTTCCAATATAAGCAGTCAAAATTCTCCATACCGTGTGTTCACTGTGTTAACTTACAGCCTCATGCACACAGCGTTCTTTCTTTGTGATGTTGTTTATTTTTCGCAAACGAGTTTCCTTAATTATTGCTTTTTTCGCTTTGCTTTTATTTTTATTATTGTTAATAATATACGAGTACATACATATAAGATTTGTATTTTGTTTATTAAAACACAAGTATACAATTTTAACGTGTATGAATGTGTGCCTGACTGACAGACAGACAGTCTAGCGAATTGGCTGTCTGACCATAGTTTGCTGGTAGTGCCTAGCACGATTTAAATAATTATTTCAATCACTTGCTTACCAACACACTCTTTTAAAAACTGATAGATTTTTTTTTTAATTAAAACTTGAGACTTTATATGCGGTAATAAATGTTTATAGATTTTTTTTTTATCAGACAAAAGATGATTTGTGTAATAATTGAGTATTAAAGGTCAAGACTAAGGTAATGAATAATTTCCTAGACATTGTTTTTGTGACGCAAACAGAGTCATCCAGAGCATTGTTTTTAGACGTACAAACAAAGTTTTTGGGAAATAGTATAGAATTTTCGCAGATGAATAGTTTCTAATAGAAAATTTTATTAAACAGCTCAACGTGACTTGGAAACATTTTATTTTGGAAATACGTAATACTTACAGTAGCTGGCAAATTGTTAAACATATTTTCAAGCAACTGCAATAAGGAGAGTGAAACTGACTTTTACATATTCGTAACTTTCGTAAACACATATTTCCCAAAAAAAAAAAAATATATATTATAAATTTATTGAGATTTTTGTTAAAAATATTTATGTTCACGTACACCAAAATAGAAATTTATGCCCGTACTTTCAAAATGTCTTAATTGATTTCATAAACCCACAAACACTTTCAGTAATTTATTCCATGGCTTTTTTTTTTAACCCCCAGAAAACTAAAAGTTATTTATGAATTTCATACACAATAAACAAGAAAGTAACAATAATAAAAAAATAAATAAAAAATAACAATCAAATAAGATATGAAAGTATATGAAAGCGTAATAAATAATTCGAAATTCTGAACATGACTTGAGGTCACACATAAAATACAATTTTAAAGTTTCATACAACAACAGCAACAATAACAAAAATTTAAGTACTAAAAGCAATCCTCTTGAAAGAAAAATAAATATTATTACGCGACAATTGACAATGATCACAATGTTTGTTATTTCGTTCACTGACTGACAGACAGACAGACATACAGACAGCTGGAGAGAGAACACGAACAGGAGAAAGACACTTTTTAATGACTATTTCTTTTATTTTCTTAATTTCACATTCACCAGAAACCCCGATGAATAATCGTTTTCCATAAAATTTCATGCAGTCACTGAATAAAAATAAAAGTCAAACTCGTGCTACAAATCGCTAATGCCTTATGATATTTTGTACAAAATATTCTGCATGTTTTAACAAAAGTTTTCCTTTTCTAACAAAGAAAACTTGCTTTGAATTTAAGTTTATTTTTTAAATTTTTAAAAATATGTATACCTATTTTATTTAGTCTGAAAGTATTTGAACAGAACTGAAATCTTTTATTATTTAAATTGCCCCAACATAATTTTTGTTTCTCCTCTTTTGAAAAGGGCTTAACCAAATAACATATTCATGTTATTTTTTCAGCCAACAATGCATCAAAATCTTTCCATTTATTTCTATTGTTGACTGAATAAATTTAATAGTATTTTGTTTTAATCTGGCTGTCTCCAGCTATTTGTCACCATTACCTTAAGTATTGGGTAAGTGTGAAAATAATTTCTCTGGCAAATTTTTTTCAACTAAAATCATATTTCACGATATATTCTCAAGAATTTGTTCAATTTAAAAATGTAATAACACAAGTTTTTGTATGTGGGCAATTTTATTAACCTTAAGCAACTCATATTTAATAATTTGAAATGATTTTCAGTCCCATGGTGTCAAATTTGATTTGTAAACAGTCCGGTTTTGTTTATATGCATTCAGTATTCTCTTTTTTGCCTCGTTAACGATAATTAGTTGATTTATGTGATAATTACTCTGATTTCTTTTTTTAAACATAAAATTTACTTACGATTTTCTATTGGCCTTAAAATATATTGGGATCATAAAATAAACACTTACCTAAAAAGAAAAAGAAGAAAAGAAATATTATTTAAAAAATTGCATTATACATATTTTATTTATTTCCTACAAAATAATCAGGGGAAAAAAATTTTGCATGATCCGTTTATAAAAATTTTGAAACCTTATTTTTCACTTCAAGATATTTCTTCAAAATAGTAACAAAGAAATGTTGCTTTCTGAAGAAGTTTCTGTGTAAAAAACAAGGCATTTAGAAATAAACAAAACTTTTCTCCAAATATATAATTAATTTTGTAAGAAGAAAGAATCATATTAAACAAAAAAAAAGTACCTCTGAGAAAAGTACCAATACGAACAAGTGCTTTTTGAAACACTTAGTTTATATATAGAAACAACCTTTCAAGCCCGTAAAAAACGGGTTGTTTTGCAAAAAGTACCTTTTTTAAATAAGGATTTTCGCCAAAAATATACATAAAGTACAAATATTAATATACATGTGTGTTACATTTTGAAGAAAAAAGGAATATTTCAAAAACTATTAAAATAGTTTGTAGAAAAATTCACCTCGAAAAATTGTAAAACAATGAAAAATTCTAAAAAGCCAAGCCGACATTTTGTAACTCGCAGTAGGTTTTCTTATCCAAAAAAATATATATAATAAAGCGTGTCGCCAGGACGATTTATTTGTCTGGCACCAAAAGAAAAATCAGATTTTTTTTTTTAAACATATTTGTATATATATTTACATGAAATTCGCAAATTTCTAGAAAAAAACTTTTTACCCCCACCAACAGCGTTTAACAAAAGTGCTTTTTATACATTATGCTGCTCTTTACATTTGAAAGTCACTGTACCGATAGTTTGTTTTGTTGCTTTTGCTAGAAAATAAACCAACTGCTAAATTAAATTATATTTTATGTTTGTCTTGTGATGCATTTTGCTTTACATACGAGCTGCAGATATTTTTCTGTTAAATACATGCGACTAACAATTACACTCTTGTCATTTTTATTTTTTATATTTTTTTCAGGCGCATTTCATGAAAAACAGAGAGTCTACGACACAAACAAAAACAGCAACAGCATTTTTTAGCCGTGTCAGTCACTCAGTCATCCAGCCATACGGGCATTCTTTGTTCGCCAGTGTCACAATGATAAATGAATGCATTTGAATAAACTATTTGCACTATTGCTGCTGTTGGCTGAAGTTTTTGTTGCTATTGCTTTTGTCATGACGTTCACTGCTGTTGTCATTATTATGGCGTTCCAAAGACACAAGAAACAACAAAGAAAACTTTATGAGAGAATTTTTACAAAATAAGCATGTGGTCGCCATTAATTTATTACATTTACAAATCACAAACAAATACTCATTCTAGCTCACTGACACTAGCTAACTGCCTGTGTGTGTGTCTGTCTGTCTGTCTGTCTGTCTATTTGTTGTATGCATCCATTCGAACCAAAAATATGAAGACAAAATAACAAAAACCTTGAATTATTCATTTCATGTCATTTGTTTTAAATATGTTACGAAGTAATTATTAGCATTTGACAGAGAAAATTACAAAAACAAAATTGTTCATAAATATTTGACTAATTTTTATTTTCATTGCTTTTAAGATGAAATGTGAACAACAACTTTTTCTCTATTCTTCTATTCGCAGGAAACTTCCGCAAACGAATCAATTTAATTGAAGGATTCAATCAATTGAACTAAATGAACTTGTTCACATGTTCTAGTTCATTTGTTCAATTTCTGAAATCTTCTTTGTGCTATTCTGTATTTTAACTTCAGAATTTTGCAAAAGAAATGCTTGTATAAAATTATTTCAATGTATGCAAAACTTTCCGGATCAATACTTTTAGTCAAGGAAAATTTTCTTACTAAAAGAAATTTTTTCGTTTGCTTTTATTTCATATTTTAAAAATATTATTTTCTTCTTTAATTTTTTTTTCAGTTTATTAACACTTTTATAATTTCATCAAGTTGAAATTCTTTTTTCTATAAATTTCTATCAACCACATTGACATTTCCCAGGCTATAAGACTGATAGACAGTCTGATAGGCAGTCATCGAATTGTCGTTTGTTGTTGCATTAAAATTTTATAAAAATTATGCATATTTAAAATTGTTTCTACCACATTTGCATTAGAAAAAATACTATGTATTTTTTATAAAGTACATTTAAAACAACAACTATAACAACAAGAAGTGCAAGTTAAGCTGGTACGTTTAGAAATGCACTTAGTGTTGGCAATATATTTCAGTTATATGAGGGTATTTGCTGTGGCTTATGAATGCGATACAGACCTGTAGAAGCCATAAAATGTCTTCTAATAATAAATTAAAATAGACAGTTTTTCTTTGCAAACAGTGTAGGATAAAAGTTTACAAAATTTTATTCGCATTTTACAGAAGTAAGAAAGATGTTGTTTTAAAGGAAATTTTAAAGCACATATCGCACCCTAAATGCAAAAGGGGCACAACTCAAAATTTTCAGGAGAGACAAAAAACTGTTCATTGTGCAGAAGCAACACACTACACAAAAATAGGCATAACTGTATTTTTCCAGTTAAAGAAGATAGTGATGTGAAAGAAATTTTTGCAGTAGTTAGAGATGTGTATTCTAAATTAATTTATGGAAAAAAGTCAGTTTTGGAAAATTTTGAGTTGTGCCCCTTTTGTATTTAAGGTGCGATATGTTCAACAATACAACAGAGAAAAATTCTTCCAACAGTTAATATTTTTGTTTATTACAACGCAACTATACAAAAAAGTACCTAAAATTATGTTGTTGATTTTAAGATTAATTTAAAACTTTTTTTTAACCAGTTGTATGTTAAGAATTAATTTATATTGTGCTTATCTGCATAAAAATAACTTTTAAAGCATAAATGTTCCATCGATATGGGTAAACCATAAGATAGTTAAAAATGTTCCACGAAAACACGTGTGTCATAAGATCTTTCACTTTATTTAAGAAAAGTTTTCACAACATTTTTTTTTTTAAATTGAATTAAGATTCATTGGCTAACTGTTCGAAATTTGTTTTAAATCTCAGAAAGACATGATAAATATTCCAAAGCACAAAGAAAAGTCAACATCAGATTTTAGTTATTCAACTTACAAAGCAGAGCAGAACAGCTGTTTTCGAAGGCCGCAACACTTTCATCATCAGTGCTCATGTGTATTGTGTTTGTCACCACTTATTAGGTGGCTCTGCTGTGTAAGTTGAATAAAACTGATGTTGACTTTCCTTTGTGCCTTGGAATATTTATCATGTCTTTCTGAGATTTAAAACAAATTTCGAACAATTAGCCTATGAATCTTAATTCAATTTAATATAGTAATATAAAATGTTCGTTAAAATACTTACTACATTTTGGTTTTTTTTTTTGCGAACAACTTCGAGAGCCAACCAAAAGTTAAGCTGAAAATTGATTTGTGTTTTAAGGACACAGGAAATTTTAAGCCAACAACAAATAACGAACTGCTAAACTATAGAACGAGCAGGGTCTACCATTCACAGTGACAATCGAATAGTTGCAGATTAATTAAATTTTATTTTACTTCTTAAGAATTCTTCCACTACTTTTATAAAATTTATATAATAATAGACCACTTTTGCTTCCCACTGTTGAAAAATGCAAAGTATGCATGCCTTGTGTGGCAAACTTATTGTGCAGTCCACAACGAATGTTATATACGTGTGTATTTAAAATTTGTTCCTTTTAGCGAAAGTGATAGACACCTCAAGTGCTATAAGCACAAAATTTTACTTATTTATTTCCATTTGCTTTACTCTTATATTTAAAAATTTATGCATTTAAAAATGTATTAAAGATTTGAGCAGATTATGAACTACTCTTGAAGAGTTGGTCCTAGTTCTTTACATAAACATACGTGCATAACAAAAATCTGCTACCTTCTCTGAAAAACGTTCTTATGGCTTACTCTTGTATTTGCTATTTTATTTTCATTTAATTCTTTCTTATTTATTTATTATTATTTTTATTTATTTTTTTCAATTGAAAACTGGACTAATGCGAACATAAATTTTAAAAACTATCCACTCAGTCCATTTTATTACATCACTTTGTAAAATTCTAAATTATATGAATTAAATATTTAAGCAGACAAAATATAGCATAAATAGCCAACTACCATTACCAAGACATACAAATAAACATATGTAACACATTGACATTTTATCATGACGTCAACTGACTTCATTTGGTAATATTTTCCAAAATATTTAGTACTGGACTGAATAATTAAGTGCCCTTCGTGTGATGAGGCTATCTTTGATAATTTTTCTAATGTTAATTTATATTCTGTTTAAAAACCCATTAAAATTATTTTAGCTCCTTTACATATTGACTTTGTAATAAAACTGTGGCGGCAATACTTTGATCCGAAACCAAAAATTTATACAATAAAAGCAAATAAGACATTAAATGTAACATCTATTTGGAACAAAAGCATTGAAATATGTTTGTTTACTTACAACTGAATAAACTTTAATTTATACGAGTATGTACATTATTTTTGGCATTAATGAATTACTGTCCCTCTTTTAAACTTTTGTCTCTGTTTTTTTTATATATATATATGGGGTATTTACACTTCGTGCTATTTAGTCATATTGTCATAAAGACATAATATTTTAGACCAGTTTAAAAAAGTTGTTGTTGTGCTGCATACAAAAAAGTCATAAAATAATAGCACACTTTCAGGTATGTTTTTGTTTTGTCATAAAATAGCTCTAGAGATCTGAGTCGAACGGTTAAAAATCTTCAGGCGAGACGGCAATAGTATATGTTTGCCGCCGTTACTTATATATGATTCACGACTGAAAAACGACAAAAAAAAATTATTCATACGTATATGTCTGTACATTAAATAACATTTTTATGACATAAAAAAAATTTAAAGAGAACTAAATCGCAAAAACTAAATATATACAAGTGTAAAATTTTTCTCGTGGCTGGCAGCCACTGAACGTTTTTCCCTGTGCCGCCGCAAAAAAAAATGTATTCAGCTCATATCAAGGCAGCTGTTTTAGTTTATACAGGGTGTTTTTTTTAAAGGTATAGAACTTCGAATTGAAATAAAACACAAGAAAATCGTTTTAATGTCCATCAATTTGGCTTTATTGGAAGGATAATTTTATGCCATTAATGTTTAAATATGATTTCGGGCATGTGGCCGCCGCGGCTGGCTCGAATAAAGCCAATTCTACAGGTCCAATTTTCAACCACTTTTTCGAGCGTATACGTTTCTGGTTTGTTGGCGTAGACGAGCGACTTCACATATCCCCAAAGAAAATAATCCAATGGTGTCAAATCACACGATCTTGGTGGCCAATTGACAGGTCCATTCCGCGAAATTATGGGCTCATCGAATGTTTCCTTCAATAAATCGATTGTGACGTGCGCTGTGTGGCATGTAGCGCCGTCTTGTTGGAACCACAACTCATCCACATTCATGCCATCCAATTCGGGAACAAAATAGTCGGTTATCATGGTTCTATACCGGTCTCCATTAACGGTAACTGACTCTCCAGCATTATTTCGGAAGAAGTATGGCCCAATGACTCCACCAGCCCATAGAGCACTGTTCGACGTCTCTGCGGATGCGTATTATCACATAGAGTAAACGTAGTGCGAAAACGATCCATGGTTAACCGAATTAATTGCTCTGATGGACGATTATGTCGACCATAAAATGGACGGAGCTTGCGGTAAACTTCGCGAACTGAACCATTACTTTCGAAATAAATTTGCACGATTTGCAAGCGTTGTTCTTTTGTCAACCTGTTCATGATGAAATGGCAAACCAAACTAAATATTAATCACTTGACAGCTGACAAAATCGCCGCCAGTTAAAAAAGTGATGCCAACTTAAAGTTCTATACCTCAATAAAAAACACCCAATACATATAAATTCATTGAGATATTCTTCTGCACCAGAAGGCAAATTTGATAATTTAAATAGAAATGGAGCTTTTAGACGATTCATCTTTAATTGTATTAATTTTTTTCTGCCTTTATAACAACTAATTACAAATGCGTTATCTTATCAGCTGATCGATGTTTGAAATAGCATACTAAGTTATGACGGGTTGTTCACACTAGCCATATTTTTCGTGCTATTATTTTATGACTTATGACTTTATGACTACGGTGTGAGTCCCCCAATAGTGTATAAAGAAATATTACAACGTAATCTTTATATTGTAACATTACAGAAAAGTGGAAAAAAGATGATTGAAAAAGCAACTGGATTAAATAAATACTTGGATCTAGAGGAAGTTACATCGCATGGAGGTAATTCAAATAGACTAGTAGTGTTGTAAACAAAGAGAGTACACAATTTTTAATAAGCCAATTGAATAAGAAATTGCAGTGTTAGCCACTGTATGGTATTTTAAGCCTTCTCTTTGAATGAAACAGGTACTAAAATAACTTTTTATTTTTTATGTACATCCCTGACAAGTTTTTTTCTTTTACTAGAATCGACCAGTGGTCAAAATTCCATCAATTGAAATTTACAGTTAAACTAAATTTTTATATCGTCTGCTTTCTCCTTCAAGTTAGGATTACTGAAATTTAGGAAAAATAACAAAAAATATATGTTTTCATTAGGTACATAATACATTTTATGAGAAAAACAAAAATATTGTCTTGAAGCTTTGACTGTTTATATTTGCGTGTGATTACTTGCATAAAATTTAAAACGCTTTTTTACCACTTTTATGCAAAGACTTTAGAAAAATTATAACTATTGTGCACATCTGTGTAAAAATACCCTTTAAATCATATATGTTTCAACTGTATTGGTGCACGATAAAGTTATTAAGAGCGTACTACAAAATGAACTAGGGGATTAGGGTTCACTAATTATTTAACTTCTTCAATCAATTGTTTAATAGCATTGTTCATCAAAAGAACAATAAACATATTTGAACTCAAGCTTTAATTTAACGTATAGCTTGTATTACTATAACCTAAATGCATTTCGAATAAATGCTTTTGAATACAAGTTTAGCATTTGAATAACACGGCCGCTCGTTTCTACTTAACATCTATAAAACAAAATAATTCTTAAGATATTAAGCTCACAAAGTGTTAATTTGTTCTCTATACTCAATGCCCCTTTATTATAATTTTATGTATAATTTAATTCTTTAGAATTGCAGTCAATTGTTATATTTCCTAAGTTCAGTTTTCTTCTTCTGTATATTTAAATTAAACCTTTCACCTTTAGCACAACAATAATTAAGCAAATGCATTTTTTAAACAACATGTAAATCTTAATTTATTTTTTAAAATCTGACACGCCAACAAAACATGCAAAAGTATTTGCTTAAAGTTCTGTCTACTAAGAGTAATGCCACGAATGTGTATATATTTTTTCCATTTTCTTATCGTTTAAAATTTATAACCAAAATACAAAAAAAAAAAATCTCGAAAAAAAACTTGGTGATATTATTTCATCTTTTTCAATTAAAGACTAAAATTAAAAGAATAAAATTATGACTTAGTCATTTCTTAACGCTGTAAGACTACTTCCTTTAAGGATGTTAATCAAATTCCAAAGTTTTCTAATTACTAGGAAGTGTTTTTCCAATGTTTTGTAGAAAGTTTTTATTTTTATTTTCATCCAGTTGCTGCAGATAAAAAAAGTACTCGTGCACAAACTGAACAAAAAAGTTACCATGGCGCTAAAGATTGTATGCTTTTGAAAAGTAGGGAAATAAATGCTGATAATATTCGCAATTTGTAAAATACAACAAATAAATTAATTTAATTTTATGAAAAACAAGTACAAAATATAAATTTTTTTATTAAATTAAAAATGGAAAACAATTTAGGTTTCTTTGTGACAGATTTGTTTAAAAAAAAAGTTTTATCAATAATTTAAATGTTTTCTCTGAAGAAGTTACACTAAGGGCCGTTATATAAGGATTATATCGGACGTATAAAAACTTTATCACTTGCATAAAGTGAACGATAAATTACAGGTAAGTTTATCCTACCTGGTAAGTTAAATCCAATTTGCAATAATGGAAAGTTTTTTATACGTCTGATAAAATCTTACTTTTAACTAACATTAAGTTGTAATCAGTGTTGTCAGATTAGGGGGTTTCCCCCTAGATTTAGGGTTTTTTCTATTTAGGGGCAGATTTAAGGGTTAATATTCTTTAGGGGGAAATTTGGGGGTAAAAAAATTTTATTTAGGGGATTTTTAGGGGATTTTCGAATTTATAGTTTGGTACATAATAGTACATAATTTAACAACTGAGCATGTCGAAGATATTGCATCGAAATGGTTATTTAGAAAGTAATCACGCAAATACAAACATTAAAACATTTTTCTCGTTAAATCAATTTTGTTGGTTTTCTTTGAACAGCAAAATATAAATTTTAAAAAGTTGTTCATCTTTACAATTTATTACCAATATGCCAAAAAAGGATAACGTATATAAACAATACTATAAAAAGGAGTGGGAAGCAGATCAGCAGTTTAGAGGTATTGTATTTTTAAATAAAATTTTAAACACAATAAATGCAAAATTAAATTTCAGATTGATTAGCCCCTGTCCAGGGAGATAACTACAAAGCTTTACGCAAATATTGTAAAAGCATTATGGTGGCTAACAGGAGACCTTATTGCATAACAAAATACGAAAAAACATGTTGGATTTGCATCCCAAAGAAAAGAAGTACATGTACCCGTAACAAACTTCCTCAAGCCGTCTCTTACAAAAGAAAGAAAGATTGCAGCTATATTTTTTGGGGGCTTTTTATAAAAAAACTAAAATAAAAATTTGGGTGTTTTCGTGCTTCTCGCGTAAGAATGATAGTACCTCAATTCAAATTTAATAGAGACAAGAATGATGAAACCAAATTACTACTTAAACTTTTCTGATTTAGGGGGTTTTTTAAGAAAAAGTGTAGAATCTAGGGGGTTTCTAAATTTTTTTGGGGGGAAGAAAAAAAAATTATCTGACAACACTGGTTGTAATAATGGCCCTTAGTGGTGGAACAAATGTTTATTCACCCTATAGAGGTGAATAAAAAATTTTATCTTTTTTTTATATACTGACCTTAATACTAAATAGTTCCATCAATAAGAAAATAAAATGTATGAGCTGTTAATTATAAAAACGTCACATTTTTTAAAGTACGAAAACGAAAACCTTAAAACTTTTTATTATTTTTTTTTTTTGCATGGCTCACAATGTAATGAGTGTTACTTATTAATTTCATTATTTTAACCTGATAACGAAAATAAATACCTATTCACATTATTAACCGAATGTGGCAAAGGATTCCCAGATTGTAATTAATTAATTGACAACTCGTGACTTTTTTAATAATATTTAACAATTTTAGATTTTTTATAATAATACCTCAACTGGATTATACAAAATGCTTTTCAAATATTTATAAAACAAAATTTCGTTATGAAAGTTGTCCTTTATTTCAGCCAATGAGAATCATAAAGATCTAAATGAAGTTAGTTCCCAGCTCTTTAGATTTATTTTTCAATTTTGTAAGCAAATAATAAACAAATGAAAATATATAATGGGTGCTTTTTAAAGCAGATTAGGTAAAACACATTAAAAAACTAGTTCATAAATAGAACTACATTTAAATATCTAACTTTTACTTTTTAAATCTTTTTTCTTATGTCTATTTATTTTATTTAACTACGATTTTCTCTACACAATTAATGGGGTGTAAGCGCTTCATTGTTTCGGTTCACTGATCATTATCTAAAGTCTATAATTTCTAAGCTAAAAAAAAGAAAACAATTTATTAATAAAATTACAGTAAAAATTAAATAAAAGTAGTAACCAGCAGCAGCAACATGAGTTATAGCAACAACTTTTGACAAGTTCAGTGAGTTTTCTGCGTCAATGGCCAAACAAATCATGATTTTGTACAATATTTCAACGCCAATTCAATTAAGAGGTGATTTAGTTGTAGGTATCTTTTTTTTTTTAATACCAAAAACCGTTTTTTGTCGTGCCGCATGAATTTTCGCCTGGAAACAAATTGATTTCGGCTATGTGATATATACATTGTCCTCTATCTTAAGAGATTATATAGCATAGCCGATACTAGCGGTTATAAACTAAATTTTTAAATACAAAACTCAATGGTAGACACCCTGCAAATGTTGGAACATATTCGCCTATTAAGAGATTTCACTCACGGGGCAATCGTTGAAACGAACTCATAATTCTTCGTATGTTCTTAAACAAATTTAACTCAATTTTCATTATTTTTCTATTGCCGTTATTTATTTTCGTACAAAAATGCATACGTTAACATGCAAGCACACCCTGCAACAGCTGCTGCAGTCAATGCAGAATACCTTAATTTGCCAACCGCCATAAATTTCAAAAGCAACCACTGGATCGTCTGTACTTAGCATTAGACTGCAGCTACATAGCAACGCATTTCTAAAATTACTGCGAGTTTCTGTATACAAACGAATAATTTCATGCGATAAGTCGTTTCATATTGCAGTCAAACCCTCTATTATTAACTAAACGAACGTGCAAGTTTTACACAACTCACGTTTTAACAGCAAGCATATAATCACTGGTGAAAAATGTACTTTGTACTGAATCACCCTTTAACAATACAATAGTTCAACTAGTTTCATTTCAAGTTTAAGTATTTTGTAGTAAATTGCTATTTATTTAGGCAATAAAAATATGCTACAGAGTTCAATATCTATTAAAAATTATAGGTTTTTTTTTTGTAAAATAACTAGGTGAATAAAAATTTATGCACCCCTATCGTGAACAGAAATTTTTGTTCACGTGAAATTTTTATTCCACTCGAAGAGAAAAATGGTATGGTGAATTTTCCGTGAGAAATTATTCCGGCTATCAGTTCTCAGTGAATGTAAAAAAGAGAAGCTAACAGCTACATACAAAAATCAAAGAAATTTGTTTCGAAAAATTTACATTTACAAATATAATAACTTAAAAAGATTTAAAAAAAGTATGGCTAAACATTGAGTAGTAAAATAATTTGGATACCGAACAAAACAGCTTAAAAATATTCTTAATGTTTAGAATTAGAGCAACAAGTTTTACAAAAATGGAGGCAATTGATTTGTTGCAAAAAATACCAGTTTGTGGCTTATTAACGGATCTTGCCTCTAAAATAAAATTTGTAAACTGTAATATTCGAATTATTATAAAATAACTTACATTTTCTAAACCATTCCCCACCCAAAAACTAAGTGAATAAATAAATTAAAGCGAAAAGTGCAAAAACTCGCGGGAAAAAATCATTCACGATAAGGGGAATTTAATTTTACACATGAAATCATTTACGGGGGGAATTTTCTAATGATTGCAATTTTAGGGAAAAGGGAAACATTTCGAGGGAAAAATTATTCATGATAGGGGTGATTGTGTTTTTTTAGAAATTACACGACCCTTTCGAGCGAAATCATTGTATATGATATTTGTACTATTAATAATTACCGCGTCAAGAAATGTGTGGCAATAATGGGAACAAATAATGGGTCCGCCATCTAACGTTTTTTTCTTCAACTAGTGCCTTATTTCGTGAATGGTAACACTTAGCTCATGTCTGATTTGGCAGATAATTAGTTTTATCCTTCCGCTGAACGAATAAGGTTGTGAATCCAATGCGTTTTCGCTTCGCTAAGTGGGCCTGAGATCGACTTACAGAAGATGCCGATTTTCGCCAAAAAAAATCATCTTTTCAGATGAAGCTCATTTTGATCTTGGGGGGGTATGTAAACAAGCAAAACTGTCGCATTTGGGGCACAGAAAACCCGCACGCATACATTGAAAAGCCGACGCGCCCAAAACGAGTCACTGTTTGGTGCGGCTTTTAGTCCAGAGGCATAATTGGGCCATTTTTCTTCGAAAATGAGCGAGGAGTGGCCGTTACAGTCAATGACGATCGTTGTCGGGCCATGTTGAACGAATTTTTTTCACAAAAATTGAGGAGGAGGATATTGGCAACATTTGGTTTCAACAGGACGGCGCTACGTGCCACACAGCTGAAGCTACACTCGATGTTTTGCGCCCTGTTTTTGAAGATCGCATTATCAGCCGCAGAGCTGATGTCGTTTGGCCACCTCGGAGCTGCGATTTGACATCGTCGGACTATTATTTGTAGGGTGCAGTCAAAGATAAGTGTTACGCCGACAAGCCAGAGACAATTGACGCTTTAAAGGACAATATTCGCGATGCCATTGGTGAAATACAGCTGCACACAATCGATAATGTGCTTAAAAAGTGGACCGATCGTGTAGGCTACTGCATGGCCAGCCGAGGCAGCCATTTGAATGAAATTATTTTCCATGACTAAGCGGAAGGATTGTACTTTTAAATAAAAAAGAAATTTGAGAAAATATTCAGTAGTTTTTTTATAGCATTTTAAAAAAAAAGTTATTTGACGGACCCTGAAGAACTTCAAAAATATAAAGCCAACATTAATTCAAAATATATATCTAAAATGCCTGATACTGTGTTATCAACGGACTTAAGTTCGAATCTGCAAGACTGCAAACCATTTTTTATTATTTTATTAATAAATGAATTTGTTCAAATTCTATTTTTATTAATTTATATTAAGATTGGAATATTAAGAATATTTTTCAATAATCATCAAACCAGCAGAACGGATCAGTACTGATTTCGAGGCCATACATACGAGTATATACGTTTTTAATTGAAACAATATTCAGTTAATTGACAATATCTTTTTGGTGTTCATACATACTCAATATTGCTACGACAATTAGCATTTGACAATGGAAAAAAGAAACTGGACAAAAAAAAATTATTTCAATATTCGTGACTCAACGTGGGATTGAACTCAGGACCCTCCGCTTCATAGTCTCGTGTTCTGCTACTTCAGCCAACAGCATCAGTCAAATTTCAACAAAGTATACTCAATAAGTACATTCGTTGTAAAAGCTTTCACTTTTGTAAAAGCTTTTCACTGAACACAATTCTGACAGTGTTGCATTCGAAATTTTACTCATTATTAAAATAATTATCTCTTAATTGCCAATAAGATAATTGTAATTTTTATATGAAAATTTAGTCTCAATAATGGCCTTAATTGTTATAATTTGAATATTGCTGTATATGTGAACACCATATAAAGTTCTGAAAAGGAACCGGATATAAAATTATCATCAAAATTGAAACAATCAAACGAAATAGTTATGAAATAACAAAGTAAAAGCGATAGTAATGGGTAAGGAACTTTTATAATATCATGTGTGTATCGCAAGGTATTTAAATGCGCTTCAAAATTGCACCAATTTCGGTACCAGAGGTTTAATATTACAAAAGATAGGAGATATTAGATATGCTTTGAAAAAATAGTAATTATTATGATATGTTAACAATATTATGAGAGTCTCAAAAACCTATTTGTCTTCGGGCAGGTACATTTTTTTTTTTTTTTATTTTTATTTTATTCAAATAAAATTTTTAACACTTAACCTACAGTTATCACACAATTTACAGAGTTTTAGTCATTATACTAACTTTTCATCTATAAAATCATATTCAGTTTATTAGAGGATTTTTATAACAAATATATTATTTCAGAGGAAAATGGTATTATTATAAAAACCTCTGATTTGATATTTTGAGATAAATTACATACACACTCATACACACATATATAATTATAAGTCATATATACGCATTTAAGTATACACGTAATACACATATGTATGTATGGTGCTAAAATTAAATAAATAAATTTGTCTTCTTTAATAAAGGCCAGAAATTAGTGGGTTAGTAGACATGCTGCAAGAAGTCTTGAAGCGTTCAGTTAAAAAGTTTATTTTTTCAATAATTAGTTTTATATTATTTTCTTCGTGGAGATCGTTGGTGGAGAAATGCCATGGTAAATTAAGCATCATCTTCAATAGCTTATTTTGACAGATTTGGATTTTTTTAATATGGGATTTTGCGCAGACGCCCCAAACTGGACAAGCATACAAAATTATTGATTGAAAAATTACTTTAGCCAGGATTATTTTATTATCACGACTTAAAAATGATTTGCGCAGGTACATTTAAATTTAGAAAAAAAAACGTATATTTTATTAAACTAATACACTATGGTGCCATCAACCATTTTCATTTTCATTGGCCGTACAAAATCATGGAAAATTAAATCGTTGTGGCTGAAATAAATGTACTAATGCCGTCAATATCATTTTCAAGAAAATCACACGACATATGACGTAATCTAAAGACCAATAAGTTTGCAATAATTGTCATAATCTCAACGGCAAGTAACGAAGCATTGAACCATAAACATTGTAGGTGGCTGACGCCAACTTAATTTCGAGTTATAAGCCAGTTGTGATAAAAGTCATTATTTTACTTAAACAGCTCCATAGTACATTTTTCTTGAGAAAACTATTGTAATAAATGAAATAATTCTATTGTTATTCGAATTTATATGATGGTGCATTATAGCAATAAATTTTTATTTATGATGGAAAAGGGAGCATTTTTTTCATAACTAGTCAAATTGTTATTTGATTGGCTTTTTATTCACACATATGTATGTGCTACTTCCCACCAGCAACCAACCACCCTCGCTCAAAAAACATTTACTCACAAACCCATACAAATTGGCTGAGAATTTCTTATCAGCCAAGGTCAATTTCATCAAATCGTATACATCTAGCATGCATGATATTTTGTAGCATTTTCTGTTTATTGCCAAAACAAATCAGAATCAAAAACAAAATCATCAACAAACTTGAGATTTTTAATCGATTTTTTTCTTCGTTTTTTACTTTGGTTGCAAGTTAATCTTGTATCATAATATTTTTGGACGTCAGCCAGAAATTAATTTAAAGAAAAAAAGGAAAGAGAAAAACGCAAACTCAACTTTTGTAGAAACTAAAAAGTCGATCATGCAGCAAAAGAAACTGCATAAAATGCAACCAATTGAATTGAAGTCCAAAAAAAAAAAAAAAAATATATGGTAAACCATTTCCAAGGATTTTCCCCAATACGCAAATAATTTTTGTGCCATTAAGTGTTACACTAATGAAAATAAAAAGCCAAAACAGCAGCAAAAAAAAATTAATATGCTCACGAGTATATACAAACTTTGTAATTAAAAATAAATTAAGCAACAATTTTAGTTAAATGAAAACATGTTGAAATGTTTGCAACATCCTTTGAAACATACACAACAAATTAATCCAAACGTCAAAATGCGGCAAACGTTGCAAACTTTTAAGTAGTTTGACCCATTAGAAAGTTATGCTTGTGGCTTAATTAGGAAATAAAATTCGCTTATTTAAGTCAAAAGCAGAATAAAACAAAATGGCTGAGTGCAAAAATTTGAGGACCTTCGGTCGGTACGAAGAAAAGTTAGTTTAAGTTTTCCTGAACATGTTAACGTTTTTCAGCGAACGTTTTGTAGGGTGCAAAACAACAGTTTACTCTTGTAGCAGCAAGTTATCGGCTGAAATGTAAGTACATTTAAGCATGTGTAATTATGTACGAGGGTGGATCGATATTGAAGCCACCTAAGTAGGAAAAAAAAAAACTTTTTTTTTTTCAAAAACCATTTATTTCTCAAAATAGTCTCCTCATAGTAAATAGTCTCAAAATAGTAAAGGCTTCGTTAGTTTTTACTTTCTGTTGCTGTTCTGTGCTGTGAAGTTCTGTAGAAAATATTTTGTAATTCTGTTAATGGAATCAGCTGTATTTAAAAGCAAAAGGTAATCAAAACATATAAATTGAAATTGTGAAAATAAATAATTTTGTGAAAAATTATGAAATAAAGAAATTAATAGCTCAGAAATGAATATTTTGTGTGTACAAACTTAAAAAATCTTGAATTAAAACAAAAAAAAACTTTCAACAAAAAATGTGTAATATTTGTCACCACAAAAAAACTAATAAATACGCACTGTTGGCTGTCACTTAACGTTGAATTCTATTTTCTACAGATTTATCCGCAACAGAACAGAACGAAAAAGGAACAACAAACTACACATACAGATTTTCAATTGAACAGAAACAAAACAGCTGATTCAGAACAGAACGGCACGTACAAACTAATTCTGCCTTAAGACGATATTCCAACTTTTTTATACCATATGAATAATACGATTTTGGGAACATCTTAAAATACGCGTTAGTTTCGGTAATCACTTCTTCGCTTGAGATGAATCTTTTTCCTGCGAGCCATTTGTTCAAGTTTGGAAACAGGAAAAAGTCACTAGGAGCTAAATCTGAACTATGAGGTGGACCAATTCGAAGAGTATTTCACCTAATTTTAGCATCGTATCTAATGCTGTATAAGCCGGAGCGTTGTCTTGAAGAAAGAGCACTTTTTTCTCTTTTAAATGTGGTCGTTTTTTCTTGATTGCATCAATCAATTGATCCAATAATGCACGATAATACTTTCCTGTGATTGTATTTGCCCTCTTCGGAGCACTTCCACCAGCTTCCACCCATTGTTTCGATTGATTTTTGGTTTCAGGTGTGTAGTGGTGGAACCGCGTTTCATCAACAGTTATTAATCGATTACGCTTTATCAAGTCCAAACACCGCTGTGAAGTGGTCTATCGAACTCATTTTTTTTTTTTTTTTTTTAGGAGTAGGACCAGCACTCAGGGGATGGCCCCTACATATGCAATGCATTGCACCGGAACTGAAAACGAGGGGATAGTATTAAGGGGACAGATGAGGAAAGATGAGAAGATAGACAGTTGTTTTTGTAGCTATTTCAACATTTTACTTCGCCGGCTAATTTTTGCTACAGGGCCGACGAAGGTGGGTGCTGTTACTCTGCTTTTTAGTACATGATAGTGTCAGTCGCCGCCAATTATGTTCAGTGACCAGTGACTATGCCTTCATCATTGAAACAGGCTGGCAACAACTAACACAACCACGTACTAATGCTGATCAGAAGAATTCAACACAATATTTCATGACTCAGAGCGGGCTCGAACTCACGACCCTCCGCTTCATAGTCTCGTGTTCTACTACTTCAGCCAACAGCACCCACTGTTCGACACTGTTCGACACTGAGCAAACGCGGCATCCGTCTTGCCGATATCTTTTCCATATGCAATCTCACGTAACTTGACTCGGCGATCATTCATAACGATATCGAGGATTTTCTTGATATTTTCTTCAGTAACCACCTCTTTTGGCCTTCCTGTTGATGGTATTGTTGCAGTGCTTGTTCGGCCGCGTTTAACTTTACCAATCCAATATTTTACCATTCAATCGGACGGAGCAGACTCACCGTAATGTTTATCGAGCTTTTCTTTTGTCTCTTTCGCCGTTTTCCCTTTCAAATAATTGTGTTTAATCACTGCACGAAATTCACTTTTTCCATTTTTCAAGAAACACAAAAGTTGCTTACTTCAAACGACCACAACAAATAAACTAGTCGATGAATTTGGGTGAAATTTTAACAGCCGACGTTTGAAAGATCGCAATTTCTAAAAAAAAAAGTTCTTGTGTTTGTGCTGACATCTAGCGCTAGGTAGCTTCAATATCAATCCGCCGTCGTACATATGCCAATTTAGTTATTTAACCCTTCGATCAGTGAGAAGGAACCTTTTTGCCTTTTCAAACTGAAATTACTCCTACTTCGACCACTACAACCCCCTCTGTATTCCAAGAGTATTTTGTTGCGCATCTTTTGGAAAAAAAAATCAAGCCGATCGGATCATTACTTTAGGAGTTATTGAGGTTTTAGTGAGAATAGTATGCGGAAGTGTGAATAGGTCCGTATGGACCTTGTACTGAATTTCACTAATAAATGCATGTTTTTGGGAATCATTATAATTTTTTTATTGTTTCAACACATAATTTACTTATTCTGAACACAAAGACCTAAACTCAAAGACATTAGGGATGATAATAAAAAAAATTTAAAAATTGAAAAAATTATTTTTGTATGTAGAATTTAGTTATAAACAATAAAAACAAAAAAAATCAAAAAAAAAATTTTTATATGAAAAAATATGATTTACAAAAAAGGTCCGTAGAAACCTTTTCACACGGCCGTGAAGTTCAGAACTGTCACTAATCGGAGGGTTAATAATTTTTGTTGAACGTAATTCTAAAATAGAATGAAGGACAGTCAAGCCGCTGAACGGTCATTAAGACCAAAATTAAATGTTGGAAATATCTGAAGGTACACCCATTCAAACAATGTTTTTTTTTTGTTCATATACATTTTTTTAAATTGGTTCATACTTAGGGCATTTGAGAGGAAGCATACAGACTTAAACGGGCATTACAAACTTTTTTCAAGACGATTAAAAGTGAATTCTTAAAATACCATTGTCCATATATGTTTTAAATGATGCTGCTGTGGCGGATGGGCAGCGATGCTAAGCTATTAGTACGGAGGTCGTGGGTTCGATTCCCACCAAAACTTTCAATTCCTTCAGTAATTTAAAGTAATTTAAAGGTTGAAATAGCTACAAAAACAAACTGTCTATCTTCTCATCTTTCCTAATCTGTCCCCTCAATACTATCCCCTCCTTTTCAATTCCGGCGCAATGCATTGCATATATAGGGGTCATCCCCTGAGTGCTGGTCCAAGATAAAAAAAAGGTATGAAGAATTTATTATATTTGTTCTTCTCGATCATACACAATACGAGCATGAGTATGGACAGCCCAAAGTTAAAGTGTAGCCAAATTGATTTTTTTCTCTGTTTTTATCCTTATTAGACTGCCGACAGTAAATAGACCAACAAAATTGTAATTGTATGACGCAACGGGAAACAATTTTGCAAGCAGTTTTTTATTTCTTAAGCATGTACATGACATTTTCCAAGTCTCTTGACTTTTTATATCTAACATTTATTTATTATTTTTCAACTATTTTTTACTACCATTGTTACATGTACAGATACATAATTAAGTGTACATATAAACATATATGACTACGGTGACCAACCGTTCAGTATTATAGTGGACATTGTAGTATTTTATCCTCTTGTACACTATACATTTTTACACGCTTGCATATACCGATTTTTAATTTCTTGCATATGCCTGATAAAATTTTTTATTTAGCACTCCATAATGTTTGAAATTGTATGACTACAAGCCAAAGTTTACTACCAACGGCTAACATATTTAATTGAGCTCAAAAGTATATCAAAAATATTTTAAAAATGAAATGCGACAGTATTCTTGGCACCGTATTTTCGGAAAATAAGAATTAGGGTAACCGCTGCGACTAACATTTTTTTTCGTACCCATCCACATACAAAATTTATGGACTGCTAAATAAAAAAAAATTTTATATGGGTCCAATCAACTGGATAGTGTTTATGTAATAGAACTAGAGAACACATATTTTTACTTTCCAATATAGAAAAACTATCCTCATGTTTATCATACAAAATTTTTTAGGTCTTCTGTACTATTCGGTATGAAAATATACTGCAAAATGACACAAAGAACTGGCGGCAAATTACGGCATTCGATATCGATCGAACTTTGTATTTAAAATGTATGGAATAATTTGGCCCCTGATTCGTAAAGTGAACAAAATGTGCATACTGTTTTTTATGAAATTAGTGGTCACCGTATGTACATATATTGCTTAGAGACAACAACAATTTATACTAGAAACTACGTGGCGTTGGTGTTGTTTGGTTGGTTGGCTTTAGCCACATTAAAATATGTAAACAACACTATTCATATTTAGACCCAGTTCTGTTTCATGTGGGTTGTTTATGGGAAGTACAATTTATATATATTTATTTTTTTTGCTAAAACTTTGCCAAAGTTTGTTGCAAGTTAAGGCAAAAGCTTCAACACAAACATTTTCGCCGTTTTAAATGCATGGGTTGGGTTAAATTGAATTGTAAAACATACATCATGATACATGTATCAGCTTAAAATATAATATTTACATAAATAATGAGAAAGAGTCATTAAAACAATTTATGGAAAATATGTTTAACATTAAAATAGTTTAGATTAAATTGATAGGGACGCTTTATGACATTAAACTATTTTTGATGTTTATCTGATTATTACGTTGCGGTCTATTTAATGAAAATATTCCCATATAACAGAGCATGACAATTTTCAAAATTCTAAATATTTTTAAACAATTATAGAATAAAATTCAGAGGAAGAGGAAACACACTCAGTGGGATGGAAAAAATAGCCTTATGAAAAGATCTTGAAATTATTTGGGATGGTTGCAAGTTTTATAAAAAAGTTGTCTACTAACTGCTTATTCCTGCACACCATTTATGTACAATTTTTTTATAAAACTATAGCCTATTTCTAGGTGAAAATTCGCAGTGAGGTGAAAAATGGTAATTACACCATTTTTTGCTGGAGTAAGGGAAAATAAATGAGATTTGTTTCTGAGATCCCATCAATTCCCGAAGAAAATTTTTCAAGAACCGAAAGTGGAATTTTTAAATATTTCGCGTCAGACGCATACAATTTGTTTAAATATTTAAGAGCACATTAGCCCAACGATCGTTAGAATATTTTTTTATTTTTATTTTTTAAATTTTTTTAAATTTTTTTATATATTTTTTTTATATATTTTTTATATATTTTTTTATATATTTTTTTTTTTATATATTTTGTTATATAATTTTTTATATTTTTTTTATATATATATTTTGTTATATAATTTTTTATATATTTCTTATATATTTTTTTTATATATCTATATCTATATATATATATATATATATATATATATATATATATATATATATACATATATATATATATATATATATATATATATATATATATATATATATATAAAAATAAGTTGTCCTATGTTCGTGATTTTATAACTCGAGAGCCACTCAACCGATTTTTAAACGAGTAAATGCGTTGGAAAGGTCTACTTTCACTGATGGTCTATAAAAAAAACATCGAAAAATTTCTACGAATATGCGTTATACGCGCACTTTTATGATGGTGTGTTTTCCCTATATAAAATGTATTTTTTTTTTCTTATGATAATTACATTTTGTCGGTATAAGGCTCTGCTTGCTCGCGTCATTTTACTTATTTAATTTCGGTGTGTTTATTGACCGTCATTTAAGTTTAGAGTGCGAGCATTGACATTTTTTGATTAGTAATCTTTCAGTTAAAATTAAAATCTTTTGGATCAAAAAAAATTATTCAACAATCAGGATAATGTCTATTCTTTCTAGAAAATTTAATTTTTAATACAAAGACATACATATGTTATTGAATTGTCCATCAACTCGGGCAGGGTTACTCTAGTTTTTTTATATATTTTTTATATATTTTTAATATATTTTTTTATATATTTTTTTATATATATTTTTTTATATATATTTTTTTATATATTTTTTTATACATATTTTTTATATATATTTTTTATATATTTTTTTACATTTTTTTCAGTACAGCTTTACGATTTGAGCATACAGGCCTTAAATTTAAATATTTCAATAAAAATTTTATATGCTCTATTTCCTTCAATAACGAAAGTTATGAAAAAAATTTTTTTTTGTGATAAATGTAAGTACAGGATAGGAATTTTTGTGAAAATTTTTCTGCAAAAAAAAAAAATGGGAGTATGGAATTTGTTTTATACTTCTATCTTGGTATTCAATATTTTATTCGCAGACTGACTGAATAAAGAAATGGTTGGTGTATAAGTGGACTCCTGTACAGGGTCGAGTGGAATTACTAGCATGAAAATCATCAAAAGTATTTTAAACATCAATATGGCCGATGTTGTTTGTAAATGCAATTACCTGTTTCTATAAATTTAAAATAAATGTGTTTTACTTTGCTATAATCTATTTACAGGTAATATTATTTTTTTTCCTTCCACCACACATTATAATGAATTATTAATCCAGTATTTTTATTATTGATTGATGTGTGCCAGTGCCTGAAAGATAGAATAAGAATAAATGCATTCTGCCATGCAGAAAAATAGTGCAAAAAATCCAAACTGTTTAACAAACCAGCAAAACCTGATGCCAGCCGCAAGTGTATTGAGAGCGATACGGTAGATAGGAAATTGTTATAGCAAAATATATTAAAAAAATATAAATAAATAAAAATACATTGCAAACATTTAATGGAAATCCTGAGGAAAAAATTTATTAACAATCACACATGCCAAACGATTGCAAATATATTCATCAGGTAAATATATTAAAGCGTTTATAGTGTCTTTTAGCAATTTGCTGTTTATTTTTTGTGAATATTTTGTGTTAAAAATAACATGAGAGTTTCATTTACAATTTCTTTTTTTTTTTGCATTTAAAAATTTTTATACATTTTTCCTCTATTTTCATTTAGTATCTACATACATTTTCTTTTCAAGTTGCAAATAAAATAAAATGATTTCAAGTTAAAATTTACAGAAAAAGCACAACATTACGAGGAATATAAAGAAGAAGAAGAAGAAGAAGAAGGACGGAAGGCATGATTTATTTTAAAATTGGCGCCAATTTAATGTATTTTCGGTTTTTTGTGTACAAAATTTTTTTGTGCTGATATTTCGTTGGCTAAATACGAATATTTTGCTTTATTTACCATTTTTTTTTTCCTAAACGGTTTTGTTGGCTACAATTCTAAAGCAAACTGAGAATATAAAAATAGAAATATTTGTATGAAAAATACATAGATGAAAATAAGAGAAGAGTAACATGAAAAGACAAAATTTTCTACTAACATGGTTGGCATTTTTCTTTTAATTTTAAAGAGACCAAAAGCATATAAAAGTTCAAGGCAAATAGAAAGAAGTTTTTCAGGTCTTCATCAGCATTTACATACATCATCATCATCATCGCTATCACCATCATCACTCGTCATCATCATGCCTCTTCGACATGTTTAATTCATTTTATTTTTATTTTCTATTTAATGTCGATTTTTCCACCTTTTTCATTTTTAGACGATGTTGGGTGGATAAATATTCCACATTGTGGTTAATAACGTGAAAACAAATGTTTTTATTTTTCCAATTGTTGGGGAATTTTTCGTAATACAACACACACATACAAATATAAATAATATATGATTAGGAAAGCTTTTGTGTCATTAATTAAACATTCTAAACTACTCGTATGTACACACTGTTCTTTTTATTTTATTTGTAACAATTTTTTATAGTGACAATATATCGTCGTCACAAAAAGCCCTATCTCACATTTTAAAATAAGTAAAGCAGAAGCCCAAGATTTGTTTGTAAATAAAATCTGTATCGATAATTAGTGCAAAATCTTCCAATACAATTAAAAAAGTACCCAGAAATGTATAAATGTATGTAAAGGGTGTTTTTTTTTATTAAGTTTTTTTTATACGAATCACTCTGTTGTCTGACAGCTGTTTTGACAGCTTAAAGTGACGTCTCTACTCAGTATTGTTTGGCAAATCATCATGAACAGGTTAACTCCAGAACAACGCTTCCAAATCGTGGAAATTTATTTTCAAAAACAGTGTTCAATTAAAAATGTTTATCCGCTTTTTTACCGCAAAATTCTCTTCAGTCATGAGGCGCATTTTTGGTTGAATAAATATGTCAACAAGCAAAATTGCCGTATTTGGAGCAAAAATAATCCACACGCCGTTCAAGAATTACCAATGCATCCCGATAAATGTACTGTTTGGTGCGGTCTATGGGCTGGTGGAATCATCGGTCCTTATTTCTTTAAAAATGAGGAAGGACGACGCGTTACCATGAATGGAGATCGATACAGAATCATGATCAATGAATTTTTGGTGCCAAAACTTCAAGATATGGAAGGATGTAAACGAAATGTGTGGTCAACAGGATGGTGCCACTTGTCATACTGCGGGTGAAACAACGGACTTATTGAAAGAACATTTCAACGACAACATTATTTCGAGAAATGGACCGGTGAATTGGCCTCCGTGTTCGTGTGATTTGACGCCACTCGATTATTTTTTGTGGGGATACCTGAAATCATTGGTTTACGTGGATAAACCAGCAACGATTGACGCTTTGGAAACCAGTATTCAACGTGTCATTGCTGAAATACGCCCTCAAATGCTGGAAAAGGTGGTCGAAAATTGGACCTCCAGAAAGACCTTTGTGCAAAATAGTCGTGGTGGCCATATGCCCGAAATTATATTTAAATGTTAAATGACAAATAAAAAATTTTTTTTGCCATTTCATAATTTGGCATGTGTTTTATTTAAATTTCAAATCAGCAAGCTCTTATAAAAACACCCTTTATATGTAGTATAATTTTAACCCATATTCAATATTTAAAACTTTTAAAATATTATACTGGGCTTCTTCTATTCATTAAACAAATATTGCTTGTTTTTCTATTAATTTTTATTTATTTATTTAATTTACGAGTGTAGACAAATTCCTTACACACGATTCAAATGTAACTGCATAATAATTATTCCATACACAGACTCGCCCTAACGTAGTATGCGCTCCCTAAACGTAAAGCTATACACCATTGTATTTTTGTTGTTGTTAATTGTCATAAAAAAAGTGTAGTATTTCGGCCAGGTCTGGAAATAGTCTATTTTTTATTTAGATTAGTTTGTAAAAACCATTTAAATATGTGATGAATAACACCAGAAAACTAGTTCATCTTAATGTTAAAATTATATATGTAAATAATTCATGGCAATTTAGGTTTCCAACTATGTTAAATAAAAAAAATTATCTATCAGTTATAGCTCCCATACCTGGTTGAAGTGAATACATTGTATTGACATTTTCAATTTCTGACATTTCAAAATGTGATGGTAGAACGGCACAACAATTTTGCTTGTTCACAAGCGCATAAACAAATATGGTTTTATTTCAGAGGATAAATCATACGAATAAGCTTGTGAATTGAACAAATACATTTGGAGTCTTTTTGTAAAATCAATCATTTTTTTATCTTGCCGAGCATGCTGCATCTTTTTTTAATCAATTCATGACTAATTAAAAGTGAAATTAAACGGCATGGCCACACATCAAACTGATGCTTCAAACTTGTGTATGTGTTGGTAAAATTCAGTTTGAGAGTGAAAATCTAAATTGTTTTGATATTCTTCAAACTCACATCAAACCATACGTGTGAGGTTTTTCACTAACATTATCAAAGAAAAGCAGAGTTTGAAGCGTCAGTTTGATGTGTGGCCATGCCGCTTTAGAGGAAGATTGCATGTGATAAAAATTTTAAATTACTCTCAATTAATACGCTTAATCAAAAATGGTAACTGGTCTCAATTAATTTCGTAATTGACTAAATCAGAATTATGTGAAAATTTCCTAATAATATTTATAAAATTTTTACATGTTAACACGTTCGCAAATTTCCATGTGAAATTTTATTTATATTGAGGCTAAATTACTCATGTGATCAAAACACTATTTTTTTCACCACCTGAATTTGAGTTATTGCATTTACAATTTTGGAAGCATTTTCAACTTTACAAACGAAATTAATTCAATCTGCGATTAAAGCCGCAATAATTGTACCAAAACAAAAATTATAGCTGAATTTGGAGCTTTAGCGTTTTTATTTAGAACCAAAAACATGCGAAAAAGTACCACATCTTTATTCTCCGTATGGGAATAAAATCAAGATTTATATATAGATTCGAAACACATACTGAGCTCCTGTATTAAAAAAATTAAAAGTTTTAATACTATTGATCAGATTAAAACGTGGTATTAATTCCTTTTATAAACAAAGTAATGCAGGTGCTGTTGGCTGAAGTAGTAGAACACGAGACTATGAATCGTAGGGTCCTGTGTTCAACCCTGCGCTGAGTCATGACATATTGAGTTGAATTCTTCTGATAAGCATTAGTGCGTGGTTGTGTTAGTTGTTGCCAGCCTGTTTTAATGATGAAGGCATTGCACTGGTCACTGAACATAATTGGCAACGACTGACGCTATCATGTACTTAAAAGTAGAGTTAACAGCACTCTCCTTCGTCGGTCCTGTAGCAAAATAAATTAGCTGGCGAAGTAAAAAAGGGTGAAAAAGCTACAAAAAATTCTTCTCATCTTTCATCTGTCCCCTCAATACTATCCCCTTCTTTCTAGTGCCGGCGCAATTGAATTGAAATCCTTAAAACTGGTAAGCAATATTTTGAGTCCTGCAAGTTTTTTTTGTATTGAAGCAGTATGTAACTAAATTTAACCACCTTCCCATATTGTTTCAACATAAAATACGAGTTTATTCATATAATGAAAATTTTAACAGAAATTTCCCTTTTTTACTAAAATATTACAACGTACGAGTATAATGGTTTTCAAGGAATACTTAGAAATGATAGTGACTCTCAAGTTACGCATTTTAATTTTCAATTCTTTTTTTCAATAATTTCATGTACAAGGAAGGATGGATTCATACTAAAAATTTCCAAATAGTATTCATTCGTATACTTAACTATTCTATTTTTTTATTTTTTTTTTTGTTTGTTAAAGTGCACTAGAGATTCAAAGTGGTTTCCTCTTACCAAACAAGTGTTCGAAAAGTATCCTGGCTACACGTTTTTATTATTAGTTTTTTTTTTATTTTCATTATGCTGGTGTAAATGTAAACATGTAGAACAAAGTTAAAGCAAACAAAGTCCTGCTGTTATTGTATTTTCATCAAACGAGAAATAAACTGAAGAAAAATACTTTGGCTTAAATTTATTTAAAAGGGGAAACAAAAACTGTGCTTAACAAAGAAATGCAATTCGAGGGTTATTTTGCATTTGAAATTAATTTTAGCAAACTTTAAAGGGATTCCTTTTAATTAAGTTCAAAGAAATTTGCAACATAATTGAAACACCAAAAGAATTATTAATAAATAAAAAATGCTTTTTTGAAAACCAGGCAGCAAATAGCGTCTTAATTAGTTCAGCTAATAATAAATATTTGCACTTTCACCTCAAGTTTATTTTGTTAAACGAAATTAATCTCCCCCAGTTAATAATAAGCACAGAAAACATGTATATTAAATTATAAATGTGATAAATAAACACAGTTGTTGTTATTTTCAATATAAATATAAATTTTTCATTCAATTTTGCCGCTAAATTTTGTTTGATGTATTCAATAAATTATTTATAAAAAACATAATTGGGGTATTCACACTGTAGTCATAAATTCATAAAATAATAAATAAATAAATATGACTAGTGTGAACAACCCGTCATAACTTAGTATACTATTTCAAACATTGATCAGCTGATAAGATAACAACACATTTGTAATTAGCTGTTATCAAAGCAGAAGAAAATTAATACGATTAAAGATGAATCGTCTAAAAACTCCATTTCTCTTTAAAATATTAAATTTGACTTCTGGTGCACAGGAATATCTAAATGAATTTGTATGTATAAACTAAAACAGCTGCTGCCTTTATATGAGCTGAATATATTTATTTTTTGCGGCGTCATACGGAAAAACGTTCAGTGGCTGCCAGCTTCGTAAGTTAAACGAGAAAGATTTTTCACTTGTATATGTTTAGTTTCTGCGAAATAGTTCTCTTTTAATTTTTTTATGTTATAAAAATGTGATTTAATGTACAGACATATAAGTATGAATAATTTTTCAGCCTTTTTTAGTCGTGAATCATATATAAGTAACGGCGGCAAACATATACTATCGCCGTCTCACCTAAAGATTTTCAACCGTTCGACTCAGATCTCTAGAGCTATTTTATGACAAAACAAAAACATACCTGAAAGAGTGCTATTATTTTATAACTTTTTTGTATGCAGCACAACAACAACTATTTTAAACTGGTCTAAAATATTATGACTTTATAACAATATGACTAAATAGCACGAATTGTGAATACCCCAAATGAATTTATAAATAATCTAATATGAAATTCATCAGCAGTAAAATCAACATATAAACAATTGTATTATAAATTTCTAATTTTACGTTTTAAGATGAAAACGTGCGAAAATCTTTCAATAATGTTAGAAATGTTAGCGGGGAAACGTAAGTGTTTGCCTCACGAAACGGAAATAGAACAAACCTATTTTTGCGTTAAGCAACGTTTCCCTTTTAATTCTTGGCTTTTCATTAAAATACAAGTCGGCACGCTTTGACACCCCCATTTTATTAAACTTTTTAACACGCAAAGCCTGTGGACGCAATAGTTATTTAAGTTACCCAAAAGTGTGCACAAGAGCAGATTTTAAACAATTAAAATAAGATTGTCAATTTATTTCTACTTTTAAATTTCTTATCTCAGAACTACGCCATTTATAAATCGACTTAACAAATTAATTGTTTATTGGAAGAAGTTACTTCTCGATTGCAATCGATTTTAGAGTTTTGATTTTTGTTACGCACGTGAATATTTGTGCAAAAAATAAATAAATAAAATACAAATTAACAGTAGGAAATCATTAAAATTTAAATTTACAATGTATTTCAATAAAATGTGAATGCACGACTTTATTGATATACAACGTCAATAGACTTTAATTGTTATCTTTTATGGCTTTCATGAAGACAACGAAATTTACTGCCTGGCCCACAATATCGCTTGATACCACCGTGCTGTCGAACAAATACATTTGAAACGAAAATACAATTTTTGAATTTACTTTTGTTTTGAATGTAATTTTGCGTCAGAAAAATGTATAGTGACATCGTTAGACAGACAGTTAGTTAATTTTGATTTGTTCAAAATAGTTTTGGCAAATTAAAAATATTAAAACATGTATAAATTTACAACGAAATAAAGTGTTGTTAAAAATAGATTTTCTAGAAACTGTATAGGAAAATTATTTGCTTTGTTTTTGTAATAAACTAATTGTCTTTTTCTAACAAAAAGTACCTATTCAATAAGCTGAATCATTTTAATAAAAAAATATTTTTATAGTAAACCCCATACCATTTATAAAAGTTTTTTTTATAAAATCAATTATTATTTTTGTTATAAGAAGAAAACCACCAATACAATTAATATTATTAATAAATAGTGCGATACTAACAAAACAATGTACTATTTTAGTTAAAAACAAGTAAAAACGTTATATTCGACCGGATCGAATATTAAATACCCTCCAAATATTTAGTAAGTAAATTTAAAATGTATAACTTGGTGGGACAGAGTTTCTTTAAGACATCTCTGTACCCAATTTTAAATCTCTATTTTGAGAGAGTCATTCCGGGAAGGGCCGTGGGTTAGACTTTTCACCTCTGCAAGATCAGAGAACATCTCAGCTTCTTATAGGCTTAAAAAATAAAAATTATTCAATATTTACACTATTTTTGCATATAATATCGTACGTGAACGCCCACTAAAGGGGCCGGTGTCCAAAAATAGACTATATCATTTTTTCCACAGACGAAAGTGTTGGCTTTGCTAGATCGTCTCAGACTTCATCATTGATCAAGAATATATATACTTTATGGGGTTCAATTCTCTTTGGAGGGTATTAAAACTTTATTTTGGCGGGGTCGCTCTGGCAAGGGCTGTGGGAGAGACTAAAAACCAGAGCTCCGAAATCTTCGCTCGAATTCGAGTAGAGAGTGAAACTCGCTCGAATTCGAGCGCGAGTACTCCTGCGAGTGAAAAAAAATATCGAGGGTACTCTATTTTTCTATGCCACTCGAATAAGAGCGCATATGGTTTGCTCGATTTCGAGTGCGAGTAAAATACGCTCGAAATCGAGCAGATTATACTCTTGCCGAGTACTCTTTCAGTCTGTCTCATACAAAAAAAAAATTCCACTTAATTTTTTTCCACAATTCTTAATTTCACAAATTGTATTGTTTCCTTCAAAGTCATAACGAAAATATTTTCGCGTTTCATTATTTATGTCTTTATTGTTCACTATAATATAGAAAATATAAGTAAACTTTTAAAAATATAATAAAACTTTTTTTATAAAACCAACTAATTGCTCCGCACACGCGCACTGTATGGAAAGACTGAAAGAGTACACAAAAACCAAACGCACACACAAGTCAGCAAAGACAAACAGTTTCTATTTTTCCACTCGATTTTACTCTTAAGAGTAAACTCTCACTCTATTTCGAAGATTTTTACTCCCACTCTTACTTTTTAAAAATTAGTACTCGCGAGTACTCCCACCTAAAACAAACGAGTACTCTTCTTCGCGAGTATATTTCCCTCGCGAGTAAAATCGAGTAAATCTGAGCTCTGCTAAAAACAAATGTTTGGTATAATTAAATACAAAATTTAAAAGAAAATATTTTTTGATACGGATATTTAAGGGGCAAAGGGGAAGGAGGGGGTAGGGCAGAGGAGTGCCGTAACCTGGCACTCCTCTGCCCTCTCAGCTTCGTCATTAAAGTTTGAAAATGTTATTTTTAAGGAATGAAAGCTTAAGTAAAACAAAATTTTTACACCATTTTTGCATATAAAAACGCCCACTAAAGGGGGCGGGGTCCAAAAAAAAATTTTTTATTATTTTATGGCTCCAAGTTTAACACGTTGTACCGAATTTGACATAAAAAATAAAAAAAAAAACTTTAGAAATTATGCTGTTTTTTAGAGGTTGGTTTAGTTCTTCTTAGGGGAACTTTTTTCCCTCTTGCCCGATTTAGCCTATTTCCGAACTTAACCTGTGCCATCCTTCAAGATATATTCACACCAAATTTCAAGAGTCTAGCTCTTTTCGTTTGGACTGAATCGTGATTTCCACAGACGGATGGACGGACAGACATGCTCAGATCGTCTTAGATTTCATCACTGATCAAGAATATATATACTTTATGGGGTCTCAGATGGATATTTCGCTGCGTTACAAACGGAATAACAAAGTGAATGTACCCTCCACATTCTTTTTTGGAGGGTATAAAAATTCAAAATTGATTATTGAGGGTTTTTAACTAGTTCCTATGAACATTTCACTGGGGCTAATGCCTTGGGAACCTGTACCCAACATTTCTTAGAATAAATAAAGATATTATTTCAAACTTTGGCACAATTGAATCAGAAGCATTAACAAATATCAAAACTATAACAAGAAATCAATAATTACTTTTTCCCTTTTCTTATTTAATTTTAATAGGAACTCCATTTAATAAGAAAAAAATATACCTTTTTAATAAAAAGTGAATTTGAAATGGTATCTCGCGTTAAATTTGTTCGTATCCAAAACGGTCACTGGTTGTGTTTTGCTCTTATATGTATGTACATATGTGACACGCAAAATAGAAAGGGACCTAAGGGTAAAAACCGGTTTTGTTCAAGAGAGCCATTTTAAAGATTTAAATACGTGTATCTTTGGTGTACTTCAACTTCATAAAACGCGCATATCTCTGGGAGGGAACACTTTTGGGGCATGGGATCGGTCTCAGTCGATGCTCAGATGTTGTCCACATCAAAGAAAAAAAATAGTAAAAATTGATTTTTTTTTACCCTTAGGTCCCTTTCTCTATGCGCTGTCACATATATGAATTTTAATTTCATATTTAAAAATATATATTTTAGTCTTTAAAACTTTATTATTTGCCAGATATTTATATAAGTATGTACATAACTTTTTGTTTTTATGATATGTACCAAATATTTAAGAAAACAAACAAAGATCAACATTTCATAAGTGGACCGCAAAGCTTTAAAGCTTTATAGCAAAAGTGTTTTCAAAACCTACACCATAATTTTTATAGAATCATAACAGCTGTTGCCACAACAGCTGATAAAATTTCAAGAATTATTAAATCTTTTCCAATACATTTTATATCGTATTACCCGCATTAAGTTTTATCATGCACCGCCTCCTAGTAATTGACAATCAGTCAGTCAGAAAAGTAAATTAACTAAATCAACAGCATAATAATGCTTTCCATATTGTATTTCAATATTCCAACAGACTTCGTTACGTATGCAGTGGCAGAAAACAGACTTTTGTAGAATAATTACGTTAAATTTATTTGCTGTCTTTTTTTTACAAATTCATATTTGTTTATTTCTTTCATGTTGCCACTTCAACGCCTTTGCAATGGCAACAACATCGTATAGTTTCTCAAATAGTTTTTTTCTAATTATAGTTTTATCCTACATGGCACTGCACAACACTACAAACTACTGCTTGTCAGTCATTTATTATAAAATGGCTTTTATTAGATAATTCTCTGATAAATTGAGGGACGAGTGAGTACGTTCTAATCCATAAAGACATATTTGTAATAATGACGACGTGGCAATGTTTGCAACAACAATTATTAATTTTTTCATATCTATCCAATGAAAAGCAATACTTAAGTACTTACAAGTTAACACGAGTAGTTTCAACAATTGCATGTTTCTAACTCGTTTGTTAATGCCACTAAATTTTCCACCTCTGACTTGAAATAAATCTAAACGGAATAAAAAATGGCATTACTGCCATTAAAGGGCTGGAAACACATGGCTAAGCTTCACCATATGGTAGTCAATTTAAAGAGATAGAAAAAATCTTGATTTGATTTATACATTTTCCAATTACATATTTTCTGTTTTGAACTCTACTTCTACTCTCTATGGTTTCTTTTTACTGTTTTATTTATTATTGATTTCTGTCTTAAAAGGGCGTACAAAGCTTTAGGTTGTCGTGCTTGCACATACACAATTGTCATACTCGTAGTACTTGTACATTTTTTTTTAGTCTGGCTCCACAATGGGGATCATACGGCTGGTATTGACCATGTTTTGTTATTTTTTTTTTCTTTTCTTGGTTATAATTATATTTTTCTGTTTTACACACTTCACTACTCACTTAGAGGAAATACTATTGTCTTGTCATTTCATTTGTTTAATTCTACTATATTCTATTATTGAGTCAGCTGCACTTACAAACAAAGTTATTTGTCAGTTGTTGTACATACTGGATTGTTGAGTTTTTTAATAAATCTAGTAGGGGTTTCGCAAATTGAATTGTTTATGTACCGTGCATTTTAATCAACAGGATCAGCAATTAGGCAAAATGCATGGTTGTGGTGAAACTATTAAGATCGTCAAGTCATCCCTTACTGCATAATTTCTTAATTACCATATAATAGCAGAAGTTTCTATTCTCCCCTTTCTTAAATTCTTTCATTAGGTTAGATTGAAGAGAGGGGCGTAAGCAAAGCTATGCCAATCCGTTCAGGTTTACACCTAGGCCGCATAGGCCTGTTGTGCGCTCTATTATAAGGAGTTCCCATACTGTTATAGGGAGCCTCCATGGAAACCTCTGAATTTGATTACGTTAAGAAACTAGTTTCATCAATGTACAGGGTCCGCCAAATAACTTTTTTTTCTATAAAAAAAAAACTACTGAATATTTTCTCAAATTTCTTTTTTTATTTGAAAGTACAATTTTTCCGGTTAATAATGGAAAATAATTTCATACAAATGGCTGCATGGTCCGGTAACGATCGCCATTGACTGTAACGGCCACTCTTTGCTTTTTTTCGAAGAAAATTGGCCCAATTATGCCTCTGGACCAAAATCCGCACCAAACAGTGACTCGTTTTGGGTCCGTCGGGTTTTCAATGTATGCGTGCAAGTTTTCTGTGCCCCAAATGCGACAATTTTGCTTGTTTACGTACCCGCCGAGATCAAAATGAGCTTCATCTGGAAAAATGATTTTTTTTTTGCAAAATCGGCATCTTCTGTAAGTCGATCGCAGGCCAACTTTCCCAGCGTTGTTCAAGCGTATACACAACCATATTCGTTCAGCGAAAGGATAAAACTAATTATCTGTCAAATCAGACATGAGCTAAGTATTACCATTCACGAAATAAGCACTAGTTGAAAAAAAAACGTTAGATGGCGTACCCTTTATCTTCTTAAGTCTCTCCAATTAGAACAACTAAGAAATTCTATATCCTGTATAATCTCCTGATTAAATGTTTATCTCCTGACTTGACTAAAAGCTGGACAGTAGCACAAGTAGTGCTCAAGTGTCTCGTCATCCTCCTGACAGCCCCCCTGCATGTTATATCGTCAACGATACCCATGCGTGCCAGGTGATTCCTTAACTCTGTATGTCCTGTTATTAAATTCAGCAATCTCCGCAGTGCTGGCCTACTTAATCCTATAATCTCCTTTGTCCTGTTACCATCTGGGTCACCCCATAGTATTCTAGTCACCCTACCCACGGTAGAGTGCAGCCAATCTCTTGTATGCAATTCTATAGCCCATTGCTTCATTCTATAGCCAATTATTTTATTAAGTTTACATATGAAACTCTAGTTGCGCAATATTCATTTAAATGAATGAGAAGTTTAAGTACATGAGATTATTCTTCTCTCAAACTCAACGCAAATATTATTTTAGTCGCATGCGTTGCTTTAGATATTCCCTCTTATTCAGTAACTCTTATGTCGATTTCTTTTCTAAAAAAGAATGCTACATTTTTTGCACTTTTTAATGGAAAATGGCAACATTATGGCATTTGAAAATAGTGAATTTATTGGAAATTGATCTACCATCTCTTATGAAGATGTCCTTTATTTTAAAATTGCTCCTAATTGTGGTGTTTTAGAATAAAAAGTGACAAAATGTTACATATTTTCCAGAAAAGAAATCGCCATTAATCGACATCAACGTCAAGACATTGGGCCTTATTACGGTTCTCGATTCGACTCGAAAGAATGTAATAAATTAAAGAAAAATACAAGATTTTTCTTTAATCTATTACAAACACTCGAGTCGATTCGAGAACGGTAATAAGACAGAATATCAAAAATTAAATACTCTGGTACTCGTTGTGCTGAACAATTGAATTCTGCTGATAGGCTCAGACAAATAGTTACAGGATAATGGCGATTGTAAAACTAAGTTTTTATTTATTTATTTTTCTTCTCCAGAAACCCTGATATTAGCTGTTTGTGAGTGGGTGTTTGCATGTTGAATGTGAAATGATAAACAAAAACAATTAAATCTTATTTAATTCACTTATTTATGAAGAATATTTGTTTGTATGAAATGGTTTAAACAAAAGCTCATATCAGTTACTGGGGATTTATAGCCACTAACAAAACATGTAATATTCTTAACTTTTTTTATTGTGTATAAAAACAAAAACAATGCGACAATGCAATTGAATTAAATATCTATAATAAATAAACGAGCAGTTATACACTGTCACCGTTGTTCCATATAACGGGTGTCCGCCGGGAAGGTATACTACTTTGTTTTGCCGCCATTGTGGTAAACATTAGTCTTGACAGTTTATATTTGGCAAATTTATTATGGAAAAATATTCGATAAACCAACGTGTTTTAATCGGATTACAATGGAATTACTGTGAGATGTCTTTCCACAACAAGTTATTTCAAGAAATGGTGATGTTGATTGCGCCCCCCACCACGGTCGCCTGATTCGACTGCTCCGGACTTCTTTTTGTGGGGAATATCTGAAAAGCAAGGTTTATGCAAACAAACCAGAAACGCTTGAGCAACTCAAACAAAATATTCGTGATGAAATTAATGAAATACCGCGTGAAATGTGTGAGAATGTAATGAAACATGTGCTCAAAAGGGCTCGCATTCGTGAGGCTAACAGAGGCCGACATTTATCTGATATTGTATTCCATACATTTATCAATATAAGATCCATTCTCTTTCATTTAATCATTATAAACAACAAAGTAGTATACCTTCCCGGCGGACACCCTGTATAAGTTTACATTAAAAATATATTATTAAATCATGAATATAGTTGCAGCAGAAAACTAACTAATACTTTTGCAATAGAAAAATATAATTTATATTTTGACAAGAATTAATTATATCGCTAGTTTTTCATATTATTTAAAAATGTGTTTCTGCGTTTTAATTGCATTTTTAAATCTCTATAGCGAGGGCCCGCCATCTAACGTTTTTTTTTCAACTAGTGCTTATTTCGTGAATGGTAACACTTAGCTCATGTCTGATTTGACAGATAATTAGTTTTATCCTTCCGCTGAACGAATATGGTTGTGTATACGCTTGAACAACGCTTCGCTAAGTGGGCCTGTGATCGACTTACAGAAGGTGCCGATTTTGCCAAAAAAATCATTTTTCCAGATGAAGCTCATTTTGATCTCGGCGGGTATGTAAACAAGCACAATTTTCGCATTTAGGGCACAGAAAACCCGCACGCATACATTGAAAACCCGACGGACCCAAAACGAGTCACTGTTTGGTGAGGATTTTGGTCCAGAGGCATAATTGGACCATTTTTCTTCGAAAATAAGCCAGGAGTGGGCGTTACAGTCAATGGCGATCGTTATCGGGCCATGTTGAACGAGTTTTTGTTCACAAAAATTGAAGAGGAAGATATTGGCAACATTTGGTTTCAACAGGACGGCGCTACGTGCCACACAGACGAAGCTACACTCGATGTTTTGCGCCCTGTTTTTGAAGATCGCATTATCAGCCGCAGAGCTGATGCCGTTTGGCCACCACGGAGCTGCTTTTTGACACCGTTGGACTATTATTTGTGGGGTGCCGTCAAAGGTAATTGTTACGCCGACAAGCCAGAGACAATCGACGCTTTAAAGGACAATATTCGCGATGCCATTGGTGAAATACAGCTGCACACAATCGATAATGTGCTTAAAAATTGGACCGATCGCGTAGTCTACTGCATGGCCCGCCGAGGCAGCCATTTGAATGAAATTATTTTCCATTATTAACTGGAAGGATTGTACATTCAAATAAAAAAAGAAATTTGAGAAAATATTCAGTATTTTTTTATAGCATTTTCAAAAAAAAGGTTATTTGGCGGACCCAAAAAAAATATCTCAACTTTACAAATTGTTAAAGAGTAATTTGAATTATACAATGACACTCTTTAGCAGTGATGTTAACCGTGCGGTAATTACCGTATTGTATGGTAATTTAGCCCTCCGAACGGTAAGCAGGTAATTGCTATATTTGTACGGTAATTTTAAAAAGTTTTACTTTTTAATTGTTAGACCCCAAACATTTTTTTCATAATGTGTCTACAAGGGCGAATTCATAACTGTGTTAATAGATCAGTGTCGTGACAGCCCAAATATAAATTCTTCACTGCAAATTCTCTTGCGACTACATATTTCTCAGCAAAAACATCAAAAAAGTACGGTTTCATTACAACCATGCAAAATAATGCCAATAGTACCAGACTTTGCATACGGTAGTTTTACCTAAAAAACGGTAACTTTTTTAGAGCTGTACGGAAATCGAAATAAAAAAGTTAACATCACTGCTCTTTAGTAATAATTTTATATTTATATGTGTTATGCTGTGTAATCATATGGCGTAATGAAATTGATTTTGTCTGTATATGTATGTATGTAAGTATATATCGTTAAAATTGCTCAATTTTATTATTAAATTTAAGTATAATTTGTACTCACAAATGAAGTGTTTTTAATCTAGTAATTTGAGTTGATAAAAATATATAATGGCACTTACCTAAAAATAGAAAGAAAATATAATTAGTTTTTAATAAAATCATATTTGCATAATTATAACAAGATGTGTTTGCAGTTATTAATAAAAGAGCTTTAGTTGAAAATAAATATATCATTTCCCTCATCTGCTCGAACGAACTATGGTGCACTACAGAATTTTGTACATTAATTTTGTTTACTAATTACATATTTCTCCACAGGGAGTAAATAGAATAAATGCTTACAAACAAGGCAATTAATTGCTGTGTTAATTTCTTTCTGTCTTCTCATTTTTTTTTTCTTTTTTTTGTGTTAAATAATTAGTTTTAGTTTTGAGTGATTTTTGTTTGATTTGTTTAACATTTTATTATACTTATTTAAAATTATTTTTTTCTATGCTCTAATCTATTAATACGTGCATGTTGTTATTGTCGCTAATTGGTACTTGTGGTTTAACCCAAGTTGTTGACTTCTTACGAAGTTTACTTAGAGCACAAACAAACAAATTTTTTAAGTTCTTGAGGATGAGTAATTCATATTAAAACAAGAACAATTTTATGTTTATATTCTGATAAGAATGTTTAGTTTTTTCCCTCGTTTAAAGAATTAAAATTTTAAATGTACGTGATTTTTTCTATTTATTTGTTTAACTTAAAATATTGTTGGGTTTTTTTTAATTGGTGTTATTTGATTAATTGGTTGCAGTAGATTATCACCACAAGCCAAATTAAGGGATCTCATTTGGAAAACAGTAAAATTGACGTTTAAGCATTGGCGAAAGACTCGGAACAGCAAGAGCATTGCAGCATTCGAAAAACAACCTGCCTGCAGGGCTAATTACCACGATCTCCCGCTTAACACAAGGAATATTATCTCATGTCAAATTTCTTCTTTGTGGCATTAGGCCGCATAACAATCAACCTTGAATAATAATGTTCTATTATATTGATTTATTATATTTGGGTCCGTAACTACTCGTGTACTAACAAAAATTTTCATTTAAGGACAGATCATTCATGTTGAATTTATTTCATCATTTTGACCGGCGGAAATCCTTGAAAGTTTAAGTTCATTATAACGGGTGATTTTTTAGCAATTTTCTTTTAGGCAACACTGTTTTTGGCAGATCAGATGTTTTCGTGTAACATGTTACTGTTCGTTTGGTCTATAATTTAATCATGAATTTTATTGTTCACAGATTCAGGTTCGGTTAAGAAAGTGCATCACTTCTTGTGGATGGATAGGTGAACAAGCAAAATTGACGTATTGGGTGTAAGAAGCAGCCAGAAGCATTGCATCCCGAAAAATGCACCATTTGGTATAGATTATGGGCCGGTGGCAGGACGACGTTACTGTGAATGAAGAGCGCTACCATGTGATGATTAAAATTTATTTTTTTTGTCTTGACTTGGCTGACATGTGATTCCAACAAGCCACACAGCACGCGAAACAATGACCCAATTGAGAGGCGAGTTGAGTTAATATTTTATTTCACGTTTGGGCCGCCAAGATCGTGCGATATAACGTCTTTGGACTATTTTTTGTGGGACTATGTTAAAGGCTCATGTGTATGGGGACCCGCAACGGTTCACAAACCATTTTTAAAATATTTATTCGTGAGATGAACTATTTGAGGCGTAGTCGCGATCGTGTACATGAAATCATTTTTAAACATTGAATTATATATATATTGTACATGTTTTTTTTTAATCAAATCCGAAAACTCTTAAAAAATCACTTATTCATTTGCTTGCAATTATTATTATCTTGCCATCTTTCTATTTAGTTTACTTTTAGCGTTCTAATTTACCAAATGGTGCCAAAAGACATTTAAATTTCTACAATTTCAAATTCAATTTTATTATAGAAAATTACAACAAAACCTGCATTTATTTGCCCCTTCAGTGCTATTTTTCCAATCCTCTATGGAGTTCAAAATATTTACAACAACGCCATCCAGCCACTAAATTGTTAAACGATTTTCGTTTAAAAAATTTGATGTGGAAGTGGAACAAACAACTACAAAACAGCAAACAAGCGCATGATAAATGTTACGAGTAGCTGCTGTTAAAATTATACAACGTAAAACGTAAATTTTTATTTGAACTTAAATTTTTTTCAAATTAAAAACGAAGATTAAAAAAAACTAGTTTGCGGTAAATGTTGGTGGTGAATTATTTGAAAAACAACACACAACTGGTTTTGGTATTTGTCAGATATTTTATGTAAAATGAAACTGGATTTCTATGGTGTTAAACAAAAATTTTTTCTTTATTTTTTTTTAATTTATCATCTTAATTTGACTTAACAGAGCCAAAGAGGAAGTGTATTTCATTTCCAAAAATTGGCGACTTCCTAGTCTATTTTTGTAACAAATTTACATTTACATACGTTTAACACAAACTAGTTAAATGCGTATGCGTAAGCAAGAGTATGGAAATTGTAATAATTTTTTAATCCAAAGTGTTTTCTATGGCTTTAAGTTTTATTTGTAGTTTTTATAACGTAAAGCAATTGTCCCTTTGCGACCTTCATGAAGTATTTTTTAATTTATTTTATTTTACTTTATTTTTATTTTTTTCTGAAAAAAAAACACATTTAGTGAAAAGAAGCATTTGTACTTTTGTTCTCTAACTTTTTCTTATGAGCAGATTTTGTAAGTTTTTCTTTGTTGATTTCAGTATCTTTTACTTAAAGTCAAGCACAATGAAATAAATTGTTTGCAAAAAGCATTTTTCTCTTTTTGTGATACGAACAGAAATCTTTTAGTTACAAAACATAATACACAGTAGGGCTGCTCACAATATTCTATACTAAACAAATTATAACACGATCCCCTAATTTAACGAATGTAATGTAATAAATATGTAAAGTACAAAAAATTTCAAAAGAAGATAGAAAAACAAAATTTATTAGTTTTTGTTAAAAACGGTGTGCCACCATATTTTTAGGAACTTCCTTAATTTTAACTAGTCAAGTAAAATAATCAGGATGATCACTCTTCTTACAGCCATACCTAAATACGGGCGGAAAGCGGAACGTTTTTTTCCGCTGAGCTTTAACGCTGAAATGTCATACCTAAACAAAAGCGGCAGCGTTATTTCAAAAAACAATAAAAACAGGGTTATCAAACAAACAATTTAAACAACCCTGATTATTTTCACAGCTGGACGGAGGACATTTGTGATTTTGTTATTGAAATTTTGTACAAATTACAAACGTGCATACATATGTATGTATATAATCATATTGTAAATATTTTCTTATCTCTATTTTCTAATACGAAGTGCACAAATTTTTTCTTTTATTATATATTTCACTTTTGTAAATTTTTGATTTTTTTCTCTGGTTACAATTGTTTTCTTTTGCAGCTAACTTCATTAGAAAACGCTCTGTCAAAATCGGATTTTCCAATAGCAAAGCGTTGCCGCCGCGTTATTTCGGTATGCTCCGTACAAAATGTATGGACATGAGAACTTATGACAGCTAAAAAACGCTTGCCGCCCGTATTTAGGGATGGCAGTTAGGAAGGATACATATATAACAAAAGATCGATTCCTCAAATTCATAGGAAACTGGTATAGCATTTTTGATGTAAAAATTGAACATCTCTGTAACAGACACACTCAACAGATATTCCGGTTCCTTTTTCAAATAAACTTACTTTTTTAATGACAGTATGAACCTACAATTAAAGATAGTCGTAGCGTAAATGGTATTAATTTATTCTTTATCTTGGCATTCATTTCAAAAAAGTTTAACAACAATAATTTTAAATGTCAAACGTTAAATTAGTGACACACATATATTTAAAGAAATAAAGCTGTAAATCTAATGGAAACTTAAAAGCAAAGGTTTAAAATGTCGTCACTTATAACATGAAATAAAATGCGATTCAAGTGCTTAAATGAATTAAAAGTACAAAGATTTATATACCATTTAGTTGCTACATGCATTTCGAATGAATGTTCTAGAATTATTAGTTAAATTGGAGTAGCAGATTTTATTTTTTTTTGCTTTGAAATAAAATATTTATGAGGTCAGCATAAAAGTCACATAATTTTTCACAAGATATTAATAAAGGGTGTTTTTTTATACGAATCACTCTGTTGTCTGACAGCTGTTTTGACAGTTTCAAGTGACGTCTCTACTCAGTATTGTTTGGCAAATCATCATGAACAGGTTAACTCCTGAACAAAGCTTCCAAATCGTGGAAATTTATTTTCAAAAACAGTGTTCAATTAAAAATTTTTTATCCGCTTTTTTACCGCAAAATTCTCTTCAGTGATGAGGCGCATTTTTGGTTGAATGGATATGTCAACAAGCAAAATTGCCGTATTTGGAGCAAAGATAATCCACATGCAGAACAAGAACAAGAATTACCAATACATCCCGATAAATGTACTGTTTGGTGCGGGCTATGGGCTGGTGGAATCATCGGTCCTTATTTCTTTAAAAATGAGGATGGACGACGCGTTACCGTGAATGGAAATCGATACAGAATCATGATCAATGAATTTTTGATGCCAAAACTTCAAGATATGGATGGATGTAAACGAAATGTGGTTTCAACAGGATGGTGCCACTTGTCATACTGCGGGCGAAGCAACGGACTTATTGAAAGAATATTTCAACGACAACATTATTTCGAGAAATGGACCGGTGAATTGGCCTCTGCGTTCGTGTGATTTGACGCCACTCGATTATTTTTTGTGGGGATACCTGAAATCTTTGGTTTACGTGGATAAACCAGCAACGATTGACGCTTTGGAAACCAGTATTCAATGTGTCATTGCTGAAATACACCCTCAAATGCTTGAAAAGGTGGTCGAAAATTGGACCTCCAGAATGACCTTTGTGGAAAATAGTCGTGGTGGCCATATGCCCGAAATTATATTTAAATGTTAAATGACAAGAAATTATCTACCAAATAAAAAATTTATTTTGGCCATTTCATAATTTGGCATGTGTTTTATTTAAATTGCAAATCAGCAAGCTCTTATAAAAAACCCTTTATTATAACGTTTTTACCGGAGTAAATAAATGGCATAATCACCACTATTCCGTAAGTATTTGTCGACGTCGACGTCAATATCATATAAAAAATAGGACAATCATTTACACTTTTTCTTCAACAATTGTGTATTCTTAACAGCCTCTTGCTACTTTCTAGCCCTTAGGGAAAAGTCTAAGGACGTCATCAGTATTCTATTGATCCCCACAAGGAGTATTTCAGTGTCCCATTTTTCATATCGTCTTGACGTTGACATCCACAAATAATTACAGAATAAGGGATAATATTCAATATGTCCACATACACACATTCCAGTAAGTATTTCCACTTGCACTAAATTTGTTTTATTAGGTACTTTACCTAATAAATAGAACTCCAATCAAGTACAATATTAACTAATTGTAGTTAGATTAGCTATAACGAATAAGTCACGTTTTACTTTAAGATAATAAGCGAACTGAAACAAACAACTTTTCAATTTCCAAGCACTAACGTCGGGCAAAAGGTAAAATATGAATGGGAAAAATAAAATTTTATAATCAAAATTTGACCTTGAATATATCGATAATTATTGAAGGTATAATAAAATATTTTTAGTTAAAAACAATTGGGGTACTCAAACGATATGCTGTTTAATCATATTGTCATAGTGTCTTAAAAATTTACAGCAGTAAAAAATTGCTGTTGTGCTACATACAAAAAGGTAAAAAAAGGTTGAAATAGCTACAAAAAAAAAACTGTCTATCTTCTCATCTTTCATAATCTGTCCCCCTCAATAATATCCCTCGTTTTCAGTTCCGGCGCAATGCATTGCATATATAGGGGTCATCCCCTGAGTGCTGGTTCAAGATTAAAAAATAGGTAGAGAAATGTGAATCGAACGATCGAAACTCTTTACTTGAGTCGGGGACAGAATATGTTAGTCCCCATCTCTTATATACGATGCAAGAATTATAAACTATTCACACTTTTATATCTGTGCATTAATTAGATTTTTATAACAGAAAAATGAGTTAAGCAAGTAAAAACGTTATATTAGACCCGCCCGAATGTTAAATACCCTCCAAAAACTCTATTATTTCGGGGTCACTCTGGGAAGGGGCGTGGGGGAGACATCTCACCTTTACCAAACACTAACAAGTCAATTTTTGGGGTTATTAAGTGTAAAAATTATTTTTTTTTTATAGGGTCATTAAGGTGCAAAAATGAGAGAGGATAGGGCAGAGCGGAGAACATCACAACTTCGTCATAAAAGCTTTAAAATTAAATTTTTAAGAAATGTAGGTTTAAATTATACAATTTGTTATATATTTACACTATTTTTCCATGTAATATGTTATTTGAAAAAAATGAATTTTTCTGTCTTTCTGGCTGCAAGTTCAACGCTGTGGACTTTCTTGGACATAAAAATACATCATTTGCTTAACAAAATTACAACAAAAAATATTTAACAATTATGTTGTTTTTTAGAGGTTGATTCAGTTCTTCATAGGGGAACTTTTTTCCCTCTGGCACAATTCAGTCCATTTACGAACTTGACCTCTGCTACCCTTCAAGATATATTTATACCAAATTTCAAGAGTCTGACTCTTTTCGTTTGAACTGAATCGTTATTGCGGATGGACGGACATGGCTAAATCGTCTTAGATTTAATCACTGATAAAAAATATATCATTACCTTGATATAGAAAGGCCCTAACTCATTATTATTTCGAAATCCGATATTTTTGCATTTTTTGATACATTACATGTTCTTCTACCGAAATATACAAAAAAAACTCAGAATCGGATATAATCAGCCTGATTGTGTAAGGCGTTGGCGTTTACGTCGAAGTCGTTTTTTGTAAAGAAACATACACGTAGTTTTCTTTAATCTACTACGAAATACGACAGAGGCGTAAACGCCAACTTTAACTTTATCTAACATGAAGTTGTAATAATGGCCTTTACTGTGATTGCCTAATTCAGCGTTAGGCGTCTCTCTCTATCTCTCTCTCTCTCTCTCTCTCTCTCTCTCTCTCTCTGCTTAAGTTAAATTGAATAAACAAACAAAAAACTTAAAATTATGTATCTATCCTAAAAGCATATATTTTGCATGTCACTTTCTCTTTTATGATTGTTTTTAATTTGATTTAACATTCTCTTCTTGGCTTTTAATTTTGCTTAGCAGCTGTTTTAACCGGAAGCTTTTATTAAAATATGTAACGTAACCTTGCCCTTGTTTCCTTTCTTCATATTATTATTATTGTTCATAAACTTACTTTTCGTAATATTATAAAATTTTTTTTATACTAATTCTTGAAGTATGCACTCGCATTACTTATTTATAGTTGAAATAATCAGCGATTTTTTTTGTTAAGGTTTAAAATTGTTCGGTTGTCCGCAGTTGTCTCATAATCAATTTTGGTTCTTTGTTTAATTTGTTTTCTTTTTTTTTTTTTGGAATCATGTTTTCATTCATATTTAATTACTTAAGCCCCATAAAATAAAAGACTGATGATGTGTACACATGGTGGTTTATTTTGCTTTCATGTGCTGCAAATGTTGTTGTTAAATATCATTCTATTTACTAGTGCAGCAATAATAAATATTCTTTTTTCATTTTATTTTGCTGACTACCTGTTGTTGCTAACTAGTCTTTGGAAAATGAAGAAATAATAATATTGTTTTTTTATGTTATTCTTACATTACTTATACTTAGTATTTGATTGTTATTTCATAAATTTTCCGAACATGCAATTGAGCACTTAATGACGGCATACAGCCGTATGCTTACATACAGGCACAGTGCGTCATGAAGGAGTTTTCACATCCAATAATAGAGAGAAAATTATATTATGGTACTCTTACATTTTGAATTAAAATTTTGGCATTTGTTCATGTTGGCATTCAGTTGTTAGTTGTTGTTTTTCTTTTAGATTGCCAAAACTTCTTTGTCGTGCTGTACATTTACAATTGTATAATGATAATACAGCTTATGTTTCTGGATTCTTTATATTTTAAGGAGCTGTTTGAGCTATTAAGCACACAGAATTCTGTTTATGACAGCAATATTTCACATTTCCTTTTTGCCTTCAAATATCAACACCCAATCAATACTTCTCCTACTATTGGGTGTAATAAAAAATTTTAATATGCTGTTTTGATATCTTTCACACTTTTCCCTGCATTAGTTTCTGGATTTCGGGTTTTTTTTATTAAAACATTGAAACAAAAAACTATTGAAATATGTTTTTAACTAATTTTGACAAAAAATATTACATTCAGAGCCGACTTTACGAGTGTGTTTGTAGAACAATAATCTCAAAAATTTATTTCTTAAAAATCTTTCAATTGAAAATTTCATATTATTCACACAAAAATGTTTGCAAAGCTAAAGTTTATAAAAATAGAAAAAAATATATACATATTATTTTCTAAAATTTCAAATAAATTACAAACAATAAAAACTATAATAAAAATCTAATATAAACTATTAAAGATGTATTTATACGTGAGTGGGAGGTTGAAATAAATGCTGTGAAAGTATATGTAAATGTAGAAACAAAGTAAAAATCTTTCTAAAATGTCATAAGGCATATTACACTATGCAGCAAAGAAAATAACAATGATAACTAAAAATAGTTGTAATTTAAAATGTTAGTTAATTGTTCGTTCGCTTTTTTCTTGTGCATAATTAATTATTTCAGAACCGTTCAGTCCGAAGTAATGGAAAACACTTACATATGTGTGTGAAAATAAATTAAAATTTATATTAGCGAAGACGCAAACCGAGAGTTGTACCAAACCTATTCTGCAGTTAACAGAACTCTGTTAACCACTTAACATTTGGAGTAAAATTTGATTAACCCATTTCGTCCCAGTGTTCGATTTTTCGAACAGTAAATTTTAAGCATTTTAAATTTTTTTTTCTCTGTTTGGGAAAAACTAAGAGCATATCTTTTTTAAAAAAAATTAAAAAAAAATTTAAAAAATAATTTAAAAAAAAATTTTTTTGAAAAATTTTTTTGAAAAATTCGGACATCTGATTCGTACTCCCTAAACCCGAATTACCATTTAACTACACGTATTCGAAAAAAAATATCTCTGGGACGATATGGGGTAAGTTCATTTGGAAGCCAAAATCTAGGAACTGGAGCCCAGTTCTGCCCAAACTAGTGAATAGAAATTATGGTCCAAGAAATACTTATCAAATATATACTAAAGGAATGTACTGAAAATATAAAACATTATCCTGAAGAGGTTTTCGATCAGTATGGAAATGGTGCATATATACCCATCACCATATTCCAAAATTATTTCAGATATAAGACTTTTTCTGCAATATAAAGGGCTCCCTGGGCCACCATTTGTATACAGTGGTATATATGTATCCATTCCCATATTTCCATAATGACGGAAAACCTTTCCAGGAATATATTTTATATTTTGTGTACATCCCTTAGGTATATACTATACATATTTATTAAGTATTTCTTGGGGCATCATTTCTATTCACTAGTTTGGGCAGAACTAGCTCCAGTTCCTAGATTTTGGCTTCCAAATAAACTTAAGCAAATTTTACTCCAAATGTTAAGTGGTTAACTGCAGAATAGGTTTGGTACAGCTTTTGGTTTGCGTCTTCGCTAATATAAATTTAAATTTATCTTCACATACATAAAATACTTTTCATATAAATTTCAAAAATGTATAAAAAATTGAAGACGTTAAAAACGCATCTCTTTTGTTGCTGTAGCATGCAAATATTCGTATTCTTTATTCCATAAAAACCCATGAATAATAAATAGTTGATTTTATACACAATAAAATAAAATAATTTGATTATAGGACACACATACTCTGAATCGCATATAGAGAGAATTCAAAGATGATAAATTACAGCAGGTCCCTATTAAGAAACGAACGCATTCGCAAAGATGCAGATCTCCCGGTGGTTAAGAGTATGTTCTAAAAGTATGAGCCAAGATATATTAATATACTGCAGCTGCGCCCTAGACCTGTAGACGTGTAACTAAGCCTTAAGTCGTTCTCTAGTTGTGATAAATTTTATAAAAAATTATATAAAACAAAACATGAAAATTTATCCACAGAATTTAATATTTCGGCTATTTTTCTAAATAGCGCAATCATCATAAAATGTCAGAAAGAAAATTTCGTTAGTTTTTTTTTGAAGTGTTTGTTATTCAATAAGTTTACACTTCTAATAGAATTTAAATTGATTAAATTTCATTGAAATATGTATATACAGAGTGTGCTGATACTATTTGTTGTTGTTTGCTTTTGATTAGTGCCTCTCTGTAAGCCATTCATTTATTGGGCCATGTGGTTTCTTTTCGTTTTTCTTTCCACGTCTCTCACTTATGACGTTTGAATCTGTAGAACTGAAGCTGCTGCAACGGAGTAGCAGAAAGACGAAAATGTGTGACCTAATTTGAAGTAGAAACTACTTTTATTTTTTATTTATTTTAAGCTCCAACTTTTCATACGTAAATTTATTATTTGAATACCAACGTCATTCAGGGAGTGGAGTGAGTAGATGTAGGTAAATGGGATGCTATGACTTTGAAAGCAGCAGAAGAGTGAGTACATATTGTAAAGCGGAGAGTACATTTTGAGGTAATGTTTTTCGTATGTGAATGTTTGAGTGTAAACACTTTTACGATAAATTTTTATTGCTTGCGTTTTGGTGTTAGTGTACATGGTACAAGTGCATTCCAAAAATCCATCTTGTGTTGTTGGTTGTTTGCACAACATGAAAATCATTGATATTTTTTACATCAAAAGCATTTCTATGTGCATTTTGGTGCCAAATGCATTAGCAAATATGTATTAACATCGCAACTTTTTTAAAGTACAGTAAAACTTCTATATAACGAATTCCAAGGGGATCCGAAAATACTTCGTTATAGCCATTGCTTCGCTGTAAATATAGTCAGTCAGTAAAGCCTTGATATAACGAAAGTTGAAGAAATACGAGAAAAAAATCGTTATAACTGTAGTTTTGCACACATTAAGAATTCGCTCTTTTGATAACGGGACTTTACCATTTTGCTATAATTTTATTCTTACTTCGTTGTATAGAGAGTTTTGTATGAGTACTTCGCTGTATAGAGGCTTTACAAATGCGCTTGCAAATACATTTAGACTTCGCTATTTTTTTAAGGGCATTTATTCTGACTTCCTTTTATTTGGGGCATTTGAAGAAATATCTCGCTATACAGAGGTTTTTTTTGCTCGGAATTTGTTCGTTATAGGTATAGTGTATTTTGGTATGAAAAACATTGCAATAAAGAGGTTTTCTCAAGGGACTCAATAAAGCATATGACCGTTATATGGAGTTTTTCGTTATAACGAAGTTCGTTATATCGAAGTTTCACTGTACATAAATATGAATGTTACGTACATTAGGGTCACCCGAAAATATGTCAATTCACAGTCGTTTCACTTACATACGAGTACGTTAATATTTTTATGCGATTAGTATACCCAGAAATTGTGGTAGCAATAGTGGTTCGTGTCTTGACTAATAAGATGAAAATTACGAGAGATTGGGACTATTTATGGATTTATAAAGAAAATCAAAAATAAAAACCGAAATAGAAGCAATAATATGTCAATAAAATTTTAATTTTTATTAAAAATATTTTTATTGAATGGGCACTGCTACACGTTCAATATATATTGAACGCGATCCAGTATCGCGATATTTATTGAACGTGTAGCATGCAGTATTGATGGATCGGGATCCATATCGCAGAATGGCCTAAAATATGAAATCCAGATCGGGGATCGCGTGATAAATATCGAACGTGTAGCATTTTCATGATATTAGATCGCGATACGTTAATGAGAAGTGAAATAAAACAAATAAAATAAAAAACGCAGGGCAAAAAATGTAACAAATAAAAAGTAAAAAAGTTTATTACATTTGTGTAAAGTTTGTTTTCAAAGGGTAATGGCAGAAGATAGCGAAAGCGAGCAGGTTCTGCCGGTGGAATCGGAATTAACGACTGAAAAAATTATTATGAAAGAATTCACTTTTAATTTGGAGGCATTGCCGGAGTTGTGGGACCCGTCGGCTAGTTTTTCTTTTTTTGTTTTCTCTCGACATTTTTTTAATAAATGATCCGCACAGCACAAAAATAACGTAAATACTGACGCGATAAATATTGATCATGTAGCATACGCCCGTGACCCATCAATCCATTAAAATGGATCGCGATCCAAATATCACAATATATATTGAACGTATAGCAGCAGTGCCCAATAACTTCAAAAATACAAATTCAAAACATGAATTTTAAGAAATTATTTTTTTTAAGCCGCATTAAATTACAAAGTCCAGAGGGGGTTTATGTGAACTTTCAATTCGTTAGTCACCTTATCTTTACACAGTTGCTTAACAAAACTTTCATTATAACTATTCTTGTTTGTTTATAGTCTAGTTTAACTTTTTTTAAACTGTGTCCAATGCAATATATTTATCCTAGGTGCGTCTTACAAATAATTCTATATCTCTCCCCTTTTTACATGGTTCTCAAGCAAACGAAAACTGGTCATATCAAAAATTCACACGTTTTTAGTTTATTGTACGAACACCTATTTAAAAGGGGAAAACTTCTCTTTGCCTTAATATTTGGACACTTTTGCTACAATAAATACAGCAGCATACGATATTTATTTTGTTTTCCCAAAGTTTTGTAAGCACGTTTACAAAGTGTTACACTTTTTTTTTATCATTTAAAATTCATTTGGTTAAATTTACGAGAACAGTGTGCATCAAATTTTGAGAAAATTTGATTTTCTTATTCATTTTCCTGTTTGTAGTTTTTTATTTTCGTTTACAGATTGCATTTGGGGGTAATAACTTATGTAATTTGTTTAAATATACATTTATTGCCATAACTGCTAGCAATATTAGAGCAATTGCATAGTTTTTTCATTGCTGAAAATTCGAAAGATGAAGAAACAAGTTTATTCACTTTTGTATATAATTAACTGGCAATGATTTTTTTGTATCCCTTTCATGTTCATACAGTTATTGTAAATAAAAATATTTCAATTTGGACGAATAGATAGTGCACAACATAGATATATTTTGCTAAGAAGAGGTGCACATAATGCGCATGCGTGCGCTAGTTTGAACATACGAGTCCGTTTGTTAATTCCGCAATGAAATTCATATTGTATTTTAGTTCTTCAGAAACCTATAAACGAAAATATATTTATGTAGTAAGTATTTTCACGAACATTTTATATTACTATATTAAATTTAATTAAGATTCATAGGCTAATTGTTCGAAATTTGTTTTTAAATCTCAGAAAGACATGATAAATATTCCAAGGCACAAAGGAAAGTCAACATCAGTTTATTCAACTTACACAGCAGAGCAGAACAGCTGTTTTCTAAAGCCGCAACACTTTCATCATCAGTGCTCATGTGTATTGTGTTTGTCACCACTTATTAGGTGGCTTAGTTTAATTGCATGAAATCATTTTTAATTTTATTAGCATATTCCGTTCATAATATTCCTCTTTATTCTGTAATTGTTTGCCAACGTCACGTCAAGACAATATCAAAACTAGGCCACTTATCTAGTCCTTGTGGAGAACATTTTACTGTTTTGACAGCTTCCGACTACTATTTAAGGCCTTGAATATAGAAAGAGACTGTTAGAAATAGTTGATTGCTGAAGAAGAGGTACACAGACGCGTTATATGTTTGGTATTGTCTTGACGTGACGTTGATAAATAGTTACAGAATAAGGTGGATTAAAAAAATATTTCCATTTTTCGTTCTATGAAAAAACAAGATACGGAATGAATTCCGTTTCCGAACGGAATGAAACTCTGTGACATGGGATTTTCTATTTATTTGTCAGAAATTTTTGAATAATTTTTATTGTTAGTGCTGATGTGACTGTTCGAATTACTTAGATGTTTTTCCTTAAATAGTATTATCGCATGTCCAAATTACTTCATATTCTGAACAAATTGCTTAAATGAACAAATTCGAACTGCATTGGCATATCGAAAACATTTTTTAAAGATCGCAGGAGGAACAGCAGAAACTTAATACAACTCCTAAGAGAATACTGCATTTTTGCAATAAAATAATATTATCGATGTAATTATTTATATTTTTAAATGGAAATAACTCTCAAATGGATTTATATATTCAAATCAGTGATGAAAGAGACATAAAAAATTTTTGAAACGGTAAAAAGTTAATTTGTCTGCTTTTTAAGAAACAGAACCCGGGAAAATCCACGCCCATTGGAACGAGAGGCTGACATTACTACCCATCAGCCACAGCGGCATTCTATTAAAAACTTGTAATTTAAAGCGACAATACCTAATTAATGCATTATGTTTGAGGAAATGGAATTATTTCAGAATCAGTGGAGTTATTCAATTCTTAAATTATTTAAAAAATATTGGATATATGTAGTTACAGGATGGCTTTTTGTTATGCGCACAGAATTATGTTACTACACATTTTACAAAGTTTCCACTGTTTTTTTTTTGCATTTTTTCTTACAGCCATACCTAAATACGGGCGGAAAGCGGAACGTTTTTTTCCGCTGAGCTTTAACGCTGAAATGCCATACATAAACAAAAGCGGCAACGTTATGTCAAAAAACAATAAAAACAGGGTTATCAAACAAACAAATTAAACAACCCTGATTATTTTAACAGCTGGACGGAGGACATTTGTGATTTTGTTATTGAAATTTAGTACAAATTACAAACGTGCATACATATTTATGTATATAATCATATTGTACATATTTTCTTATCTCTATTTTCTAATACGAAGTGCAAAAATTTTTTATTTTATTATTTATTTCACTTTTGTAAATTTTTGCTTTTTTTCTCTGGTTACAATTGTTTTCTTTTGCAAGTAACTTCATTTGAAAACGCTCTGTCAAAATCGGATTTTCCAATAGCAAAGCGTTGCCGCCGAGTTATTATTATTATTATTATTATTTCAAGTCTATTATAATTAAAATTACAATAAACAAAAAGAAGTGAAGGCACTAGCAACTAATGGCTATCGGCCCAAAAATTAAATAGAAACTAAATTTTATTCAATAGTCCCAAATGCTGGAGGAAGTTGTATATTCTATTTATGTTGTCCTCGGATGGAGTCTTCAGAAGGTTTGTGATATCGGAAGAGCCGCAGAGTCTCCTACGGGCGGTCCGCAGTGCTCGGCAATCTCTAAGTATGTGGAAAGATGTTAAGTTGGCGTTGTTACAGAAACTACATGAAGGTCGCTGTTGTTTTGCCATCAGGTGTTGGTGGGTTATTTTAGTATGTGTCAGTCGTAGCCTTAGAAAACATTTGTTTTTTAACCAGTTCGTTCCTGACGGAAGATGTATCGGGATTTTCTCAGGATTAATTTCCTTGTAGGGGTGGTTATAGGACCTCCATGCTTCCATTGATAACGTGTGTAGATTGGAAATTGATGTTCTACATATATAGGACCTGCATTATGGGATCACTGTGAATGTGGGATAGAGTTGGCTGCGTTTGGCTTCTTTATCTGCATACTCATTGCCCGTTATGCCCATGTGGCTGGGGACCCACATCAGCTTGACTTTGTCCTGTAGCTGTATCAATAGTTGCTGGATACCCAGTATCAATTCGTTCTTGGTGCTGGGGTTCATTGCTGCATCGAAAACCGAACGGCTGTCGGTACATATTACTGTATTTCCGTCAGATGTTTTGCATAATCTTAGAGCTCCTAAGATACCTTCAGCTTCTGCTTCAAACACCGACGCATCTAGGGGTAAAATGCCAGAGAGCAATAAAGACCCCCGTTCTCCGACAACTGCAAATCCAACATTAGTGTCAGATTTGGACCCATCAGTAAATATAAAATTCCAGTTTTTTTCGCTATACCCGGAGTGGATTTGATTGAAGGAGTGTCTGAATAATTCAGCAGAGTTGTTAGATTTATTGTACGATGAAAGCTTTTTGATAAATATATTCGGTTTGAGATGCCATGGCGGGCGGTGTTCTTTGGGTAGGATTGCAATATCCATCTGTAGGTCTTGAGATAGTTTGAAGATTTGGCAAAGAGTGGAAGGGTATTTCAGTTCCGTTTTTCTTCTGCGTAAAAGAGACAATGGGGATTTCAGTAAACGAGAGGATGCGTTACGAATTCTGTACACGAGGCGGTGTTTTAGTTTTTCTGCGTGCATATCCAGTGCCTCGAAACCGCTCTCAGCTTGAAGAACTGTAATGGGGGTTGTGCGAAAAGCTCTTAGGCTGGATCTGATAGCTGCGTTGAGAACCTTCTCTAGGGCCATTGTGCCACTTTTTGCACCCTTACTATATATTATAAGCCCATAATCAATTTTAGATAGAATAATGGATTTCGATAATCTCAGTAAGCTGTTGGTATGCATATGGCTGTTTGAGGATGAAAGGTATCTGATGATGTTTAATCTATTCATCAAGTCTTTTCTGAGATAATCACAATGGGCCTTAAAATTATATTTACAGTCGACATATAGGCCAAGAATCTTACAGCAGTCAACATTTGTGATACCTATATTATTATAAGTCAAGTTCATACTATTACAATTTACTTTTCTACATATGTGCAGATGGTTGGTTTTGTTAAATGAGATGTTTGAGCCGGAGGAACAAGACCACTGGTCAATATCTGATAAGATGTTCTCGAAATCTTCTCGGATCTTAACAATGTCCTGTTTTTTCGAGATGATGTACAGATCATCTGCATATAAGCAGTGTTCAACATTCCTGTTATTATTAATCACGCGACTTAAATCATCAAATGCGATAATGAAAAGAGTTACCGATAATGGGGAACCCTGTGGGATTCCATTATGCAGGGGGAACATGTCCGAGAAAGCGCCATTGGCCCTTACGGTAAACTTTCTATTTGTTAGAAACGATTTTATAAGATTGAACATCTTTGGTCCAATTGACCATTTTGCTAGCTTCTGAAGTACTATATGAATACCTATTCTATCAAATGCTTTTATGAAATCAATTGAAAGTATAGACGTGTGATTTCTGGTGGAGCGATTCTTATTTATAGTATGATCAAGATATAACAAAGCATCTATTGTGCTCAAGCGCGATTGGAATCCGACTTGGTTTGGGGAGAGAAGGTTGTGCTTTCTAATAAACCACATAAGGCGTCTGGAGATCATCTTTTCCAATATTTTCGTGAGGCAAGATAACAGAGATATTGGACGGTACGAGTCGGGATGGTCAATTGGCTTGCCTGCTTTAAGTATTGGGATTATAGATGCCATCTTAAAATACTGAGGAATGATGCCGCTATCGAAGATGTTATTAAATAACTTCAGAATCCTGACCTTAAATACAAGTGGAGTGTGTTTCAGCATAGAATATGAAATCCTATCCAGCCCAGGGGATTTGCCTTTGGCTGACGCTAGGCTATAATGTAGCTCCTGTAAGTTAAACTGATCCTCGATTTCTCTTGATCTAATGGTGTAAGCGTGTACCTGCAGGGAGCAAAGAGTATGTTGTTTCGACTGCTGAAAGTGTCGTGAAAATGTGCTATCTTTGGAGTTGTTGGACCATATTTCTGCGAAAGTTTGCGCTATTTCAGATGCACCCGTAATGCTAATGCCGTTGTTTGATATTGAGGTTATCGTAGATGGTATATAGTTGCCTGTTAACTTGCGAATATTTTGCCACAGGATACCAGATGGAGTAGAGGGTTTTATGTTCTCAGTAAATTCGTTGAATGATTTTATTTTCGCTCGTTTTTTAGCCCTATTGAACAGGGAGTTCTTCCTCTTGTAATCGATCAAATTGCGGATAGACATATTGCGCTTGAATTCTCTCCAAGCCCTTTGTTTCTCCTCTCTTAGTGCCTGTAATTCATCTGACCACCATGGAACTGCCCTGGTTCTACCCATATTTAGAGTTTGGGGAATAGATTCGTTGGCAGCGGATATTATAATTTTCCTTATCAGAGCTGCTTCCCGGTTAACATTCTCGGATGGCTGGAGCACTTCGCATAAATTGGTAATTTTACCTTGAAATAGATTCCAGTTTGCCTTCTTGGTGTTGAATCTAAGTTGGTGGTGGTGCCTTGGGTTACAGTGGATCTGAAATTGCGTCAAAATCGGGTGGTGATCACTGTTGTGAAGGTCTTCAATGATATACCAACTGCACATTGGGACAATGCTTGTCGATACAATTGACAGATCAATATTGGTAAGGGTACCGTGGGTACTAAGGTGGGTAGGCGACCCATCATTTAATACGGAAAGGTTCGTGTTTATTAGGAAATTTTCTATAATCTTCCCCCTATGGTTGGCGGTTGTGGAGCCCCATATCGGGCTCCAGGCATTGAAGTCACCCATCATGAATAATGGGGATGATGAGAACGACTTTATATTATTTAGGTCAGTGATCGCAAAGTTGTCCTGTGGCGGAATGTAGATGGAGAAAACGCAGAATTTCTTGACTAGGTTGACCTCCAGACCGATTACATTTAATGACGACGTGAGACTGATTGGCCTGTGTGGTATATTCCTCTTGATGAGTATTGCAACACCCTGTTTAGATGTCAAGCTGTGATTCAAAAAATACCCAGCATATTGTCTAGGTACTATGGCGCCATTGCCGTTATTTCTGCAGTGCGTTTCCTGTAGGCATATTATCTCAGGCGACTTTTCCTTTATCAAAAGTTGAAGGTTCGTAAAATTGTTATGGTATCCTCGAATATTCCACTGTAGAATGTTCAGAACCATGAGCGTAAGAAAGTATTGTAAATATAGATATCGCGAGACAATACACTGATTGCCGTGTATACGTGCATATACACGGCCCAGTGAAACCTTTAATATTCCATTGTAAGACGTTGAAGGTCCAGTTTGTGAAGTAGTTGGGAGTTGTGTGCCGCAAGTCAGCCCAGCCACCCCCGCCCCACCAGCCGATAAACCGCGTCACCAATGCACCCCTAACCAAAAGATGATTAAAAGCACACTGTCGACCCAGCCTACCGGCAGTCGAAGGGAGGGCGAACAGACCAACCCACAGCTCACAGCTGGCTCTAAGTCTCCATTTCCGGTCCTTCATCGATTGAAAAACGTCTATTTGTAATTCTAGCAGGGATGTCGATAGTCAAGTTGTGTTCCTCTGGTTCTTCATTTGTTAATTTGCTTGTATTAGGTGTTTCGTTTTGTATTGTTCTATTCTGTGTTGTTATTTTACTGGTGAGTGTTTTATTATTGTTTGCTATGCCTATTGTTGAAGAAGTAATTGGTGTTGTATTTGCTGTTGACTTAAGTAATTCGGAGGTAGATGCTGTATAAATTGATGTTGTTGTTTTTGGTGTTGGTTTTAATGTTTTATTCGATAATAAATTGGTTGCGTTGGTTAAACTGACAGGACTGCAGTTGTTGGTTTGACGTGTATTAAGTTTTTTCTTCTTCTCTTCGATTGCTTTTTGAAGATCTTCAATTGGACTTACAAACGAATCGACTGTTGGTACTTTATCTGATGCCTCTTTATACGTACAGTTGTTTATTGTTTTGTGTTTTAAAATCTCTTGTCGATGTTGGATAACGGGACATTTTTTGTTGTTGGATCTGTGTGGGTTTTTGCAATTAACACATTCAATTTTAGAGCATGGTTTTGGTTCATGTATTGTAGAAGAGCATACTTCACAGGTTTCGCTTCCATTGCAGTATTTCTTTGTGTGGCCCAACCTGAAACAATTTTTACATTGTATGGGATTGGGAAAAAACGGTTCTACTTTGCAGATGAGGAAGCCAATTTTTATTTCCTTTGGTAGACTGTATTGGTTAAAGTGTAAAATATGCAGTGGGGTGTTTATAACCTTTCCTTCATTGAACTTGGTAATCTTTCTACAATCAACTACTCCTTGATCAGTAAGACCCTCTGTGATTTCTTTTTCCGTAAGTTCTTTTAAGGAGGGTGCAAATACAACGCCTTTGATTATATTGAGTGTGGGATGGAGAAAAGTCTCAATAGGACCTATGCCGTTCAGTGTGTTTATTTTCAGGTATCTGTTTGCTTGTGTTTCGTTTTTTGTTAAAATTAGAAGATTACCGTCTCTGGTAAATACTGTCTTCTGAGTAGGTTCACTAGATACACCTTCCAGTGCTTTGGAAAGCAAAAAGATATTGAAGTTCTGAAGTGGTTTATCCATAACCTTGCTTTTAAGTACAATGTACTTCGGGCATTGTGCTTTTTTGGTAGCTACTGTGTTTTGCTTTTGTATAAGATTTGGAAAGTCTAACGAGTTGTAAACGTTATAATTGGTGTTGGTTTTTTTACGTTTCGGTGATGGATCAGGGTCCAGAATTTTAAAATAATTTCCTCCTGAGGAGGATGCCATGGTTATAAACCAAACTCACTATACTTTACTAGTAATCCGAAATCTGTATAAATTTCAAGTATTAGCTCAACGGAGAAAAACGAAACAAAAGAAAGCGTGAAATTCAAGAAAAACTAAGAAAAGAATAGAATATCAACACTATGCGGTTTTATAGAGCGCGACTATACACAACGAGAGCTTTGTGTCGAATGCGCCGCCGAGTTATTTCGGTACACTCCATACAAAATGTATGGACATGAGAACTTTTGACAGCTAAAAAACGCTTGCCGCCCGTATTTAGGTATGGCTGTTAGTTGGTAATCGAATAGTTCGAAATCTTGAATTGAAAAAGCCTAAAGCAATTAAATGAGTTTGAATATTTCTTTCGCCGAAATGATCAGTTAAGATCATTGCTTTTGTTTTTGTATGTTTGCTTTTCTTGTTTTCAAGTCTTGTTTACAAAAATGCTATATATTTCAGAATACATTATAACAGCCTAATTCTTAAAAAGTATTTAAAATTTATTAACTGCGTATTTGACAAATTTCTAAGGAAGATTTGCCAAATAAGTCTTTGATAAACGTAAAATATATCTTTATGAATTAGTCAGCAACAATTAAGCAAGGAACGTATTTGGCACCTCAACACTTGCAACAATTTCAAAAAATACTGTTAAATGTCATGATGTTTAACCGCAAAGACGCCACAAAAGACCTTTCCAATTTCAAGTTCTGAAACTCAATATCAATATGAGTCATACGTATTTCGAATAAAAAAAAATATATACAAACGAGTATTAGCAGACAAAATAAAGAATTAAAAAATAAACTATGCACGAGTAGTACAAGTAGTAAAAAAAATACCTCAACTTATGACAAGAAATCACTTGAGAATGTTTTTCTGTATTTTTTGCATGAGTATAACTTGATTATAAAGTATAATTTAGCGTATTCACATTTACAAGCCTTCTGTAATGGGCAAAATTATAGAATTTAAATGAAGAAAACTATTACACAAAAAATAATGAGTGGTAAACGGTAAGAAAATTAATTAATGAAATATATAAATGAACATTCAAGTTGCGAATAGAACAAGTCGAATCTTATTAAATAAAAACGATAAAGATTTTTTAAGTGAAATGACAAAAAAATTATTTTTAATCTGATATTATTCGAATTTGTGTATAGTGGCATATGTGTACCCATTGCCATTTTCGCACAATGACCGAAAACCCCTCCAGGAATTTTTTTTCAAATGAATGTTTTTGCAATATTTTATATTTTCAGTACATCCCTTATTTATAAATATTTATTAAGTATCTCTTGGGCCATAGTTTCTATTCACTAGTTTGGGCAGAGCTGGCTCCAGTTCCTAGATTTCGGCTTCCAAATGAATTAATCAAAATTTACTCCAAATGTTAAGTGGTTAACAGAGTTCTGTTAACTGCAGAATAGGTTTAGATACAACTTTCGGTTTGCGTCTTCGCTAATATAAATTTAAATTTATCTTCAGACACATTAAAAACACCATATTTTTTCCAATAGGAACATTCAAGGAGTCTCGCAAAGCGGCATTATTTTTTACATTGATTTCTAAGCAATTAGTCCGATTTTTGCCATCATGACAGTATATCTGCTTATTTTTTTCTATACATTTTACTAACACATGAATTACTTAAGCCCTTTTTTTGTATTTTTTTTTTTTAAAAAAAAACTTCAGATTCTTTCTATGCTTACAACTACATATTTAAAATTTTTTCAAGTAAGAAATTTATTCGCGTAGCATCAATATCGAAAAAAATAGTTTTAAAAGAATGAAAACAATATAAAAGCTAAATTTTATTCAATGACTATATGACGGCTAGTACTGACTTGAAAACTGGCCTTTAGGTGCTACTTTGGATAGCTATGCAGTCTGGCTTGTAAGACTTTAAAAGTCATGACTTTGTTCACTAAGAATAATAATAATAATAATATGTAATAATAAGTGAACCACAAAAAACAACATTCTTTTAACAACACGCTGAAACGAAAATTCATACAAATCAGCCAACCAAGCAAAAAGCCATATAGACAATAAGCCAACCTACGAACAAACCCAGCCAGTCATCGTGCCAGTTAAGCCACATTTAAAGGCGGACGGACGGACGGGGAAATATCGCACACTCAAAAAGGAATTCTAAACCTTTAGCAAGAAAACAAAAGAAGAATATGAATAACACTGCAAACATTATTCGTACTTGTAGTTTGTTTGTGTGCTCTAAAATACGTTGTGTTCACTGAGGCTGAGCCTGAGTTATACAAGATATCTAGTGTTGCACGCTGGTGGTATGGATGTTTATATGTACGTACACGTATGTATGTATGTATTGTAAAAGTCATCTTCGTCCGACTGGTATCGTAGCCGTTTATGTGGTGACTCATTCACTAAAAGGGATTCACTTTATCACAACTTTTGCACTACTACGACTGCAGAAACAACTACAAAACGTGTTTAAGACAAGTAGGAGATCTAAGTAATACCAAGCAAACCTGAACAGGATGAAAACACATGAGCGCTTACATTCATAAAAAATTGATTTCAAACGTCTGCCGAAAATGGCACCATCAATTCAACTCAATACACAATAGTAAGTAGTAGCAAGAAACTGGTTTTCAGATCGATCGTTTTCAAAATTGCAGATTTATTTTTGCATTTTAAGAATGGAAGAATGAAGGATTTTCTTTAAGGATATGGAAAAAGGAAGTTCCAATTGGAAATACTCAGCCTGACTTTAGAAAAAACAATTGCATGTCTGTAAAAAAAAATTAAAATTTTAAAAGGTGAACTTAATATACGCACTTAGATATCTTCTTAAATTATTTGTTAATAGGATTATAAATACATCATGCTAAAATTTCCTATAAAAGAATTTAAAAGTTTATACGTTCATATTTGTGGCATTGATTTTGGTTCTATTGAAAAATATGGCAATTAAAAAAAAGCATAGATTCTTATTGCTACTGGAAATAATTTTTATACCCTAAAAGACAATAATATTTTTTATTGACCTGCTGATTTGTTGGTAGCCGATAGTTTATACCAATTTTTACTGTAATACAATTATATTAAATTCGTATTACCCAAGAATTTAATATGTGAAACCTTATGAACCAAAATTTTAAAATCGTGTATTACAATGAAAAATTTATTCTCAGTATTCACATCGGAACACAATAGATATCGATAAATCCCATTAAATGGTTAGAAAATCGTTTAACTTCTACAGCTGTTTAGAAACATTTTTAAATTAATCTTCAAAAGCGTTACGTAATGCAATTACAAATAGATCAAATATATTAACAGATACATTTATAGGTATAGAAATATTCAATACTTACAACACTCCTGAACAGCGAGTACATACAAATGAGCCAATGGTCATGTTAACATAAGTTGGTCCTTTTTGGCCGCAATCAAAACATTGCCGATTACCACCGCCGGTGGTAATTAGCTCACGCAAGGCCTCAAGATATTTATCATCTTGTTTTTTGCGTACCATGGCCATGTTTTGGGCGCTGTTGTTGATTTCCTTGTTGTTAAAGTTACTTAGAGTCGATGGTGGCGCAATTGGACTAAACCGTTTAATATCCTCAATTGAGGACGAAGGCAATTGAGGTAAAAGTGACGTCGAAGTTATAGGATATTTTGTCGATAAATTGTTTGGATACTTTGTAAGGGACTTAGTATTTTCGTTTTTATTCGATTTGAATTTGGTATTGCGTTTCGAAATGGAGCCGTTTTGCTGAATATAATTAAAATCGTCGTCACTGGCAGAAGCAGTGCCAAAGAATTCCGTATCAGGCGGAGGAGAGGGATCCCGGTTAGTTCGATATGTATCCGTTTTGTTGAACTTTGTATTTGTTGGATAAACAAAAACGAACTGAATTTTGATGAATTAAGTTTTTTATTCGATTTCTTTAATTATATGTATATGTATGTATATGTAAATGCCTTCAATTACAATATATTGCACACACTTTCAATAACTTAACAAAAACAACTATAAAATTATTTGAACCAATTGAGAAATAGATGCAATTTCTATTTATTATATATTTGGCGCCACCAAATACGTAGATAAAAAAAAAAACAAAAAACAATTTAAACAACACACAAGGTAATAAGGTAAAGGCCACTATAGGATCTATTTTATTTAGTAGTTGTTTTTCTTTTTGTAGCTGTGTAACAATTGCACACTTTCTGCAAAACACTGGCAAACTTAATAAAAGAAAAACATATGTAAAAATATATACACGCATGTATGTATTTATGCAATTGCAATAGATTTTACTTTTCGTTTTTCCGCTTTTGTTGGGTTTTTCTTTAATCTCACTTCAAAAATATTTTTTAATTAAAAAGAAAGCTTTTGTTTATACTCTACACATTTTAATTGTTGCCCGTTAAATTTTCATTGTTAATTGCGTTTCTATTTTAATAACAAATTTTCACTGACACATAGATTTTTCCTTCACACGATTTTAAAAAGACGGAAAACCAAATAAAAACTAACCTCAGCGGTGAGAGAATTTTGCTCAACTGAGAAATTTTTATTATATTCGCCAAATAACTCCGAGGCTAGTACATACCAAAATTTGAACGGCGTCGAAAGTCACATAGTGCACTTACAGAAAAAAGAGGATTTGAAATGTTACGAAACTGAGAATGAAATTTTTTTGCAATATAAAAGTACATGTATATATTTTAACTGCTATGATAGAAATTCACAAAATAATAGAACTACAACATATATTTTCATATGTAACACACTTAAGCATGCAAAATATTAAAATCCATTAGAGTGAACTTACAATTTAGTTTAAAGATGATTCTCAGATGGTAAAAGAGTACGTATTAACAACGGATTTAACAACACGAATACAGCAACAGCGGTTAACATGTTATAAATAAACGTTCATCATGTTATAATAAAAAGTACTGCTAAAGCTATAATGATTTTAAGCGACATTTTAGATATCGCAGACTTGTTACGGACAAGAAAATCTCGTTTTTGATTTCTATATATCGAAATGGAAACAATATTAAATATCAGGCGATAAACAGTTTTTATCTATTTTGCAATATTTGTATAACATGTATAAAATATTTCTCCATTAGTGCACTTTTTCTATATAACTCCAAAATTATTTAGGATGGTAGCATGTCATGCTTAAACTCTAAGTCTGGCAATTTCCTCTTCCAAACAAATTGTTACAGAGTTGTTATTGCGAATAAATGTTCAACTCACTCTGACACTTGGAAAATAAACAATACAATATTTCTAAATTCTAGAAAAAATGTGCATTTCAAATGGTTTTATGAAACAATTTGCAAAAACTATAAATGGTCATCAAACTGAATTTGTATTTCAACCATTTGCCAACAAATGGTTTTTATTAATCACCCAATATGGAAAAGTGCCAAATCTTTACAGTGTTAAGTTTGACATACAGCGCAATGAAGGCATTCCCGCTGCCATACAGGGACCGATTGATCATCCACAATTTCATATGTCGGTGCCCATAACAATGACATGTAATTTCGGCGCAGACAAAGATGAAACTCGCAGTGGCATCCAATATTTGGTTAACAAATCCACGTTGAACAGATGCCCCACCGAATTTGTAATTGGATTGGGATTACTCCAATTGGATGGAAACACCCTTAAAGAAATTGCTCAAGTTTTGAATGAAATTATTGTCTAATATTACTTTTTTTGTAGAAAAAACGGTACTTTTTTATTTCTTAAAATAAATTTGTACATTAAAACGTGTACCAAACTCTTAAACGTTGTTCAAATTTCTGGGATGAAATTTCAACATACACTTCTTCCTATGGTGTTTTATAGATGCAAAAATAAAAAAGCAGCATTTAGTCCAGGCATACGTGTTCCAGTCTGTCAATTTAATCGAAAAGAGCGAAACCCATATCGTCATCGGATTCTTCAGGTTCTTCTTCCTTCTTTTTCTCCTCCTTCTTAGCTTCAGCAGCAGGGGCGGCATCAGCACCGGCGGTAGCACCAGCAGCTGGAGCTCCAGCTCCAACACCAGAACCAATGTTAGTGATCAAATCCTTAACATTAATACCTTCCAAAGCCTTAGAGAACAAACCGGGCCAATAAGGTTCAACCTCAACATTGGCAGCCTTCAAGATGGTAGAAATTTTGTCACCCTAAAAACAGTAAATTGATAATTTATTAACACCAGAAAATCATTTCAAAATATTTGATATCCATAAGCTTGCACAA
>OX637533.1:127509111-127769111 GCA_951800035.1 Linnaemya tessellans
CTTTCTGAGTAGACAATTTAGTCAAATTATTTTCAAAATTATCTTTTCAATGCAAACTAAACCTCCACTAAGTATAACAATAATTTATGCTCGCATGTCATGTGTTCGTAAGTTGTATGTGTGTGTACATCCATTTGTGCATTCATTATTGGGTGGTTCAGTTTATCGCTGGTTATCGTAACAAAAGTTCTTGACACTTTGTCAATTTTATTTTCCGTAGGTTTTACTTCTTTCTGTGGTTCACACATTATTGTTGCTCGTATCTGGTGAATATGAATTTGTTTTTTTTTCTTTTGCCAGATAAATGAACTATTTGCAGAATATTGTTCAACTTGTTTTTCTTTACAAAACTATTTATATATTTTTAATATTGCAACAATCTCATGCACAAAAGAGATATAATAACTTTTTTTTTTTAATTTTGAATTTTGATACATACTCGTCGTATTCTTGGTATGGGTATTAATGATAATGATGGTGGTAATTGCTGCTGTTGTTGTTGTGGTTTTTTGTTATTGTGAAATATAGTAAATGTTTGCAGATACATTTTTATCTATCTGTTACTCTATTTACGTTTGTATATCTGTCTGTCCGTCTGTTTGTCTGTTTGTTTGCTTGTTTGCGTTGCTGCTGTTGTTGTTGAACATTGCTCTTGCTGTGATACTATAACAAAAATAAAAGCAACAACAATAACAATGTATTCGTTCGTTTGTTATCTTTAAAATTCATGAATGCTTTTGCTTATCTATAAAAACTGCATACTTGCAGATGCTTCTGTTGTGTTGTTTTGTGTTCTGTTAACTCTGATGTTAAATATTAACTCAACTCCCCATCTCCGACTCTCTACCTATCACTGGCACTCTGGAGCTGAAGAGCTGCTGCTGCTGCTCCTGCTGCTGCTAGTGGTGGTAGTGATGATGATGATAATGTTGTAGTTGCTGTTTGTATTGCATGGTGTGTTGGCTAGATTGCTTCTTCTAACTGTTGGCGTTAGTGTTGTTGCTTGTGTTTTATAGGATGTTTTATAGATGTCTGTATTGTTTACTATCATGGTCTATAAGTTTGGTACAAAAAAAGTTTTTTGGTTATCTCTAATTTTTCCATACACTTGCCTCCTCATGTTGCAACTAAGCCAAATATTTTTGCTATCAATTCATCAGGGACGTAGGAAGATATGGATTTTATTGCTTTTAAATATTCAACACGAAATTAAAGTCCTTATGCAGCTTCTAAAGTTTCCGTTTTCTTTTTTTATAAAAGTTCTTAATAGAGATTAAATTTAGATAAAATTTTGATTTTCAAATAGGACAAGTATATCCAATTTCGTGTTAAGGGGATTTTTCTTCAATATCTGTATGTAAATTTATTTCGAGACATTAAAAACAATGCGGAAAATATTGATTTGAATTAAGGAAAGGGAGTTTTTTTTAGAGTGTCACAATTTTAAATCATAATAAGAAAGGAAATAGATTTTTAATATCAAACAAACGGGCTTTATTGGAAAGAAATTTTATTTATTTATTATGAAATTAATGTTTAAATATGATTTCTGCCATGGCTGGCCCGTTTGTTTTATTAAATTCAAGTTACTTTTATTAACTGCCTGGTCCACGATATCGTTTTCTCATATTTAAAACAATAACAAAATTTTGAAATTTGTTTTTGTTTTAAATGTATTTATATGAGAAAACGATATTGAGTGACATCGTGGGCCAGGTAGTAACAGCGGAATATTAAAATATGAATTTTTTTTTCAATAAAATGGAGATCTTGAAAATATATTCGAAACAAGTTTCTTTATCCCCTCTTGTTGTCCTTTAAAGATCTTGCTGAAAACCAGAAGTCAGGCAAATAAATCTGGAATAATTTTTATTATCCTGCCTTTGGCCTCTTTAAAGTTTAAAGCAAATCTCTGGCATCCCATCCCTCTTTTTTATTTAATTTTTTTTTTTTTTTTTTTTGCTACAAGTCAATTAAATTTTCGGTTTTGCGATTAAACAAAATAAGAAAAAAAAAAGAATTATAATAGAGATAAATGCTATTATATTTTTGTATGAATATTCCGTATTTCGTTCGACATGCTACGAGTAGATTCTTTTTGTCTAATGCTTTCAGCTCAGATACGAACAATTTATATTTTTATTTGAAAGTTTATCTATCTGTTGGTTTGTTTGTTGGTTGGTTATAAATTTTTATCGTTTTTGTTTTTGGTTTTTAATGACATTCTAACTCTCATATTGTAGACATTATACGAAATATTCAGTGCTAGAGCCATTCATGGTACGAGCTTTTGTAGAATGTGCTGGTTATAAAGTTGTTTTAAAAACGAGAGATAGATGTTTTTATTTTATCACACACATACACACACACATACACATTCACTTGCAACAACAGCATGGCTTAAACGCAACTACTACAACAAAAGCTACAATATTTTTGTATTCTTTACATAATTAATCATTTGATATCTTTTAGATATTTTTTTATGCAATTGGTTTTTGAAAATATCAAAAAAAAAAAAAAAAGAGAGAAAAAGTGTGCATGAAACATCATTTATTTTGAAATGGCTTTAGAGATAAGAGGAAGAAAAAAAAAATACATTAGAGATTTTATTTTTTTAAATTAAAAATATCAAACAAATATTAGAATTATTGCAAAAATATTAAAGTGCTTAAAAGCCGAAACGGAATCTTCATGGGGTAGAAAATTGGGATTATTTTAAAATATCTACTACTTTTCATATAAAAGGCTAAAAATAAGTATAAAGCGAATCACGCGTGCTTTGCGAAGAATATGATATAATTTTTTTTTAAATTATTTTTGCTCGTAAGTGGCGTACAGGTAGCCCTCGTATAACACTGAAATTACATACAATGAAAATGTGCAACACGGATAATTCCGTTCCATAATTTCCAAAAAACTCATTATCAGTGACGGATCTGTTAGCTGAAATAGTTAACGGTTAGACTAGACTGCGGGGTTCGATTTCGCACTCAATCTTTAAAACGGTATTGAATTTTTCTCATGTACAGCAGTGCATGATGTTGTTGTCGGCCTATTTCAATGACGAAATCCCTAAATACTATCGACAGCGACTTACCCAATTATCTAATAAAGAGGGTATTTTTTTTAGCAAAAATAGCTAAAAAAAATATATATTCTATTTTCTCATATTTCATAATTTTTCCACTCAGTACATCGTTTCGGAACAATGCATTGAATCAGTAGAGAGCAACCCTGGGTCCCGGTCCAATTAACAAAAGGAAAAAACAGGTGCTTTAAATTCTCTCTCCAACACTAGCCTCTCTTTTCTACAGCTCCTGCATCTCTCCGGTGATCACCTACAAAAAAACCTGCTGCCAAATTACGGTCCGCAATCTAACGTTTTTTTTTCAACTAGTGCTTATTTCGTGAATGGTAACACTTAGTTCAAGTCTGATTTGACAGATAATTAGTTTTATCCTTCCGCTGAACGAATATGGTTCATCATCCAATGCGTTTTAGCTTCGCTAAGTGGGCCTGCAATCGACTTACAGAAGATGCCGATTTTGATAAAAAAAATCATCTTTTCAGATAAAGCTCATTTTGATCTTGGCGGGTATGTAAACAAGCAAAATTGTCGCATTTGCGGCACAGAAAATCCGCACGCATACAATGAAAAGGCGACGCACCCAAAACGAGTCACTCTTTGGTGCGGATTTTGGTCCAGAGGCATAATTGGGCCATTTTTATTCGAAAACGAGCAAGGAATGGCCGTTACAGTCAATGGCGTTCGTTATCGGGCCATGCATACGGTGACCATTCGTCCTTTTTTTAAGAGGACGGTCCTCTTTTTTTACATGATGTCCTCTTAGGTAAACATAAATTAAAGTGTCCTCTTTTTAATTGAAATGTCCTTTATTGTCCTTTTTTTTTTGATTATTAATACTTTTTTGTTTAAACTCCAAAATTAAAACTTTTATTTTCTCAATACAATAAAAGTCAAAATCACCAATACAATAGAAATTATAATCATTGTGCAGAAATTAAAATCTTTTTCTCAAATGACTGTAATATTTCTGGACATATTTTAAGTTCTGGTCATATTTTGTTTAAAAAACATTAATATATATAAGTAAGTCGGCCATGCCTAGAATATATGCAATTGACTATAAATAGTAAAAACAATTTTTATTACATTTCTAAAAAATATGGTCACCGTAGCCATGCAGCCATTTAAATGAAATTATTTTCCATTCCAGGATTGTACTTACAAATAAAAAAAGAAATTTGAGAAAATATTCAGCAGTTTTTTTTATAGCATTTTCAAAAAAAAAGTTATTTGGCGGACCCTATATTTTATATACAAATTTCGATCGATATCGAATGTCGTAATTTGTCTCCTATCTTTTAATGGCTTTAGAAATTAACAAGATTTTATATATTATTTTTTCTTAGAAGAACATGATACACTAGAGCCCCGACTTGCGTCGTCCCCATTTGCGTCGTTTCGAATTGCGTCGCTTTTTAAAAACTGGAAAAATTCGAATCGCGCCGTTGCAATTTCAAGTTGAATTGAGCTCAATATAAGCTAAATAAATTAAAATTTTTTAATGTACCTTCTTTTTATGAATATATTCGTACATATCGCACTGTTTCCTCCAAAGAGGGTCAACTCGCAATTTTTCAATTTTCTCTTTTTGCCAGAAATCAATGTACAGTGGGCATATCTACCGAAAAAAATATACAATTGCATCGCTGTTTGTGATATAAAGTAGTATAAAGAATTTTCAGTGTTTTGCCTCTACGGAAAATTTTTCAATTTTGAGTTGACGCTCTTCAGAGGAAACATTGTGATATGTAAATGAATTTAATTTTTGTTGTTTTTTTTTAAATTTATTGTTTTGTTATTTCTTTATAACAATTATAAATATTTGATGTAGTAAAGGAAATAAATAAAAATGTATTCATACTTGTTTTTTATCAAAAATGCAAAATATTTGCTTGGTTTTGAATATTTTCCCCAATAAATTAAATTTCAGTGCATTTATATAGAAAAAGGTGGTTTGATTTGCGTCGCTTCGATTTGCATCGCGTTTCTCCGGTCCCCATTAACGACGCAAGTAGGGGCTCTAGTGTATTCTAATACTCTGCTTTATGACGGAATCTTAGATTAAATTTAACTTGTAGTTTTATGCAATAATAATTTAAAATAAAATTTCTTTAACAAAAAAAAAAAAGGATTGCCGGATCTAGTGTACTGAAATCAGCTGTCAAAACTATACCTTTTTTATATTTGACATAAGCCGCACATACATTTTTTATTTAGAAAAAAAAAAAAAAAACTGAAAACTGTAAAACTTAACCAATAATTTGTTAATTTGTTTTGCCATATTTGGATATTATTCGTGTTTTATCAAGATTAGTATCTCCTCATTTTTGTTTCTCTCTTTTTAAATTTATTTCATTTCAAATATTTCTTATTCATCTTGTGTGCACAATATTGATTCTAAACATATAAATAAATAAATAAATGTTGCCATTTATTGTGTGCTCGTATGTCGTATAAAACGTTTGGTATTATTTTTTTTTTTAGTTTTTTTCTTCTCTCTAAAATTTTTGCTGCGTGACCATACATGATCATACATAATTGGTTATTGTCATGTTGTCGTCTTATTTGTTTGTCTGTTTTCTATGCAAACAAAAACAAACCTCAAGAAGCAAAAAAAATAAAAAAAAACTAATTGACATTTTGACAATTTTTTGTATTTCTATTCATAGAGAAGTGACAGATCTTAAGGTTGTTGCCATCAATAAATTTCCAATACAAAACGTTAAAACGATATCAACAAGTCGAGATTAAATACATAAAAACGAGACTCAGAACAGAGGAATGAATAAGAAGAAAAAAAAAACTGTACACACACTTAACTTAATATTGATATTAGAATGACCTCAACGGGCAATTTATTATTAAAAAAAAATATGTGGAAAAAATTTATTTTATCAAGATTATTTTTCTTCTCGCGCAAAGTTACAAAGTAATGAGACATTTCTTGAAATGTTTCTTTAACGAGGATTTGTATTTATGCTATAAATCTAAAAGTTTAACAGAAACTAAATATTTGTCATTGAGCAATTTTTTATATATTTGCAAATTGTCCTTCTTGCGAACCCTAAGCAGGCAAAGCCAGGATTTTTGATAATAAAATTCAATTATCTGTTACTCTTTTGTAAGTCAATTCATGGTTAAATTCTAGACCAAAAACTGAACATGTTTACGAAAACAGCTGATTGGCCAAAATCAGTGTTGCCAAACAAAAAGTTGCTAAAAAATTACCAATATTTTATAACTTTCACAATCTGAATTTTCCCGGTTTTGGGATTCTTTGGAAATATTTTTCGGGTTTTTGCAATTTTTATAATACAAATTGCATTTAAAATTTTAACGAGTCAATGTTTTTGTTCAAGTTTTGTAAAAGAGATTTTTTTGTGAAGAAAAGATGATAAAATATTTAGTCAAAATAACTATTCAAAAGATATTAATACAGTTAAACTTCGATATAACGAACTTCGTTATAACGAAAAACTTAATATAACGTATGTTTTATTGAGTCCCTTGAGAAAACCTCTTTATTGCGAAGTTTTTCATACAAAAATAAACTACAGCTATAACGAACAAATTCTGAGCAAAAAATCCTCTCTATAACGAAATAATCCATCAAATGCCTCAATATAACGAAATCAGAATAAATCCTAAATGTTAAAGTCCCGTTATAAGACAGTGAAGTCTAAATGCATTGACAAGCGCATTTCTAAAGACTCTATACAACGAAGTACTCGTACAAAAGCCTCTATACAAAGAAGTAAGAATAAAATTATAGCAACATGTTTTATTTTTTATTTATCTCCTGGAATTGATAAATTTAATAAAGAAAACTATAGTTATAACGAATTTTTTCGTATTTCTTCATATTTCAAGGCTATGCTGACTATATTTATAACGAAACAATGGCTATAACGAAGTATGTATTTTCATATTCCCTTGGAATTCGTTATATCGAACTTTCACTGTATATAAAATTTTTCAGTAAAATTGAGCAACTTAGCAACAGTTATGGCAAACTCTGCAGCCAGGCTCTTCAATTACATAGAATTTTGCAAAAATACATCATAATATTACATTTGCTGCCTGATTCTGATGGCTGATGGATAGCAATGCTAGCCTGTCAGCCCAATGGTCGTGATTTCAATTCCTGCCGGAGACTCAGGGTGTTTTCCACAGACAAGCAAATCGCTTCATGGGTTGTGTTTGTTATTTAAAAAAAATTTCTTTGTTGCACAGTGTAATCGCATAATAATATTTTTATAAAGTTTGTATATGTCAGCACCTATCGTCAATTAGATATTTCGTATGAACTCTTAATCATGACCGCTTTTTCATTATTTCCTGATGTTTCTTTCAAAATTAAAAAAAAAATAAATATACAAATAATTTTTATATCTTTCAAATCTCTACGGAAATGACTCTTAGTTGAGGTAAAAAAAAAGAAGAAGAAGAGAACAACTAAGGAAAAAAAGGGGTGACGACGTTAAACCCTTGTCACTTAATAAAAAATAAAAATTAAATTGACACCATAAGTGGCGCACAGCGCTTTTGTTAAGAACTAACAGCAGCCGCACAAACACGCCGAAAGAAATAAACACTCAGAGGGTGGTCGGTCAAACATTAATGGTATTTAAAAGATAAAATTAAAAAAAGAAAAAGAGAAATACAAACAAATAAAACGAAGTGACAATAATGACTGCAAGTAAACATAAAAAACTGGAATGTATGAGAACAAATTACGAGTACCAGCCAAAAACACAAACACAGCAAAAATGTGTACTAAATGAAGGAGTGAGTGGCTGCCACAAGGCTAAACATTTTTATTGACTTTTGGTAGAGAAAATAAATACGAAAATTAGTATGTATGTATGTATGTATGTGTATTTAGTCCACCACTCCCCTCCACCCCTAATCAGCACTGCTATAAGGAAATTTATGATAAGAGAAACGTAATGACAACTATCCGGCAAGCAGCCGGATTAGCAAATACAGGAAGAATTGCTGGCATGAGTTGAAGGAGTTAAGCCGAATAACGAACATTGTTATTGTTTGTTATCGTCCTGCTGAAATAGATAAACTACCCACAACTCCTTTTTAAGCACACGAAACGGCATGCACAGGCAAGTCGTAAGAAGCACTCGTCCATTTCACACCTTCCGAAATGGACATTTATAAAAGGGATCAATTTTATGGTTTTATTTGCAACTTAAATTTTATGGCTTTTCATATTTTCCGTTGTTATTTTTCGTTGAAGACTTTTTTATGCTAAACAGTTTTTTTTCACTTACCTCGGCTATCTACTGTCATGTCTGCTGCAGAATCTGAACAATCACCTGCAAAGAAAAATGTACGCTTTATTAATAATTTAGAAAATTATGTTTAATAATTTAAAATATTTGAGATAAAAATTTCAGTTGAAATTAACTTTAAATATTTTGTAACTTTAATTTTGAGTTTTTCGATCGTTTAAATTTCTTGTGTTATAATTATCAATGCATGCTTCGCTTAGTCATAAGGACAAGAAGAAAAACTTATAGTAAAAAAGTGAAAACGCTATATATTCGACCGCGTCGAATCTTAAATACCCTCCAAATATTTAAAAAATAAAAACTCTATTTTCTAGTGGTCACCGCGAGAGGGGCCGTTTGGGGGAGACATTTTACCTTCGCCATAAAGCATTAAAAATACATTTTTGAAACAGTTAAGTGTAAAAAAAATTTATTATTTTTTATTTCTGACCCTGTAATTAATTTGGTGGCAAAGGGTGAGGAGGGGGTAGGGCAGAAGAGGATCAGGTTACGTTTCAGTTTCGCCATAAAAGCTTAAAAATGTTATTTTTAAGGAATGTAGGCCTAAGTAATACAATTTGTTAAATTTTTACACTATTTTTGGATATAATAACGCCCAGTAAAGGGGGCGGGGTCCAAAAATTATTTTTTTATATTTTATAAAAAGAAATAATTAATTAAATAATAATAATTGGACCTTCTTTGACATAAAAATATATCATTTGTGGGTGCTGTTGACTGAACTAGTAGAACACGAGGCTATGAAGCGAAGGGTCGTGAGTTCGAGCCCGCGCTGAGTCATGAAATATTGTGTTGAATTCTTCTGACCAGCATTAGTGCGTGGTTGTGTTAGTTGTTGCCAGCCTGTTTCAATGATGAAGGCATAGTCACTGGTCACTGAACATAATTGGCAGAGACTGACACTATCATGTACTAAAAGCAGAGTAACAGCATCCACCTTCGTCGGCCCTGTAGCAAAAATTAGCCGGCGAAGTACAAGGTTGAAAAAGCTACAAAAAGACTATCTATGTTCTAATATTTCCTAATCTGCCCCCTCAATGCTATCCCCTCGTTTTCAGTTCCGGCGCAATGCATTGCATATATAGGGGTCATCCCCTGAGTGCTGGTCCAAGATAAAAAAAAAAATATTTGCTCAACAAAATTTTAAAAATAATTTTGTTTTTTAGAGGTTGGTTTAGTTCTTCTTAGGGCAACTTTTTTCCCTCGTGCCCGATTTAGCCCATTTCCAACCTTGACCTGTGCTATCCTTCAAAATATATATATATGAAATTTCAAGCGTCTGGTTCTTTTCGTTTGGACTGAATTGTGCTTTCCACAGACGGACGGACGTATATGCTCAGATCGTCTTAGATTTCATCACTGATCAATAATATATATATACTTTTCGGGGATCTGAGGCCTCATTTCGCTGCGTTACATACGGAATGACAAAGTGAATATACCATCCAATAAAAAGTAATTATTTGTCGCTCCTAAAAGTATGCACATATTTTAGTAAACAAAAAATCCTCTATATGTTCTCTACGAAAATTTCGAAATTTCCATTCAGTTTGTTTTCCTTTTTCAGCATTTAAAGAATTTGCTTACGAAATTGAAGCCAACTTAAGCTCATAGTCCTTAACAAGCTATTTCTTCCCCTCTCGAATTGTGGTTGACTAGAACAACCTTAATTTATACAATTTTTTTTTAGCCAAACTTTAACCGTTTGCCCCTTTTTTTATTTAGATATTCTTATCTTTTTTTTATAGCAAAACTAATTAAATTTAAATTAAATTCCTTTTAGTTAACAGGGTTGGGAGATTTACGTTATTTTCTAATTGTCGAGCAAAAATTAACCAACAGTTCTGCAAAAGACGAAAAAAAAGAAATTAATTTTATACACATAAGCATTGCTACCTGCATGTTTTAAATGGCTGATTATACCACATAGAGAGCCAACACAGTGATATCATAGGAAACAAATTCAAAAAAAAGAAAAAAAAACAACAGGTACGTAATGAAAACTACAACAGCAGCGTCATAAGTGCAATTCTAAACCACCAGGTTAAAATATCTATTGTAATACAATCAGCAAAACAAACCAAGTTAAAAATAATAAAGAGTTACACTGCCAGACAAATGAATAAAGAAGATAGAAAATTAAGATAAAAAAAAGTTATCAAAATTAAATTTCCAGTTAAATTATAATTTATTTTAAAAATGTATACGTAAAGGATTCAAGCTAAACTCAGTTTTCAATTCCTTTGGGTTTAATAGGTTTCTCTACAGTGTGTTTGTTGCTGTTTAATTTGTTTTTTATTTTTCATGAACTACTCCAAAATGTATGTATGAATTTATTTAAGAAGAGCAAAAAAAAAGAAAAAAGCGACTGGTATAATTCTTATCATTTTACTATCTATTTTGGATACATTCATTTATAAAAATACACAACACATTGCACATTTGCACAAATTTGCTCACATACTACACTCATGTGTCAGTATGTATGAACGTCGTTTACTTTAGTCTGCAATGACTATTATTTTTTTTTGTTTACCAAAAAGCCAGTTCACTTAAGGAATGGTTTCCAAAACAAGGTGTTATAGTGGAATAAAAAGTACACACAATAAACTAAATAGCGTTTCTAGTAAAGAAATTCAATAAATTTATGTGGAAAAGAATGTTATAGCAAAAAAAAAAGAAGACTATTGACTCAACCATAATCTATAATATTATGATTGAATTGTATGTCTGCAGTCATAATGTTATTATGCAAAGTTTTCTAACTGCTATAAAAAATTACTATATTTTATAAAAATGATCATATTATAATTGTAGATGAAAAATAATATGGTACTAGACAAACGCATATGGCCAGATGGGGAATTTTCTAACACCATCAGTATTTATTAGGGTGGCCAGGCGCTCAAAACTCGATCAGTTAAAATTGAAAGATTTTGTTGTTGCTTTTCAAGCAAATTTAAGTGAATTTTTTACCAATTTTATATTGAGAATTTAATACATTTCTTTCAATTCGCATTACAGGGAATGTGTTTTGTCTATTAAGTAAATCGCCTTTCATAATTTCAAACTTTAATCGTAAAACTGATTAAAACAATTTTCCATCATACAGTTTTCTGAATTTTGCTAAAAGAAATCTTCCACATATTGAAGTAGTTAACATTTATTAAAAATTAACGAACGGGGGAACTGGGGGTTATTATGGAATTCCATTCGAATCGGAAATTGTTCGAAAATATATGTTTTTTGATGTGTTAACATCTATACGCGCGCCTCTAGGGCAGTAAACTATCAGTTTCAATACATACGCAAGTGTAAGTGTAAGAGTTTGTTTGTTTGTTGTTGTTGCTTGGCGGTCGGCATTGAAAGTGATTATTGGGCGATTTTCATATAATTTTCCCACGCGATTTTCTCCAGAAATTCATAGCCGATTTTATTAATTTTTGAATTAAAACGCTAGTGCGGGTTTCGACGAAGAGTTTAGGCCAAAAATTAAGGCGATCCGATATCGGCGAGCGGAGATTTAAGTGTTTTAATTCGGAGTATTAATTTGGAGTAATATTAAAAAAGTGTTTTATGTTGATCTTCGGTTTTGTCTTATGCACAGCAAAGAGAATAGTGACGTGGTTATACGTACATATATAAAAAAGAGATAGCAAGACAGCAACGTATGTAGCTTATGTACAAACATAACAATGTATGTATGTACATTTGTCTGTTGCTTTGCATTCTCTTTGTTTTTTGTGGGTTTAATATAAAATAAATAAACAAAAAGGTGTTAACACATCGCCCGTGAGTTCGAACACTCATTGATTTTTTTTTTTTTTAACATGAAGTTTTGAAAGCTTTTTCTTTCGAATCAAATTACATAATAAAAGCCCTGGTCACTCTATAATATAATGCTATGAAGCGATGGTAACACAATGAGAGTGCGAAGAACCTCAATTCGGACACAGGAAGTGGATATATTTGTAAAAGCCTTATAGGAAACTAAATACAACTTTAAATGATTTCTTTTTTTTCCCGAGCCATGTATTTAAAATGAAACACTTACTAAACTGCCTTAATTCACTCCTTTACAAAACTAGTCAACTACTATCGCAAAATCCCCACTCATACACACACACACACAGAATGTGGAAAAAGGCCATCATAATAATATTCGTACATTTCAGTGTTTGTTGTTGCTGCTGCTAGCTGCTGTTGTTGTTGTTGTTGTTTTTGCTGTTCCCATATCTAAAATCTAAAAACAAACCAAGAAAAATATAATAAAAGGAATTCTGCGGATTGTTGTTATTATTGTTATTATAATTCCTTGAAGTGGTCATATCAGTAAAATATAATCATCAAAACTAACAAACACACACAGACAGACAGACGGACAGATGGACGGACGGACGGACGGACAGATATTTATACACTTATTTATTTTATTTTCTTTAAATGCAAACAAACGTACGTGTATTTTTACAAGTACATTTGACTACTCTACTCTTGTCCAGACACTTATACAGACATACATACAGGCACACAAGGCTACAAACGTACCACATGCGAGTACAAATTTATAAATTCATACACAAATTTTAAGAAACTTCAACCACGAAAAAATTAAAATAACTGAAACTAAAAATGCAACCAGATGATGATTTTATAGAAATAAAAAAATTAAAAATAAAGTAACAACATACAAACAAATCTTGTAAAGAAATACAAAAAAATAAAAAATATTGTATGTCTGTGCTTATGACGCTGACGACGATGATGATGATGTTGATCGCATACAACAGATAACTTTTTGGGGATTTTCATTGTGATAATCATACTCTTATTTACTGAAACAAAAGAATATTGAAGTTAAAATTATATATAAAACACCATTAACATTGTTTTTATTTTTTTTTGAATTTGATTCGAAACAATTACAGTGCTTAAGGCCATTTGACAGATTTTTCCCTTTTTTTTTTGAGAATAGAAAGGAATTGTATCTTGTATTTGTTTTTATATCTAAATTTGAAAATATATTATAAAAATTTTTTTCAAGTACAGGGCGTTAACAAATGATAACATTTATTCAACATATTTTTCTCTTTTTTTGAATAAACATTTTAATTTAGAGTTCGGCAAAAGTAAAGACGTATTAATTAATTGTTTAAATGAAATTTTTAAAATGAAAATATATGAGGCATTTAATAAAGTTAAGATGGCTGCAGCTGATGTGTTTTATAAACTAAATTTGACAGGGCATGGCGGCAAATTATTCCCAATTGAAAACACTTTTTTGACACATAGTTGTATTTGCGTGTTACGGTCATAGGAAGTACTTTTATTACAAAGACTTCCAAATTGAGGAAAAAAGAAAATCATTTTTCTTTTTGGTAGGACCAGCACCCAGGGAATGACCTAGAATGACTAGAAAGGGAGGTTAGTGCTGACAGAAACGGATGAAGAAAGATAAGAGATATAGAGAATTTTTTATAGCCACTTTATTCTTTATTTCGTCGGCTAATTTTGGTTGCAGAGCCGACTATACTCTTTAGTACATGATACGAGTCAATCGCTGCCCGTTACGTTCAGTGGCTAGTCTAAGCCTAGACTCACATCTATCAAATATTTGACGAAATAAGCGTAACCGCTATTTTTTTTGGCAAACATTTCTATAATATTTCGTAAGTATGCCCGACAAATGAAACGATAAAAGACAACACCGTTTAAGTAGATATTGAATTTTTTTTACCAAATATCCTACGTGCTCATTTTAAAAAGATTTACCTAAATTTATAAAAAATTAAGCCGGAAATTATTGGAATTATTGAAACAGACCGGCAACAACTAACACAACCGTGCGCTAATATTCACAATTGAGAGGATAGTCGAACTTGCAATTCTCGACTTCTTAGTCTCGTGTTGACTAGTGTTATTACAAGTATTTGGTAACATTCTTAAATTATCTCTTCAAGCATATGTAGGGGCCATCACCTGAGTGCTGGTCCCGATTAAAAAAGAAATATATTTTAGCGTTTCTTTTAAAAATCGCTATTTTGTTTATACTCCCCAAAAAGAAATTGGAGGATGTATTCACTTTGTCTTTCCTTGTGTAAGGCAGTGAAATATCCCTCTAAGATCCCATAAATTATATATATTCTTGATCAGTGATAAAATCTAACACGATCTAGCCAGTGTCCGTCCGTCCGTCTGTGGAAATCACTATTTAGTCCAAACGAAAAGAGCCAGACCCTTGAAATTTAGTATAAATATATTTGCAAGGATAGCACAGGTCAAGTTCGTAAATGGGCTGAATCAGGCCAGAGGGAAAAAAACTTCCCCTAAGAAGAACTGAACTAACCTCTAAAAAAACAACATAATTTTTAAAGTTTTTTTTTGTAATTTTATTAAGGAAATGAAGGTCCAAAGCGTTGAATTTGCAGCCAGAAAATCAGAAAAATCCATTTTTTGACCCCCGCCCACTAAAGGCGTTGAAGTAACATATTACATGGAAAATTAGTGTAAATATTTAACAAATTGTATAATTTAAGTCCACGTTTTTTAAAAAGTTTATTTTGAAGCTTTATAACGCAGCTAAGATGTGCTCTGATCTTCCTCTGTCCTACCCTCTGCTCCACTTTTTGCGCTATCAAAAAAAAACAAAAACAAAATTTTACACTTAATAGTCCCAAAAATTTAGTGTTTTATGGGAAAGGTGAAATGTCTCCCCCCCACGGCCCCTCCCGTAGTGACACCTACAAAAGAGAGTTTTTATTTACTAAATATTTGGAGGGTATATAATTTTCGACCCCCCGGCCGAATATCACATTCTTAATTGTTTTTTAATAAGTTGTCGTTAATACTTTAAAGTAGGGATGTAACGATACGCCGTTTTGCCGATCCGATACCGATACTCAAAAAGAAATATCGCCGATACCGATTCCGATATTGAAATTGAACTCAAGTTAAAATTAACAAAACTCAAGTAGAGTAATTCTTTTATTATACAAAATTACAGTGTAAGAGATTATTAATATTTAAAATTGGTATTTGAATTCATTCTGAAATTAACAAAAACAAATTATTTTTTTTAAACAAAATAATAGTGTAAACGATTTTTAATTAGTCCATTCATTTCTAAAATCATCCAAATTTTCAATACAACGTTTAGTAAAAAGCGTTGAAAATTGAATTGTTTGCTCAAAAGAGCTCTAAAAAAATTTAAGAAGTATCGTCGTATCGACATTAAAATATCGCCGATATCGATATATCGGCAAATAAGAAGTATCGCCGATATATCGGAATCGGTATCGGTATCGGTTACATCCCTACTTTAAAGTTTTATCTCGCACAGTATCGCTATAATCAGCGCTTCATGCATTTTCTAAGTCATATTTTTTATTCTTTTATATAAATTGTTTTGCCTACACTTTTGAAACAAAATTTTGTTTTATTTTTATTACAAAATAGTTAGTCTGATCAGGCTCTCTTTAAAAATTTCTCATAATCTCTTAACATAAGAAGACTAAAAGGGGGCAAGAAATGTGTATATAAATAAAACGATAATATTTCTTTAAAAACACGTGTTTTATTATTATTTATTTTTTCAAAAGTTATCTTGATCATTTAAAAATTTATATTATTTTAAAAACTTCTCATAAAAGGTGTGTTGTTTGGCTTTTAAAGAACAACAGGAAGTGGTGGTCAGCATTACAATTAAAATAATCACATTTGCTTCATACATTTTTATTCAAATTTATAATCTGTTTAACTTCAGTACTTAATTAAGTTTTGGCGTGTAGGTTGTGGCCTTAATTGACGTTAATTTTCTCTTGGTGCTTGCAATAAGGGCTCATGTAAAATTCTTTCTGAAAATGTGTCACAAGAAATTAGATTAAGCCAATAAAAATATAATTTGTGATTTTATGATCCAGCTAACAAAACGTTATTATTAATAATCCACAAGATATACAAGCATAAAATCTTTCAAACGCATGTATTCCAATTTTGTAAAAAAAATTTTGACAAATTTTTTTTATACCTTCATTGCCGTTTTTTATTAAATTTAAAGTAAACCTAATTGTCATTTACCAAACATATTTTGTTGTTAAATAACAGCTGTCTGGCGATTTTCAGGCATGAAATCCAACATTTAGGCCACTAAATTATACTAATTCTTTTTTAAAGTTCTGTTCACACATCACACATGTTATTTTTTTATTTTTCACTTCAAAACACTTGCATAGGCGATTTCGTTTAATTATTTTATTATTTATTCAAATAGATTTTATATTGTAGTTTACATTTCAAACTTTTGGTAATTTGTTGCTGAATTATTCAATATATTTCAAATTATTTGTAATTTTCTTTTAATAAGAAAAACTTTTCTAAGTCTTACAATTTTTTGCACAAATAATTTACATTTTTTTCTTCTTCTTTTGATTATTTTCTTAATGTTTTTAACCAATTTGTTATTTTGTTTCTCTTATTCATGCTGCTCGTGTAAAAATATGCATTTTGTTTATGGCATTTGATGTGCTGCTCATATAATTTTTAAATTTTTTTTTTAATTATACCACGTCTAAGAGTTACCCGTTTATGTTGCTTGTTTCACGTTCTGTAGTAAACTAAAAGCCGAAAGAGCGTTAAGTAATGAAATATTTTTTTGTTTGTATTTTTCGAGTGTTTTTGCTTTTGCTGCCAGATACAAAGATACGAACAAAACGAAGCGCATGTTGATTTCTGTTTCATTTGCTGTATTTCTTGTTGTTGTTGTTGTTTTACATTTTGTTGGGTTTTATAACGAACAGCTGATATTTGTGTGATAATATGAGTGAGTGAGTGTATTATAAAAATACAACACAATCTTTATCTCTCCAATGCATGTTGTTGATGTTTGAGATGGCTGGCTGTCAGTGTTGTCAACCAAAACTACGAATGAGTGTAAAATATTATCGGTGCGTTATTGGGGGTAGAAATAAAAAAAAAATAGTATCCTGTTCCGTTTTTAGGAGTTGTCAGATTAAATCCTTGTCGGCATGTGGAATAGCTAATAATGTTACAAAATTAAATAATAATATTTAATAATAAATCCTTGGATGCTGTTCTCTTTTCCCCATTCCTCCTATTATGAATATAGTATATTCCTTATGAGATTTCTTACTTTTTCTGTAATGCGTGAAACAGCAGGTATTCCCAGTCCATTTCAATTTCCGAAAAAAATATATGTATATTTCACATTATGGGAAAGTGAGTTAAGGCCAGTGTTATTTTTATCAATTTATTTTATATCTACAAAATGATTTATCCTTATTTTTACCTCCAAGACTACGAATAAAGGAGTTCAAAGCCATTGTAGAGCTTTTTGTTAGTTACAATATGAAAATTATTATTTTTTTTCGATTATGAATTACCTATTTTTAGTTCCGTCTTTGTTTATTTTAGAGTGAAAAGGTATTTTTATAATTTTCACATTTTAAGCTAATTCGTGTTGGACAATAAAATATTTAAAAACAACGTTTTATTTTATTATTAATGCTCAATCCTTTCAAGAGATATTTTTTAGTCACTCGCAAATTACTTGTGAACTACTTTTTCTTTTTGAGAGATATTTTTAGTCACTCGATAATTTTTCGAAAAAAAGTATTTTTTAATACGCTTTTATTTTATTCAGTTTCTTTTTAGGTCTAGGAAAACTTTACCAAACTACAAAAATTTAATAAAGAATTCAAAATAATGGTTATGAATATATATAAAGAGCGTTGTCAGCAGTTTTCCATAATATTTAAGATCTATTAAGGTACGGTCACACTTATCAAATATTTGCGCAAAGCAGCGTAGCCACTAAAAACATATTTGATTTATGGTGATTTCTTTTCTGAAAAAAATTTCAAATTTTATTACTGTTTTCCTAAAATAATTTTTCGCAAGAGATGGTACATTCATTTGTAATAAATTCATTATTTCCAAATGCCATAATATTACCATTTTTCATTGAAAAGTGCAAAATATGTAGCATTCTTTTTTAGAAAAGTAATCAACATTAAATACGTGTTTTTTAATTAAAATTGTTTCATAAAAAACTAATAGACAGTGTTATAGAATTTAATATTGTTAATTTTTTTTTATATTATTGGAAACTGTCCCCAGATTTTTTTTCACTTGTAATATTTTATTTTTGATAAAATTCATAAAAAATACTTTATGCTTATAAACTTGTTATTTGACGAATTTCTATACATAAATTGTCAAATAAGCAGCAATATTTTTTATTATTTAGGCGTTTGTTTTTATTTAAATTTTTTTATTTTTAAATTAAATAATTTTGAAAAATTATTTAATTTAAAAATATTTTCCCATTATTTTATTTTAAAAAATTTCCACAAAAAATATGTATTTAAAAAAAATTCGAAAGATTTCTGCAGTTTCTGCTTCATTTATTTCAATAATATCCGTTGCTAAACTGTATAAACACGACAAACATGGAAGGATTGACAACACTGACACATCCGATGGTTGTTAATAAATTTTTAATTTTTTGCTGTTTCGTTTTAGTATCAGCTTAAAAATCCCTGAGTAGGAGAAGAGTGGTGTATCTGTGTTATATTATTTTGCAGATTCTTAACGTTACCGTGTCTGAATTTTTATTGATAACTATAACTTTTATGTTTTTCAATAAAAAAAGAAAACAAAAAAACTATAATAAAATTATCTCTATTTAAAACGAAGTCTTTTTCCCCTTCATTTCTTAAAGGTGGTAGAAAATCGGAAAGATAGCACAGGACGTTGGAATAAAAAGGAGTTTTGTTGGGCAAAAAAAATAAATATATTAAAACGATATCGTGTTTCCTTAACAACCAACGTCAGTCAGCCAGTCATTCATACAGTCAGCTCCACTACTTATTATTATTATTATTGTTGTTGTTGTAATTTCCTTTTGTTCGCAAACGTAAAAACACATTACCATACACATTTCTGTTCCCATATTCCTATTTATACGTTTGGGAAACAAAACAAACAACAACAATAACGAAATAATGTAGAAAAATATACAAATGCTGATAAAGCACTGATAAGAAAAAGCAGCCCAAGTGTTAGATAACATCAATCCAAACACACACACACACACACAGCTACACAATCGTTCACTCACTTCTGCCAACCTAAAGCAATGAACCATATACGAAAGAAGGAACGAACGAACGAACCAACCAACCAGCCAGTCATCCATCCATCCATCGAACCGACCAACCAACCAGCTAAAGCCAACCAACAATTTACAGACGTACCGTGTTTATTTTAACATTTCCCTGCATGCTCTACTTGCCGGTGTTTGTTTTAGAGCAGGCGGCTGGCTGGCACAGCAACATTAAAAACGGATATTACTAAAAGTTTACTTACACACTCTCATTTACTTGCCGACCGATTCTCTCTTCGACTAATGATTTTGCTAATTCGAAACACACTCACACACCGCCATCTATTGGCACAGTTGTGTTGCCCAAGTGTGTTCTGAAAAATATTATATATACGTAAATATTTTGTACGTTTGTCATATCGCAACATTTCAAAAATTCTAAGTTTTTGAATAAGTCGATCTGTACAATACAAAACAGAACACGACATAGCAAAAACAAAAACACCAGCAAATAAACAAAATATCCATACACACACACACACAGATATACAAACATACACAATGAGTGTGCGGGAGCGCGATTTTATATTTTGATAAGTAAACTTAGTAAGCAATATGGGTGCTTCCATGAAGATTGTTGCAACTGATAGTGGGTATGAAACAATTTTCAAAGTCATTTTCACCACCATGTGGATGAAATGAATTATTGTGAAATAAAAAGAAAAATATTTCATTTAGTTTATAGCAGATTTAACTTTTTGACAAAGCGACAATTTTAACCGCAACAAATTTTATTTTTTGTGAAGAAGTTGATTTTTGGTGGAAAAATGTCTGATGGGAATTATTGTTAGCACACTTTTTAGTAATTGCACAGTGCAGCACTAAAATCTTGAACCAATTAAGACTCTCAAAATCTGAAAGCTTATAATGGTAGAAGAAAATCCTTAGCTGGGTTTTGAATTATTAGCTAAGGATTTTTTTTAAATTCATTTTTGAGGTTTACTACTGAGGGTGGATTTTAGCACAATTTTCAAAAACCATGTACTGATTCTTAAGTCTATATCTCGTGAACTATTCGAAATATCGCTTTTCTCACTTCAGCAAATTTTTACCTCTTAATGAGATCTAAACATTTTGTCCTGAGTTAAAATCAAAAGAACAAGAACATCTTACTCAAAACAGCAAAGCTGTCAAAAAAAACGTAAAATTTCTTCATAGATTTTTATTGTTGGTGATGGAATATACGAGTATAAGGACATATTTTGAAATAGATACTTAGAAAAATTTACCAGTTTGAACATAAGGAATGAAATATAAGGACACTTCAAATCTTTTTAAATATATATTGAACTTTCCTCGTCGCTTTCGGAGCTAGACTCATCATCTGAAATCTGAAAACGGTCGGAAACGTTTCGCTAACTTTATTTTCGTATGAAAATACTATATGGCTAAACTTCCCCAAGCATCGCATCTATTTTTTTACCTTTGAACCACTTTTCCATCGGGATGGTTACTTGCTGGAGGCGCTCACCTTGGTCATCAGATTCTGTTGGCAATTGTTTTTCGAACTCTGCCAAATGATTATTTAAAACGTTCAATATATATTTTAAAATATTTGAAATGTCCTTATGCTCGTATATTCCATCATCAACAATAAAAATCTATGAAGAAATGTGCTATTGTGTTATTATTAAAGCAACTAAATATTTGTTGTAAGAGAAACTCTTTGTGCAAATAAAAACAATAGCCCTATTCACAATCTTGTGCAAATGGTCGTGCATCATTGCATTTGCAAAATAATTGTACTCTACACCAACAAAGTACATTGAAAATGCTCTCAAATACTCTCTCAATTTGCAAATGCTATAATGCAAGACCATTTGCACAGGATTGTGAATTGGGCTAATATTTTTCACAAGTTTTTTATATTCGCCTGTAAGTATTTGTCAATGTGACGTCAAGACAATATCTAAAATAGGATCTTGCATCCAAAATAGGACCTAGCATCTTGTTATGATTAAAGTCATTGAGATAAGTCACACCCTTTCAGAAATAGTTAAATGTTGTTCACTAGCAGCAGGTAAGAGTACATAAAGTGTCGTATTTTATTTGATATTGTCTTGACGTGGCGTTATAGTTACAGAATAAAGGGAATTTTATATAATATAATAAAATATAAATTGACTATGAAAATATTGTACCATGGGCCAGTTCAGTTCAAATTTACCTGAAAATAGTATAAATACTGGCATAACTCAGTTCAAGTCTGTCCGGACAAAATATTAAATTAAAGCAATTTAAGGTAAGAGTTAATGCTAAAAAATAATTTCTCTCTTTCACTGAGTGACTCCAAAACTTATATGAAAATTATTTTGTTGGGCACATACACATTTATATATCGAAGAAGTAGAGCGTGTTTTGTTTTTAGAATGTCACAACACCAATTATTAAAATTTTTAATCATAATAATTGTTCTATTCGTCAAACTCCTCGTGCACTTCTTTATGGCGTACATAATCGTCCTTCAGAGCGGCTAATTCGCAGAACAATAGATCGTTTTCGGTGCACATTTACTGTTACTGATCATGTGACATCCCGTGAGACGCCGAACAGTGCGCTCGGAAGAAGCTACAGCCCTGTACAGGAAAACATTGAAGATGATCCTATTCAATCAATTCGTCGCCGTTCTCAGCAACTGGCCTTAAGTACTTCCATTTTATGGAGGATTTTTTTAGTTGTTGAAAATTGGTAATTCAGACTGCACCTTCTACGCAACCGAAATAAATTTAAACATTAATTTCATAAAATTTTCTCTCCCATAAAGCAATAAGTTTTAGTTAAAAAAAGCAAAATTTTATTTTTGCAAATATATATTTTTTAGTAGGAGCAGCACTCTGGGCATGACCCACCCCAAAAATATAGAGTGAATACAGCGGAACTTAACAGGATTGGAGAAGACAGATGAAGATAGATGAGAATATAGAGAATTTGTTGTAGCTATTTTAATATTTACTTTAACGGCTAAGTTTTACTACAGGCCGGACGAAGGAGGGTGTGTCACCGAAACAGGCTGACAACAACTAACACAATCACGCACTAAAGCTGATCAGAAGAATTCAACAACATATTCATGACTGAGTGCGGAGTTGAACTCGGGACTACTAATTCAGGGAACAGCACCTACAAAAGTAAACTCTACCTACTCCATGTAACGGAAGTTATGGTGTAGAGAGGACAATTGATGAAAAGCGTGGCAGGAGAAGCGAGAATTATTGAATCGTACTTGCTTTATGCTGAGCAGTAAATTGTTATCATTTCAATATAATCTCTGTCATTACTGTATGGAAACACCCATATCCATGATATATCCAAACATTGCCAGCTAATGGAATTCTGATTATTGCGTTGTGATAACACAGTTCTGTTTAATTGTATCTGTATCTTTCTCTCTAAACGTACCTACCAACAAACACACAAACATTCAGATATATTCTATATGTGTACGTCCGTAGTAAGATTTGTGCTGACTAACAATTTTGTTGTGGAATATGCACACCAATGCAAACACACACATACACACACATGCACACAGAGAGAGATATAGTTAACATTCATATAGATTTAAGATATCACCCCACACACTAAAATATATTTAGACTAGATGGGTTTTTGTCTTATTTTATCATCATCCTTTGATCAAACAATTTTTAGTATTAAGTATTGCTGTTGTTGCTTTTGCTTTTTGAACTGATAATACGATATCGTAAGCATGTATGTATGTATGTACGTATGTATGTATGTGAGTTTGCAGCAGATGACGGACTAACAATCTGACTGAATGACTGGCTGACTGACTGACTGCCTGGCTGGCAGACTCAGTGAGTAAGTGAATGCGAGTGAGTATGCGAGTTGGCTGGAAGACTAAACAAAATTTCTTATCAGTAAGTTTTTGTTGTTGTTTTTACTTTTCCACATAGACGTTTTTTTTCGCTTTTGCCTGTAAGTAAGAAAAATAAGTTGGACTCGGTATCTCAACTTGAAATCTTTTATAATTTTTTTTTCGTTGCTTTCGTTTTTATCTTAATCTCTTTTTTTTCTGAGTCTGAATTAAGTTTTATTGGTGAAGAGAAGTGGGTAGTAAATAAGCAGGGCTGCCAGTTGGGTCTGATCGAGCCAAAATTGGTAAATAAATATCCATACTTTTAGTCGATTTGGTAGCACACAACTTGTCAGTTTTAAAGATTGAATTTAAATTTTATTTCAAGTGAAACGCCTCCTTTATGTAATTGTTTATTTATTATGTATAAAATGGCAATTGGGTATTTATTATAAAAAAAGTCAATTATCAATTATGGAAAAATATTTCTTTATAAAATTTTTCGTATATCACGCAAATAATTCATAAGCAGCAACAGTGAATTATAAATGTTGCAACTGTCTAGGATATTTTCAAGGGAGAATTACTTACTGTTAAATTTTGGAGGAACTTTTAGAAACCCACATCAGATTTCCGTGTTGGTATCTTTTTAACAGAGTTGTATAAAAATGTTATACAAATTTATTTTATTTTTTTATTTTTATTTATTAATACAAAAATAAATTTATATATTAATAAATACAAAAAATGTTAGGAGCTGGCTGCTATGGCCTTCGTCCTGAAAAAAAAATTGTATATGTTTGTACTAGAGATGGTAATTGGGATTATATTATTGTATGAATTTTATTTTTTTATGAAGTTTTTTTTTTTTATACGAATCACTCTGTTGTCTGACAGCTGTTTTGGCAGTTTAAAGTGACGTCTCTACTCAGTATTGTTTGGCAAATCATCATGAATAGGTTAACTCCAGAACAACGCTTCCAAATCGTGGAAATTTATTTTCAAAAACAGTGTTCAATTAAAAATGTTTATAGAGCACTTCGTGAGTTTTATGGTGCATATAATCGTCCGTCTGACACCACCATAAAGAACGTAATTACCAAAAATTGCCGTATTTGGAGCAAAGATAATCCACACGCCGTTCAAAAATTACCAATGCATCCCGTTAAATGTACTGTTTGGTGCGGTCTATGGGCTGGTGGAATCATCGGTCCTTATTTCTTTAAAAATGAGGAAGGACGACGCGTTACCGTGAATGGAAATCGATACAGAATCATGATCAATGAATTTTTGGTGCCAAAACTTCAAGATACGGATGTAAACGAAATGTGGTTGCAACAGGATGGTGGCACTTGTCATACTGCGGCCGAAACAATGGACTTATTGAAAGAACATTTCAACGACAACATTGTTTCGAGAAATGGACCGGTGAATTGGCCTCCGCGTTCGTGTGATATGACGCCCCTCGATTATTTTTTGTGGGGATACCTGAAGTCATTGGTTTACGTGGATAAACCAGCAACGATTGACGCTTTGGAAACCGGTATTCAACGTGTCATTGCTGAAATACGCCCTCAAATGCTTGAAAAGGTGGTAGAAAATTGGACCTCCAGAATGACCTTTGTGCAAAATAGTCGTGGCGGCCATATGCCCGAAATTATATTTAAATGTCAAATGACAAGAAATTATCTACCAAATAAAAAATTTTTTTGGCCATTTCATAATTTGGCATGTGTTTTATTTAAATTTCAAATCAGCAAGCTTTTATAAAAACACCCTTTACAAAATGCATTATTTTGGGTCATGACGCTGCCAATAAGTTTCACTGCTAACTGGCAATTATTTTTAGGGCATTGTTGGCTGAAGTAAAATGATTCGAAATTTTACGTAACTCAATTACGTGGCATATGTGTGGTTACAACAGGACGCAGTCACATGCCACACAGCGGGCGCTACAATTGATTTACTCAAAGAAACTTTTGATGAAAAAATTATTTCACTTAATGGCCCAATTAATTGGCCACAAAGATCGTGTGATTTAGTCTACGTTCGCACTATGAAATTTTCTTTCATGAAATTTCTGAAATTCTCTTTTAAAATTTCACTCGTGTCTGCACACTGAAAGTTAATTTCATGAAATTTAATATTTTTGTTTGTTTACTTTCGCATAAAGAATATAAAAATAAAGTAAAATCAATTACGAATTAAAATACAAAACAGAATTTCAGTGAACATGAAAGTGTGTACCCGACACCATTCTTCTCTCCCCTCTCACCGACAAACTGCCACTTTCATGAAATAAAATTTCATAGTGCGAACCGAGACTTAATTCCATAAGACTGTTTTTTTTTTGGGTCATGTTAAGTCACTTGTCTATGACGATAAACCACACAAAATTGAATACCTGGAAATCGACATTCTCAGAGTTATCGGCGAAATACGGCCGCAAATGCTGCGAAATGTTGTTGAAAATTCGTGTTACAGATGGCGCCTTGTACACGCCAGCCGTGGCGGCCACATGACTGAAATCATATTTAAACATTAATTTCCTAAAATTTTCTTTCCAATAAAGCCCGTTTCATTTTCCCTTATTCTGTAACTATTTGTCAACGTCACATCAAGGCAATAACAAAAATAGGACAGTTATATTTTGATTGTGGGCAACAACTGATCACTGCTGCTGATAAGCTGTGATTATTCTTTAAGGCCTAGAAAATAACAAGAGGCTGTTAAAAATAGTCAAATGCCAACGAAAAAGACTACACAGATGCCTTATTTTTCATATTGTCTTGACGTGACGTTGACAAATACATAGTTACAGAATAAGGGGGATTGATATTAAAAATATATTTCCTTGTTTTATTATGATATAAACTTGACACTCTATAAAAAAAACACCCTTTAGTTGACACGTAGACTACGTAGGCGAAAAACCCGGAATCGACTCTGCTCTCAATCATGACTACAGGTATCGAATTTTTCTGATCTGCCTCGCCCGATTGTAAAGAATAATGAATTAATGTCTGAAGTGGAATATGTGCCAAAAACAGTATAATTGTACAGTGATTTCCATGCCTGACATGTACTTACATTTTAAAGAGAAAATGAGAGAGAGAATATTTAAATTTTTATAACTGAATGTGTATTTTAAAATTTTGTGTGTGCGTGTTGGTTGCGCCTGCGCTGATTATAACTAAACATTTCCGTTTTTACCAATTTAATTAAAAGTTTGAGAACTAATTTTCCATATAAGATTTTCTTATCCTTGAAGGAGTCTTAATAATCAGAAAATATTATTTAATATAAAGCGTGTTTTTTTTGAGAGTGTTTCCAACACCAGAGCAACGCATGCAAATTGTTGACATTTTTATTGAAAATAATTGTTCTATTCGTTAAACTCATCGTGCATTTCTTCCATTTTTTGGCGTCTATAATCGTGCTTCAGATCGGCTAATTCGTAGAACAATAGATCGTTTTCAGATCACAATTTCTGTTACTGATCATGTGACATAACGTGAAACGCCGAACAGTGCGCCTTGACGAAGCTGTAGGCGCTGTGCAGTAAAGCATTGAAAATGATCCTAATCAATCAATTCGTCGCCGTTCTCAGGAACTGGGGTTGTGTCCTTCCACTTAATGGAAGATTTTTTTTTGTTGTTGAAAATTTGTGTTCCGGGCAGACGTGGCGACCACAGGGTAGAAATCATATTTAAACCTTAATTTCATAAAATTTTCTTTCCAATAAAGTCCGTTTCATATATTTTGTTGTTTTATTATGATTTAAGCTTCTGACACTCGATAAAAAAACCACCCTTTACAATATGGGCTGCAATTAATTTGGTAATAGAATAAATAACTTATCTGATCAGATATATACTTTTTATAAATTCTCAGTAAAGGAAAATTTGAAGTGCTGCAGAAAAGTTTGCGTTTTCACCATATCATGTCACTAACTAATTGATATTGCAAATATATTGTGATATTAGCTGAAGTGGCTAACACGAGACTATGAAAACGAAAGTTCCGAGTGCGATTCCACGATTAGTCATGAATATGGTGGCGAAAAAAATTTTTGTGTATAATTTTCGTCATACAGACTGATTTGTGGAGAAGAATTTTAGCTTTTTCCGTGTTAATTGTACACAGTGTTTTATTGCAACATATAATTAAAAAACATAAACGAAAACGGTCTCTTTAGAAGTCAAATTTGATGTGGGATTTTCTACGTTTAAAGAAAATTTGTCGAAACACAACAACCTTAATATCGTAAACTAATCATCCTTTGACAGACACATCCCTCCTACTGGCACCTTCAAACACACACTAAAACAGTCTTTGTTTTACACTTTTCCCAGTAGTACAGAATTATTCCGGGCCAGCCAACACGCTAAAACACCACTCGCAGGAAAATAAATAGAAAAAGACTACATACAACACAAAATAAAGGCAATAAACTGAAAAGTAAATTAATAAATATAAAGTGAAAACCAAATTTACATAGACGCGCCGCGCCATTAACCTCGTGTTAATGACAGCGACGGCGGCGACGGTGGCGGCAACACCTGATTTTATTTCTTTAATTTTTACTAAATGATGTTTGTTTGTTGGTGTTTTTCGTTGTTATTTATGTATAATTTACACTTAAACAACAACTACCGGTGTTTTAGTTTTCGTTGTTGCTGTTGTTGTTGTTTTTGTTTGTTAGCCTGTTGTGTTTAGCAATGAAAGTAAGCAGCATTGGAAACAGCAGGAAAGTAGTAGAGGTACAGAGGAGTATTTTTATTTAATAAACACCTTAAGTTTTCAAATGCACGTACCTGGAGGTACAACCAAGCGCACACAGCCACACACATTTATTTATTTTACCAAAAAAAATTTCTATACAGTATTTTGAGGTTTGAGCAAATTAAAGCTGGTAATTGATTTTTGTCTGCGATATGGAAGTTTGTGCTATTTTAATAGTCATTAGAAATGTGAAAATTATTACGAAATCGAAATAATCTTTAATTAAAAATTTCATGATGAATTTAGACTGACAGATTGATTGATTTAGAAGCCCTTGGGAAGTAGTACGCACTTCTATCCTGGCCAGGATCCAGAGAAAGATATTTTTATTTTATCCCAGACTAGTACTTAGAGGATGGTCCCTACATATGCATTGCTCCGGAACTGGAAAGGATTGGATAGTATTGTAGGGGACAGATGAAGAAAGATGAGGAGATAGAGAAACAATTCTCTGCAGTAGCAGTTCATGATGGTCTCAGTCGCTTCTAGGGTTGCCAGTCGGGCTTATTTTGGCTGGATTGTCCAGCTTTTTAATGGCCTGTCCAGTTTCAAGCTAAAAAGATATTTGTCCAGCTAAAAACAATTTTCCACAAAATGCTCTTAATATTTATTTGCTGCTTTAAAATAATTTTTATAAATTTGCTATAACTTTTTTACTTCAAAGTACAAAAATATCTAGTAGCTTTTTTTGTCTTTTTGGTATGATTTTTTGTTTTCGTTATTTAGTTTTAATTCTTAAATATATATCGCTCATATGCTGGAAAAAGTCATAATTAAAGTTTTCAATTTGCAAAGAAGTCAATGGGAAAACGAAAAATGATATTTCTCTCAAGAGCTGAATATGCAAAATTTTTACATAAATTTTTTACTTAAGATATATATAGAAGCGATAATTAATTCTACATTAAAATAAGAAACTAATTTTTTGAGTTGTGACGTTGTTGCAGCAAATGAGAGGTATGTCGATATAATTAATAAAATTGTTTGTACAATAAACAAGTAACTTTTCGTGAAAATTTTATTTCAAAATGTTCAGCTTTTTTTTTAATATCCAGCATTTTTAATTCACATGTCTAGCTTTTTAATAATCTGGATCTGGCAAGCCTAGTCGCTTCCAATTATGTTCAGTGACCAGTGCTTTGACTTCATCATTGAAAACAGGCTGGCAACAACTAACACAACGTGCTTTCTCATAAATCGGGAGAAGGATGTCACGGGCGCTCACGTCACAATTTTTCCAGATACCCAACCAGCTCTTCTTTCATGGGTTTAATTCTAGGATTATTTCGGAAAGCTTGGACTCACTGCAGAGGCCATCTAGGGCAATACTAGGGATAAATTAGGGCATTCGATATCCATTGAAATTTCAATTTAAATTGTATTGCAATTTCGATCGATATCGAATGCGTTCATTTGCCTGCCCTGATACTCTAGTTAGAGTCCCAGAGCCTTATAGTAGAGTAGGCTGGCCAGCGGTTACCTTACGGATAAGGAGGTCCGTCCGTCCGTACGTCTGTGGAAATCACGATTCAGTCCAAATTAAAAGAGCTGGACTCTTGAAATTTGGCATAAATATATTTTGAAACTTAGAGCAGGTTAAGTTCGAAGATGGACTAAATCGGGCAAGAGGGGAAAAAGTTCCCCTAAGAAGAACTAAACCAACCCAGAAAAAACAACATAATTTTTAAAGTTTTTTGGTTATTTTGTTAACCAAATGATATCTTTTTATGTCAAATACGGTTTTTTTGACCCCGCCCAATTTAGTGGGCGTTATTATAGGCAAAAATAGAAAAATTTAACAAATTGTTTTACTTAAGCCTACATTCCTTGAAAATAACATTTTTAAGCTTTAATGACGAAGCTGAGACGAAACCTGGTACTTCTCTGCCCTACCCCCTCCTCCCGCTTCGCGCCCTAAATGACCCTACCAAAAATTTTTTTTTTAATTTTGTATATAATCATCCTAAGCATTTATCTTTAGAGTTTTATGACTGCCTGTTGCTGCCCTACCCCCCCCCCCCCCCCTCTTCCTTTGCCCCCTAAATGACCCTACCAAAAAAAAAAAAATGTTTTAAATTTTGTATATAATCATCCCAAGCATTTATCTTTAGAGTTTTATGACTGCCTGTTGCTGCCCTACCCCCTCCTCCCCCTTTGCCCGCTAAATGACCCTATTAAAAATAAATAAATTTTTTTTTTAATTTTGAGTATAATCATCCCAAGCATCTATTTTTAATGTTTTATGTCTACCTGTTTCTGCCCTACCCCCTCTCCCCCTTTGCCCTCTAAATGACCCTATCAAAAAAAAAAGAAATTTTAATTTTGTATATAATTATCCCAAGCATTTATTTTTAGAGTTTTATGACAAAGGTGAAATGTTTCCCCCACAGCCCTTGCCAGAGCGACCCCGCCAAAATACAGTTTTTATACCCTCGAAAGAGAATTGGACCCCATAAAGTATATATATTCTTGATCAGTGATGAAGTCTAAGACGGTCTACCCATACGTTCGTCTGTGGAAAACATGATATTGTATATTTTTTGAATTCCGCCCCCTTTAGTGGGCGTTGACGTACGATATTATATAAAGGAACTCTGTCCCACCAAGTTAAATATTTTAAATTCACTTACTAAATATTTGGTATTTAAGATTCGACCCGGTCAAATGTAACGTTTTTACTTGTTTTTCTTAGTTACGGCACAATGCATTTGATGAATAGCAGTCATACGTCGTACAACAGTCTGAAAATAACTTTTTTTGTCTACAAAAAACTTCACTATAAAACAAAAACTAATTGAATTTGTTTCTTTATTTAAATTGTTGTATGAATAATTGGCTGATCTCATTCCTTTCACCAGCACAGCAATAGCTAAAGAAACAAAAAACGGAAGGTAAATTAAAAATCCAGCAGAAGGTGCAGGGATATTGAACTTTCGAAAAACAGCAGCTAATTTAAGAAATAAAAAAAATAAATACGAGTACATTTACATTTCAATTTGACTTTTAGTTTCCCCATCGCCTGGGACTTTTTAGTGTTTTGTTCGTTGCCTTTATTAATGTTCAGCTCTAATCTTGCAATCAATCAAAATTATTTTAATTTTATTCATCTTTTTTTTTTTGTATTTCACACAAAAACTCTTATCAAGTTAAATATTATTGAGTGCATACGCCAGAGAATACCCCAAAAATATGTGTTTAACTGACTGACTTGACTGTAAACGAACTTCTGACGTTTTTGGCCAGTAGTACTTGACTTGTAGTCATGTCGCACTACAAGTCCATAATCTGGTTTATGATGCTTCACTGAATCTCGTTTTCATTAAAAATTTTTGATGCGTCTCTGCGATAAACATTTTTTTTAGTATGTAATTATCGCCTATGAAAATGTGACTTACGTTGTTTTATACATTTTCGGAATTATTAAATTTTTTCTGACTTTATTATTAACTTAAAGTGGTTGTTTTCGGTTTTAAATGCACGATAAAAGTGTTAAATGAAAATGTGTTAAAGTATGTGTAACGTAAGAAGTTTTACGTTGATCGTGGTAAAACGTGAGGTGAAAGTAAGCCAGACGGTGTTACAGATCCAGAGTTGCCGGTTTTCAATAATTATTTGGAAACGGATATAATTACGAATTGTGGCAACAATAATATTTTCTTTTTACAATAAATTTTTGTAGTAAAATTAAAACACAATAGACTCTCTTAGAGAATATTCGTCTTTTTCCAATCCCCATATAATTAATTCATCCCTCTCTTCCGCCCCATTTCTTCCTTCCGCTTGTTTAACAAGAAATAGGTATAACTAATTACAAAGGCAAAGGTAAACAAATATTCTTGACAGAGAAATTGTCTCGACTTGCACACAGGCAGCCAGTCGAACAGACAAACACCTCCACTTAATGTTAGTCTGATTAACTGTCTGGCTGTAATAAAACAGGCAAATGGTTAACAAAAAAACTCTACAGCAGCAAATAAAAACTGCATACCTTAAACAACCTTTTGAAGTCTGTTGATACAAATTGTAAGTAAAAAAGCAACAAAACGTAAAAGTGAGCAGCAAAAATATGTGTATAAGGTAAAAAGAAAAGACACCAAAAGCATGGAAAGAAATATCGGTTATAAAAACAACAACAACAAAGCTACATGACGACATCAAATATATACAATTACGTGACACAAATACTAACAGACACACACTGAAATTTTGGTGATGATTTTTCAATGATTTTAACAAAATATTAAGCATGGAAAAGACACTAAGTAGAGGGTGGCCTTTTGACAAGAACGGTTAAGGTGGCACGGAGGGAGTAAGTTGAGTTATTTTTTATTATATTTTATGCGAAGTAGTCGAAAGGTTTTCTAAACAAAATTATTCGAAAAGTTCTGTTTTCTACTACAAAAATTTTTCATAGAAAACTAGTCGAAAATATTTCCATGCAAAACTGGTCGAAAATTGTTCAAAAGAAAATTTGTCGAAAAATTATTTTTTTAAAACTTGTCGAAAATTTGTCAAAATAAAATTTGTCGAAAAATTTAGTTTTCTGGTATAAAAATTTTTAATAGAAAACTAGTCGAAACTATTTCCACACAAAACTGTTAGAAAATTTTTCAAAAGAAAATTAGACGAAAAGTTATTTTTTCTAAACTTGTCGAAAATTTGTCAAAATAACATTTTATACTATAAACTGGTCGAAAATTTTTCAAAATAATATTATTCGGAAAGTTCTTTTTTCTAACTTGTCGACAATTTGTCAAAATAAAATTAGTCGAAAAATTTATTTTTCTGGTATAAAAATTTTTCATAGAAAACTAGTCGAAACTGTTTCCACGCAAAACTGGTCGAAAAATTTTCAAAAGAAAATTAGTCGAATAGTTCTTTTTTCTAAACTTGTCGAAAATTTGCCAAAAGAAAATTAGTCGAAAAATTTATTTTTCTGGTATAAAAATTTTTCATAGAAAACTAGTCGAAACTATTTCCACGCAAAACTGGTCGAAAAATTTTCAAAAGAACATTTGCTAAGCTTGTCGAAAATTTGCCGACAAGTTTTCTTTTTTCTAGTATAAAATTTTTTCATAGAAAACTAGTCGAAAATATTTCCACGCAAAACTGATCGAACATTTTTCAAAAGAAAATTTGTCTAAAAGTTCTTATTTCCAAACCTAATGGAACTATTTTTTTTAGAAAACTAGTCCAAAAATTTTCTAATATGGACTAATCGAAATTTTTCACAAGGAAAATTCGTACATACATTTTTAAATAGAAAACTAGTAGCAAAAGTTTTATACAGATAACTGGTGAATTTTATGTTACAAAATCATCTTGAATGTTTTATATAATCGAATACTTTTCTAATAGAGTCTCGTCAAAAAACTAGTTTTTAAACGTCGTTTATAAAATCTCATCGCCAAGTCTAAGTGAATTATTTTGCATAAAATATATACGAATATAGGATTTTTTAACATTTTGTCCAATTATAACGATTGCATTCTATTAGAGAACTGTTTAATGACTCTATAATGTCAATAGTATATTCGTGATGATGTTGCGAATGACAGTGACGATAATGATGATTATGACAACAATGTCGTTTAGGTGACACACAATCATAAGTGAGCAATTTTTGTCTGGCTGTCTGTACTTCATCTCGTTCCATGTGAGTTTTTTTCATTTTTTTTAAATTTTATTTTGTGCTTCTTATTGATCAAGTGGATAACAGTTTTTTCCTCCTTGATGCTGTTCCTTTTGCTGCAATATGTGAGCATGTATGCGAGTATTTGTATTATGTTTCGTTGCAAGTGTTGTTCTAAGGTGTATCAAATTGCCGGTTTGTTTTCTTAGTGTTCGATGTGTTTTAATGTGATTTCATTACATCGACAGTGTTCCGTAATTTTTTTTCCCTTGCATTCATTGAAAAAGTTTTTTTTTCGTCTTCCTTATCTTAACCGGAAAAAGACTTCCCATAAAAAAGAGAAAATTAAGAGGAAGGTGCAATAAAAATTCATTTTACTTTTTTTTCCTTTAGCATACACATTTAGATCTATCGTTTTTTTTACTTTGTTCTCGTTTTTTTTATATCGATTTAAATGAATGGCGATGCACCATCTCAAACACTACAACAACTCGACACACCAGGAAGCATTAATGTGTATTGATAAGTTTCTTTTTTTTGTGTGTGTTTTTTTGTTGCTGCTGTTGTATCTTCTAGATACACTTTCATATTTATTTTCAAGACGCGACAATTGATTCATTCAAATACTTGCACTTGATACGTTAAGAAATTGTATCTACAAAGTAAACTGATACTTTTTGCTTCAAGATTGTTTTTCTAATTTTCTTTTTAGTTTACTTTTTTGCTTTGTCGTCTCAATTACTTAAACGGCTCTTTGTCGAGCAGAATTTCAGAGTCATTTAAGAGGTAATTTGAGCCAAAGGTTGATAAGGTTAATGTTCATTGTGCATGTGCTAAAAAGAGATATCTTATCGGCCAATAAGTTTTAAATAATTAAACATTGGCCGTATTTTAATAAGTGGTGGTGAAACGTATTCGCAGTAAAGGGGTTGACTTGTAGTTGAATTTTTGCTTGATAAATATTAGCAATTAAAGTCTGCAAACATTTGAAAACTCTTATGAAATTTTTCCTCATTTTTAGTTCTATCTGTTGCTTTCAGTTTTTACTCACGTTGATGTGTCTAATTATTTTGTTTTATGGAAAACAATTATTATATTTTAAACTATTTGTTGTTCAATGTTTAAGAGCTTAAGCTGGTTTAAGGCAAGATAATACTTTTTAATGAATAATAACACAATTTTTCTGGTTTCATTTGATGTCACTCGTCTCATTTAGCATGCAATTTTAGAAAAATAAACAAAACACGTATTATGAGATACTGGCTGCTGAGCTTGAAAAGCGTTCAAGGAGGTATTTATGAGTAGGTATTTTTTAAATTATTAAGAGAAATATATATATATATATATATATATATATATATATATATATATATATATATATATATATTTAAAAAAAATCACGTAAGAAAGTAATTTATTTGAGCTGCTAATAGGCAGCCATGCAAATGTTTGTATTTGTGGTGGAGAAAATTCTGATTATTGTGGCAACCTTTTTTTGTTTGCGGTTTTGAAGGCACACATACAAGCACGTCGATAAAACCTTATTTTCACACACAAAACAAAATTAATATTGAAAATATCAATGACGTGCTACCGGAATCAATTCAATATTTCTACAAAAATCAAAAGCATGTGAAAGTGGTTTGTGCACTAGCTGAAGCATATAAGATAAAATAAAGGGTTGCCGTATCACCCAACTTTCCATGACAGTCAGCTGTTATTGTCAGCTGTAGTTGTCAGCTGTTTTTATTAAGCCAGTGCTTTTTCCCTTTATTTTATTGCAATTTAGATTTGCCATGTAGGGATTTTTTTTATTTATGAAACTACTTACCAATTCAAAATGCTTAATTTTAAATATTTATCATACGACTCACCTGCAAAGATAAATAAAAGAAAAAATTTTTTCAGTGATTATTTTAATCAGAAATATTTAATAAGTAAAATTTTTGTATAGAAATTAATATAAAATACAAATTTATTATCAGTATGAATTTATTGTCGCATATAAATCACCTGTCTACTTACAAACCAAAAAAGTGACGTGGGATGAGGGAAAATCATTGCCAAGCCTGAACTGATGGTTTAGCATTACGGCCAATGAAAAGTAGATATAAAGATTATTTTAAGCACCAACAAATAAATATTTTTAAAACACAAATACAAATATTTTTACTTTCTTTTACTCAATACCCAGTCAGCATGTGGAAGATTGTTTCACCAAACGGAGTCTTTTTCGATTACCTTAGATGATCAAAAACTGATTAATCAGTACTGCGCTTAAAATAAGACTGGAAAATGATTCCCAGAAATACTTAGAAAGTGATTAAAAAAAAAAAGAGCAAGCTCATGCAGTAAAATCAAAAAAATATATATAAAGAACTACCACAAACTGTCTCGAAAATGAGTCGAAATTGATCAGAAGCGCGAATCATAAAAGACTCCTTTAGAAGAGTCGCGGCTAGGGTACAATTTTCTCCCGAATGAACAGTCATTTTCGACTCGAAAACGAGCGCATAAATGCTTATTTTAATCGTGCGAAGGAGTCGAAAAAGACTCGAATATGATAATTAATTTCATAAAATGCTGACTGGGTATAATAAAATTTTTTAAATGTTGGAAGTCACTAACACATGAATATCCATACGTTGGTTCAGTGAACAAATTGTGTTTAAAAAAAATATTAAATTTTTTAAAAATTTGTTTTAGGGATTCCTATAAATTTCTTTAACGCAAAATGATTTTTTAAAATAGGGCCTTAAAATTTAAGTTCAAAATTTTATGTTTTATATTATGCCCTTTTTGGAGCCCAAAAGTTTTCGTGTCTTGAAAAGTTATTTCTTCAAAACTCTTTTCTATTATTTGTGAATTTAATTTATTACAAATTAAATTAATGATCTTGCGGAAATTCTTGATGCTGCAATCAAGGCCCTGAACATCATCACGGTGCATGATTGAAATTTCGCCAAAAAAAGAAAAATTCTCTTGAATACAATTTTCTAATGCTGGAAGCTGAACATAATTGGCAGCGAAAAATTAGCCGGCGAAGTAAAAGATTCAAACAGCTACAAAAAATGCTCTATCTCCTCATCTTTCTTCATCTGTCCCCTCAATGCTATCTCCTACCTTCTAGTTCAGGCGGAATACACTGCATATGTAGGTATCATCCCTTGAATGCTGGTCCGAGATTAAAAGAAACTCTTTTTCAGATCAAAAATTTATTTCATTAAAGCTTTAAGGGAATTTCCGTGCGGTTTTGTTTCTAAGCAAGTCAGTGTGATTCTATATAAAGTGATTTAGAACAAAAATTCGTTACAAAAAATCAACACTTATATCAAAAATAAATATAAAAGAAATTTATTAGGAAATTTGTCAAAATTGAACCCAAAAAGTTAAGTTTCACCGAAATTTATTTTGTTGGCTTGTGTAATTATTATTATTATTATTTTTTTTTTGAATTAGAAGATGCATATGTATTGTAAGAGGTTATAAGATTTAATTTTTTATTTCTATTCTCAATAATTTGCAAAAAAAATAATCTACATATATTTTTTTTAAATTCCATTTTCTTGATCAATTCATTTGCTTGCAATAATTTTAAGTCCATTAGCATTAAGCTTTCACGGCAATTTATAAAGAAAAAGAAAAGAAAATTAGTCGAAAAGTTCCTTTTTCTAAACTTGTCGAAAATTTGTCAAAATAAAATTTGTCGAAAAATTTAGTTTTCTGGTATAAAAATTTTTAATAGAAAACTAGTCGAAACTATTTCCACACAAAACTGTTCGAAAGTTTTTCAAAAGAAAATTAGTCGAAAAGTTCCTTTTTCTAAGCTTGTCGAAAATTTGTCAAAATAAAATTTGTCGGAAAATTAGTAGTTCTAGTATAAAAATTTTTCATAGAAAACTAGTTGAAAATATGTCCACGCAAAACTGGTCGAAAATTTTTCAAAAGAATATTATTCGGTAAGTTTTTTTTCTAAACATGTCGAAAATTTATCAAAATAAAATTAGTCGAAAAATTTATTTTTCTGGTATAAAAATTTGTCATAGAAAACTAGTTGAAACTATTTCCATTTCTACATATTTTTTTTTTAAATTCCATTTTCTTGATCAATTCATTTGCTTGCAATAATTTTAAGTCCATTAGCATTAAGCTTTCACGGCAATTTATAAAAAAAGTAAAAGAAGTAAATAAAAAACGTATACAATAATTAAAAAAGTTGTTGAATTTATAAAAAGGTAAAATTTTTACAATTTGCTTAAAAATTCTTTTATAGTCCCAATTAATCTGGTGTATTTTTTAACAGTCGCCGATTTATATTATTTCTTTATTTTTAATTTTTGTAACAGTTTTTGAATTTCAATTTATTTACTTTTTATTTTTTATTAACGAATCAATGAATTTTATAGATTTATTTAATGATAAATGAATGCGGTTTTTTTTCTGTTGCTGTTTTATTTTCGTTTCTGGTATTGCTTGCCGGCTGACGTCTGCGGGCTCTGGGTTGGTTTTTATATCTTAATAAAAAATCTATACAAAATAATATCAGCAACCGAAAAATAAAAGTAAATGCAATTCATAATAACATTTAAATATAGTAAAACTAAACCCTGAAGTAAAAACAGAAAAATGTTAAAATATTACAATTCACAGAGCGAATACTTGTGTGCGAGCATAAAGAAATATTTTTGTGTGTTATCAAAGTCAGGATCTAATCAATATGAATAATCTTTAAACGCTCTTAATTTTCTTGCTTTGCACTGCTGCTTCATTTGTCAGAGTCGTCAAAGAGTTTTTTCTTGCCTCAAACCAGATGAATCATCAGTGATCGAGTAATACGCTTCAAAACAATCGTTTATTTTTTTTTTTTCTGTACTTTTCAAGGAGATATTTTACACAACTTTAGCATTTTTTTTTTAAATACTCAGCTCTAATGCCTTTCTTATCAACCAAAAGATAAGTACTTGAGCATGAAGTGAATTTTTTAAATTACGATCCTTTTTAATGGCAGCCACTTTTGTTACAATAGATACTTCATAAGAATGAATATTTCCTTATCTCAACCATCTTAAAACCTACAAAAAAATGTAAATTGCTTTTGGAAATTTCAACAACACTCTCTGGATGTTTTAACTCTTAAACTAATTTTATTACCAACAGATAATTACGATAAGCACCATAAAGAAATAAATAAATAATTAAACTTTTCGTGTGGTGAGATTCTGATATTAATGATATAATTTACACCGGACACTCAGTCACTTACAGCGGCTGCCTGGCGGTGAGATACAAAAAAAATTCTTTATTTTGCTTTCAAATATTTCGTTTATGACCGGTGACTAACTCTGAACCCATAAACAAATAAACTTGAAATTTATCACACATATTCATGGTGTCTGTCAGACCAATTAGTAGACAATAAAACAATGAAAATAAACCATTAAAGGTAAGAAGAGGGCCTACGTAAATGAATTATACTCGTAATAAACAAATAAAAGTAAAACTAAACGAAACAAATGGCCAGCAAAAAAAAAATACTTAGGCACACACGAATCAATGAATGAACGAGTGAATGGGCGTTCAAAAGATTATTTAGTTTAATGAAAGTAAGAAAGCAAAGCACTTGACGATCATTTACCTTCGGGCGTTAAAGCTGTACAGCAACAATAAAATAGGTTCTAACAATCCATTCAACTCAAATTTCATATTTGAAGTACTCAAAGTCTTGCAATGAAACATTTTTGTGGACTTTGTCAAACCTATAATTTTTCTATTTTCTATTTCATATGTGCATGCTGAATATAGAAAAATTCCCAAAATTTCCCTAAAATAGTATTGTAACGGAAATGAAATGCCCTTCAAAGACCTCCATTTTCCTTTAGAGTCTGTATTTTAATTTTTCTGACAAAGAAACAGTTTTTCGTTACGAAATAATTTTGAATATCATGAACAGAATTACATAATGATGTGCTGCTGGCTGAAGTAGTAGAACACGAGAGTATGAAGCGGAGGGTCCTGAGCTCGAGCCCCCGCTCTGAGTCATGAAATATTGTGTTGAATTCGTCTGATCAGCATTAGTGCGTGGTTGTGTTAGTTGTTGCCAGCCTGTTTTCAATAATGAAGGCGTAGTCACTGGTCACTGAACATAATTGGCAGCGAACTGACACTATCATCTACTAAAAAGCAGAGTAACAGCACCCTCCTTCTGCGGTCCTGTAGCAAAAATTAGCCGGCGAAGTAAAAAGGTTGAAATAGCTACAAAAAATTCTCTATCTCCTCATCTTTCTTCATCTGTGCCCTCAATACTATCCCCTCCTTTCCAGTTCCGGCGCATTGCATATGTAGGAGTCATCCCCTGAGTGCTGGTCCAAGATAAAAAAAATAAAAATAAAATAAAATAAAAAATTTTATTCCGAAAAAATTCTTTCCTTTTATGTTTTCTGAGGCATAAAAATAAGTCATCAGTTTCGTTTCCGAAGGAAATCGAATTCTGTGATATTGCTGAACGTGTTAATAGACCAATTTCTTAATTGCCATGAATTTAATTTATTTATTTGAAGTTTCATTTCTGTTCAGGATTGGTAATTTTCACGGAGAGGGCTTGAAAGACCCATACAGTGGAAAACTTAGAGGTTGTTTTTTTTGATAATTTTTCGACCTATTTTTTATATAATAATACAATATTTTTTAAGCTTAAGGTCTTTATGATATATATATTTATTTTTCAATATTTCGTTAGCCTTTGGTTAACTTCTTCAGGAAATTGTTATTGTTTTTTATGTTTTTAGAGGGTTAAAATATTACATACAAATATTTGCCCTAAATTTGTACTACAAAATTCTGAATAGACAAAAAATAACAAAAATTACAATGAAAAAATTACAATGGGGCCAAATTACCGCAGTCGATATCGATCGAAATTTCAATACATTTTATATACAAATTTCGATCGATATCGAGTGCCATAATTTGGCCCCTGATCAGGTACGATATTAAACTTTAAATACATTTTAATTTAAATTTAGTTTTTGACATTCAAATTGAATTTTGAGATTTTAAGGATTTAAGAACTCATAGCAAAACCTAATGGGGAGTGTAGTCGTAGGCTATTTAAATTGGTTATATGACAATTTCAGGGGAACTTATTGCAGCTTCTTGAGGAAAAGAGTCTACATTCGTATTTCTAGAGGATGGACTTGCTTCACAAATTTTTTTTCGTAAAGTATCTTCCATAAAAGTGCTGATCACAAATTATTTATGAAATGTAAGTATTACAAGATAATAACTCTCCTTTAAAAATTAATGCCAAATTAATTTTAACTATTTTGGCTACAACAGAAATTTATTTATGGCAACACTGGTCTTTAAAGAAAATGTGTGAGTAGTCAAATCGCAGTGCAAAACTGATGCAAATTTAAGCGACTATGTAAAAAGTCCTATAGAGAAAATTTCGCAAATGCTTTTTAAAAGTGGCGTGATTTTTTGCTATCCCTTTAATAATCATAATATTTTTTTTAATGTAAAACATATAAATATAATTTGAAAGGTATTCATTTGTAGATGTGCACACCATAAAATACTTTAACATCGCTTCAGTATTTTGAGAGTTATAACGATTTGAAATAGTCACTGATGCATGCACATTTCAATCAGTCCTACTTAGCTAAGCAAACTTATTTGCTCCACTCTACTAGAAACTTGCTTTATTAAAACAATTATTTTCTTTTATAGAGTGCAAATGTGTCAAATGGGCATAAGAAATAAATATCCATTTAACAACTTCAACTTTTTGAAAAATAAACTAGATATTTGTAACAACAATTTTAAAATAGAAACTGTGACAAAAAAAAACACTTGCGAACTGATACCATTTTTCTTCATGATATTGTCGAGTATAAGAAATATCTATTTTTAAACAGTTGCAAAATCATGAGTTACAATTAAACATCAATTTTTTACAACTTTAAATGATAATAACTCAATAAATTTGCTAAATATCACCCGATTTTCAATACCTATACAGACTTAAAATTAAAAAACCCAGACCTTTCAATGATATATATTTTATTTAAGGAGCTTCGGGAAGTATACCAAAATTTATTTGAATTTTTTTTTAAATTTTATTCACACTATAATCATGCTTGTCAAACTCTCAGCGTATCTCGACTCCTCAAGAAATTATCAATTTGTTTAATTGTTTTTATGCGTTTTGTTTTATGGATTTTTAATTTGTGAATATTAATAATTTAATTTTTAGTTTATAAATTTGCCGTGTTCAAAATATATATATTTTCAAGGCGAGAAAAGCCAAAGTAAAGGAAATTGTGAACCACTTTTCTACCCACCCACTATTTCCTAAAGCGAAAGGGCAGAATTTACATGAGAAAAAAACTTAAAAAAATATACAATTACATTTTTACGTGTACATGTGAATGTATTACATACACACTCAAATAAACTTTATTTTTTATTTTTATTTCAAATACTTAACACAATTGCTGCTCGACTGATTATGAGGTCCTTTTGACCAGTTGTAATTGTATTAAGTTGTAATAGATGATTTTTATCGCACATATAAACATCATGTTATGAGCACACAAATCCAAACAGACACACTCACACATGAACGTAGAGAGGCCGGGTGGATGTAGCGAGCAGATATACTATAAAATAAAACCCTCAAAAAATCAAATTAAATCACAGAAACAAAATGAGTTTAATGTCAACATAACAATTGTTTTGAACAACTTACAAATTGGTTTAAAGTGTTGTTTGGCCCATAATCGTAAAGGCAAAATACACTCATAACCCGAAATGAAAATAAAAAAAAATAAAGAATAAAATAAAATAAGAGAAAATAAAAATAATGCGTCAAGGATTAAGTTCTTAGGTATCAGTTTTAGCTTCAGCACTCTTGCCGGCTTTCTATGTGTGTACAAGTTCATATTTAATTTGGGTTTCGCAAAAAACAACTCACACACACACACACACACACCCACTCTCATGCAAACAGAACATTTACAAATGAATGGAAAAAAGGTTGCACATGTTTGTTATCAAAATACCGCCATACAAGCACTAATGACACACACACACACACACATACTCAATCAGCAGACACCAGTGCATGGGCAAAAAACACCGAAACCCACACACTAACACAGAAGCATGAACTAAAGCATGAAATAAAGATGTGTGTGTGTGTGAAAAAATACGTATGTATGTGCTTGTACTTGTATTAAAATCATAAATTCTTATCATATTTTATGCATTCCTATGATAAATGACTGAAATATTACTTATAAATACACGGTATCGGAAAGGTGTATTCGTACACAAAGCGAAAGCCAGGGAGAGAGAGAGAGATTAAATTGCAGGAAATAAGACTCTTTCTTTAACAACGTGGCCGTTTTGGCAATTTTTAACAAAATTATTTATAGAATATAGAGGGTATATTCACTTTGTCATTCCGTCTGTAACGCAGCGAAATATCCATCTGAGACCCCATAAAGTATATATATTCTTGATCAGCGATGAAATCTAAGACGATCTGAGCATTCCGTCCGTCCGACCGTCTGTGAAAATCACGATTCAGTACAAACGAAAAGAGCTAGACTCTTAAAATTCGGTATACATATATCTTGAAGGATAGCACAGGCTAACTTCTGAGATGGGCTGAATCGGGCCAGAGGGGAAAATGTTCCCCTAAGAAGAACTAAACCAACTTCTAAAAAACAATTATTAAAGTTTTTTTTTGTATTTTTGTTAACCAAATGATGTATTTTCATGTAAATAAAATTAATTTTTGGACCCCGCCTTCTTTAGTGGGCGTTATTATATGCAAAAATATTCAAATTTAACAAATTGTTTTACTTAAGCCTACATTCCTTGAAAATAAAATTTTTAAACTTTAATGACGAAGCTGAGACGTAACCTGGCACTACTCTGCCCTACCCCCTCGTCCCCCTTTGCCCCCTAAATGACCCTATCAAAAAAATTTTTTTTGTTTAATCTTTGTATACAACAAACATTTATTTTTAGAGTTTTATGACAAAGGTGAAATGTCTCCCCACAGCCCCTGCCAGAGCGACCCCGCCAAAATACAGTTTTAATACCCTCCAAAGAGAATTGAACCCCATAAAGTATATATATTCTTGATTAGTGATGAAGTCTAAGACAGTCTAGCAATGGCCATACGCTCGTCTGTGGAAAACATGATATAGCCTATTTTTAGACCCCGCCCCTTTAGTGGGCGTTGACGTATGATATTATATAAAGGAACACTATCCCACCAAGTTAAAAAATTTTAAATTTACTTACTAAATATTTGTAGGGTATTTAAGATTCGCCCGGCCGAATATAACGTTTTCAGTTGTTTTTTCTTCCACGTTTTCCATTTGAATATAAAATATTTGTTAATATTTTGAAAATTTTAAAAATGTCTTTAGGTATAAGAATTGTTTTAAATATTTGTAAAATATAAAATATCTTAGTAATAGATAAATATCTTGGTAAAAAGTCCTCGTAATAGTCCTGCTGACAGTTGCGGCCAATGCACACTTCGCATAGTTGCAATATTTACGGTTGTACCACCACACACTCATCATTTTCTTAATATTTAGACAAAATAATTAATTTTAAGGCTGATACTGATAGAGTAGCACAGAATTGTAGACATTTAATTTATAAAACTAGTTTTGGAAAATATATTATAGAGTGATTCAAAATTAATGTATTCAAATTTATAAATTATAATTTTTTTATAAAAACCAAAAATAAAAAAAAAAAACAAAATTCTGTTAAAAAACTATTCTGTTAAAAATGGTGAACATTTTTTCAATGTGAGAGGTTCTTGCCTTCAAGACAGAAAACCACACACTAGGCCACATGATCACAAATATCCTTGGCTACAAATACCTCCCTGTATCCAGCTTCTTAAATATTTCGAAAAAGACAGTTTCACATAGTAGAGAACAACAATAAAACAATTAATTCAAATTACGGCTTAGGTTCTGATTTTTTTCATTAAATAAATCCTGTTTCATGTTCAGGTCTCAGAACAAAAATATCCCTTAAAAATCGCCTAAAAATCTAAACAATAAACTCGGTTTGTACACATATTCAGAAGGCAAAGGCAAAGGCAAGGCAATAGCTTTTATTTGAAGTACGAGGTATGTTGAAAAAGTTGAATTTTAATTTTTTTATGCTTAATGCTAAGAACACAACTGCGATGAACGACGAGTTTTTGGTCGCGAATATTCGTAGCCAAAAATAAAACACAGAACCGGTATATGAAAGTGCACACAATCGTGGTGTTGGTCGAAATTCGTCATACTCAGCGAAAGTTGAAATAGATTTATTTCTAATTGTTTCGTCAGCGAACGACGAACAAAATAGTATCAGGTGACCAGGTTTCATACACTCAAACTGGTTTTTTTATGGAAAAATATAGTTCACTACTGTATTGTTGCATGTAGCACGAAAATGTTCAGTGCATACTAAGAACACATTCACCAATTCACAAAAATTTATCATTCGGACGGATTTTTATTAATTTTGATCACTTTTTATAATATAGTATTTCTTCCTATTTCCTACTTTTTCGTATGGTCATCAGCTGTTAAATGAAAAGAATTTATTAACAGCAACAAAAATTTCAGAAAATATATACGAAAAGTAATTTGTTCTGGAAAATATGGACACCACCGGGATAATTATTGATTGTCTAAACAATCTGACATCAGAGGATTACAAAGATTTAAAAACAAAATGTAAAATATTGTTTTGTTCATTATTTTAATTTATTCATTGTTATTGTGTTTCATACGACGAATTTATACAGCGAATTTTTACCAACGAATTCGTCGTACTGAACGATATTCGTCGTTCGTCCCAGTTGTGTTCCTACCATAAGGTCCTCATGTTATATATATTTTTATTTTCAATATTTCGTTAACCTTTGGCTAACTCCTAATCTCTCCCACAAAAGCTGCTAATAAGAAGGGCGACATTTTGCAATCCCTTTTACGCTGACAATATTCTTCTGATGTGGACAAAATAAAACAAATTGCAAAGGTATTCATTTGCAGGTGTGCACAAATTAGAATTTGTTTAAATCGCCTTCATATTTTTAGAGTTGTTGCAGTTTGAAATAATTACTGATCATGCACATCACAAGCCAAAGGCCACACAATAGGTATAGTGCTGTGTGATAATAGAAACTAGTTTTCGTCCAGCCATTCTAGACTAAGCAATATGAAGGCATGCCCACAAATACACCTTAACACCGGAATATACATATATGTATGAATATAGAGCATGTGTGATAGGATATGTTGTTAGTGCAATTTTTTTTTAAATTATTTTTTTAATTTTCAACTAAATCTCATTAAAACAACTTTAAAATTACTGTTAAGATTAACTTTTTGCTGAGATTAATACTTAATATGTTAGTGCTGCAAATTGCTGCAATTTCATTTAAAAAAATATAAAACAATTTCATTGTTTGCGTTTTCATTTCATGTGATATGGCCAACACAATTAAATATATAAAAGAGAAAAAAAGACGCACAGCAACAGAATTAATGTCCTTTTGCCATTTAACTCTACCATGGCACCATCATCATTCATATATATATAAACACACACAAACACACGCACACGCGCAAATAAACACAAAAAGGACATTCCTCAGTATTTGCTTATATTTTGATATACTTTTTTTTCAAATAAATATTTCATATTCTTATCACCAACTCTACACTCCTCATTGCATTACACTCATGCATATAAAAGTACGAGTATTCGGTCTCACCAACACTATCGCATACAATCAAAACACCCACACACAGTCAGATCTCTATAACAGTACAACTGTCCTGCAGCCTAGGAGCGGGTATTCCATATATTCTACATACACTCACACACATGCGACTGCTATGGCAAGCTCGAAAGTTTAAGCAGAAAAAAACAAATACAAAACATGGTATGAAATGAAATCAACACGACAGCCTTGTAGATAACATTCGCGCGCTAATGGGACCAAACAATGCTTAAACGTGAATTCAGCCCTTGCTGCTGTTGTTGCTGTTGTTGTTGTGGTGTAGCAGAAAATAACAGAAACAATAATCGGAGCAACAAGAACAAGAAAACTATATGTGGAATGCGCCAATTCCCAAAAGTGGAAAAAGCACCCTGATACAACACCCAGCAACAACTGCAAACACCAGTTTCTGTGAGTGCGGCGCTGAGTAGAAGGAACTATTGCTTTAACTTTTACTACCCACCCACTGCAACTATTTTTTTTCTACTGCTGCTGTTTTGTTGCTGTGCGATTTGGTTAAAGTTAAACGAAAATGATAATAAAATACGAGACAGGGACTTTGTGATAACAAGGTGAAAGGATCGGCAGGATGTATCTCAAGCAATGACAGGCAAAAAGAGAGAACCTTTTAAAGTCAATGTGCTGGTAATGCATTAAAGCAGTGTTATTGGCTGGGCTGGGTGTTGATATTCGTGTTGTGTAGTCCTATGAGGAAATTTAAAAATGGTCGTGGATCTTATGGATTTTGCGGCCACCAAGGGGTTGCCAGATCAACGTGCTGGTTGTAGGGGAAGTTAGACAAGAAGATGATTTCAACAATAAGACATTTTAAACGCTTGTAATGAATACTTTTATGGATGCTTGTATTTTAAACTCTTTAAAGTTTGAAACGGCTTTTGGGTAGATAGTGTTGCTTGATTTTAAGGAATTTTTTTTTTGTTAAATTTTTTTTTCTAGCTGGATTGTGGAAATGTTATTTCTTATTTTATGTATAATTTTATACTTGGCCCGATTTGTGCCGGAACAAAATGACAAAACAAGAGAATTTTATATCAAATTTTTCTGATCTGCTTTAGTGAAAAACTGCATCTGCGTGTTTCAATGACGAACGCACAGAAATTATCACTGAACATTACCGACAATGATTGGCGACTGGCATGTACGAAATTTTCGGCGATTTTCTTCACCGGTACTGTGGCTGCAAAAAAATAAATAAAATAAATAAATAAAAATAAAGGCGGCGTAGTAACAACTAAAATGGCTGCTAAAAATTATTCATCTTTCTCCATCTGGCTTTTTCAGCACTGTCGCCTTCCCTGGTAGAAAACATTGCATGAGTAGGATTCATCCACAGAGTGCCAGTACAAGTAAGAAAATATGTTACAATTCTAAAAAAAAAAAATATTTCGACCCAAATTACCCACTTAAACTCTTAATCAAAAATAACAAATTTCAAATTAATCGAACCAAATTAATCGAATCAAATTAATCGAATCAATTAATCGAATAAAATTAATCGAATCAAATTAATCGAATCAATTAATCGAATCGAAACGTTTAACCTATTGAATACTCCAGTACTTAGCAGTTTGTTATTTTCAAATAATTTTGATTTTGATCGACAGCGCAATCTTGTATATTTCTTGGCCGGAAACGGAAACAGATTTAATAATTTTAATACAAACGCTGGACAGCATGCAGGACTAACATGATATCTCGTTTGTCTCCCGACAAAATCTTGAAATACGCATAAATTTTAGGCCACGTCCTTGATATTTGCTAAACAAGAACAAATTTGCCACAAAAATTTAAGCATGTAGTGGTGGTTGTGATTGTGTTGAATAGAACTAAACTTTATTCCAAGTATTTTTGCAACTTGTACATAAAGTTGGAAATGTATTGTTCTGTATGGTTTGGTTTAAATGAACTAAATGTTCTTTCCACTGGCACAATTGTGTGAGTTGGCTGTAGGTATATCTATGACCGAGAGTGTGTGTGTGTGTGTGTGTGTGTGAGAGTGTGTATATGTGTGTATGCTTTATCTATGGCCATCAATCAGGTATAGTGCGATAAGTAAAAAGATTGCAAATAGAGTGTACCACCGTCAGTCAAATCGTAATCATGATGAATAAATGTATGGTGAACAGAACGAACAAAATACAACAAAAGAATAGAAAAAAAGAGTGTATAAAATAATAACAGCCAAACGGAGTGAACTGTGCTAGTGGCAGCAGAAGAGGCAGCCAATGAACGTGGTGTGGCAGAGTGTGATAAAATCAAAAAAAGAAAAATTATTTTAACTAACACATGGGCAGCAGTGGTATTGTAGTTTATAAATTTAAAAAAAATCCAAATCCTTTAGAAAATTAGTTTTATTTATTATTATTTTTATTATATTGAAACGCATTTGTTATTAATTAATATTGTGCGATTAAAAGATCTGGTATTCGTTGAAGATGGCCATTTTTTTAATTTTCAAAGTGACCTGCTTTTTAACAAATTTCGTCCTTTTTGAGTTTAAAAACTTATAACGGGGTAAAAGGTAATTCTGATCAGGATTAACTTAGGGTCACTTTTGCTTTTGGAAACGATCCTATTAAGTGGTCAAGCATGGCCGAAAATTCGTATGGACATATGAAATTCTTAAACTGATAACTATGAACATTTTAAACTTTGATACAATTGACTTAATTTACTTCTTACACGCTGACATGAGCGTAGAAGACTTTTTAGAATGAGTTGCACTTTTTATAATGACTTGCAATGCGTGTGGAGATAAATATACCGAGTTAAATATGTTTTGACGTAAGCAGTTACGAAACAACATATTTAGCTGTGAAGTTTTTTTTTATGAAAATCCATATTTATATACAAAATGATTATGGGAGTGTCTTCTATCACATACATAATTTTTTATATACTGGCAATGCATGCCAACTCCTTATTTGCCCACTTGGGCCAAAATTCCTTCGAGATCATATACAAAATGATATATGTATATTGTAAAACGCATGAAAAGTTAACAGACTTGCACTTCTTATGATGAGTTGCACTTTTTATGATGACTTGCACTTTTTATGATGACTTGCACTTTTTATGATGACTTGCATTTTTTATGATGATTTGCACTTTTCACAATGACTTACACTTTTTATGATGAATTGCACTTTCCACATTGACTTGCACTTTTTATGATGACTTGCACTTTTTATGATGACTTGCACTTTTTATGATGACTTGCATTTTTTGTGATAACTTGCACTTTTTCTAATGACTTCTACTTTTTATGATGACTTGCACTTTTTATAATGATTTGCATTTTTTATGATGATTTGCACTTTTCACAATGACTTACACTTTTTATGATGACTTGCACTTTCCACATTGACTTGCACTTTTTATGATGACTTCCACTTTTTATGATGACTTGCACTTTTCATAATGACTTGCACTTTTTATGATGACTTGCATTTTTTGTGATAACTTGCACCTTTTCTAATGACTTCTACTTTTTATGATGACTTGCACTTTTTATAAGGACTTGCACTTTTTGTGATGACTTGCACATTTTGTAGTGCAGTTTTAATGATGGCTTGCATTTTTTATGATGATTTCCACTTTTTATGATCACTTGCATTTTTTGTGATGAATTGCACTTTTTCTAATGACTTGCACTTTTTATGATGACTTGCACCTTTTATAATGAATTGCACTTTTTATAATGACTTGCACTTTTTTCCTTACTAATATAATAAATATGAAAGTAACTCTGTCTCTCAGTTATCTTATTGTGCTCCAACCGCTGAACCGATTTAGATGAAATTTAAAGTTAAAGATCCGAAGAATAACATAGGGTGGTATTTGTTTTTGGAAACATATGACATATGAAATTATTAAACTGATAACTAAGAACGCTATTTATAAAATTTTCAAATAAAAATCAATGATTCTTTACTAGACGAAAAAATAAAGTTAGTTTGCAAAACTGAAAAAATTCAGGCATTTTGCGTACAAAACCTATTCACAGAATTTTTATTGCAGTTTTCGTATTTTTTCCCCACTATCTGCTGTAACTCCTTGTGAGATAATTCACCCTTTAACCCCTCCCACCATGACTTATTTCTGCAAAAGTTCTTTTGTGCAATATATATTATCCTTGATGTCTTCTTATAAACAGATATTTATACAATAGTTATAACGACATTTCTGTGCAACAGCAACTTTTAACAATTTGTATACGAGTACATGAGAAGGAGTTGAATTCACTGCTGGCTGGTTGCTTATCTGTGTTACCTTGTGCCGTATTTATGGTAGGGGATAGTCTAAAGTTGTTGGTACACATTTCATTTTGTTATCGAATGGCAACAAAAAAAAAAAAAAAAAAGAATATCTTAAACAAAAAAGGATTCATCTTCGAATATGCACACATACAAACACACTGGCTCATTTATTTACACACAAACTCCAAATAGACTACGCACTCACACAACCAGAAATACGCATTTATATACGTAATAAGTATACAGAAAGGATAACAAAAGGAGTAACAGCACATTCTCTGCCTTGGCTACTGTCACAGAGAACTGCATTTCGCTAGATACGAGTAGTTTGTTGTTCTCGTGTGCCATAATGGATGGTAGAGAGCAAAGCCAAAGCTTTTTTTTTGCATTTAATAAATGTGAAATTCATTGATTCAAATTGTTGAATTCTTATATCTTGGGATTGTAACAAAAAGCAGATAATTTAAAAAGTGCACAAATATAAAATGGAGATTCATGTGAATTTTAAATGTGGTTCAAAATATAGGAACTTAATTTTCAAGTCTTTTGTAATATAATTTTATAACACAAAAAAAAAGATATTAATAAGGATAACAAAAAGGAACTTTATGTTTACAGGTCTTTTGAAAGCCAAATTTTGTTGGTTTGTATTTTAGCTAAAAACTGAAATATTTCGAAAATGCCTGCTTTCAAAACACAGGGCCTGTATTGCACTTAAGCATTTTATTCATTTCGATAGAAATTGGAAAGCCAATATAAAATTTAAAATTTGTGGCATAACAATTTTAAGTTGTATGACTAAGACTATTTTCGATGATGTTTATAAAATTTATTCAGGAGCTGCTTATGGAAGTGTTCTAGTTGTAAACAAATTTTTTTCACTAAACAGTTCTACTTAAAGGAATTATCCTTTTGATAAAAAAAAAATTAAACTAAAATTGAAAAAAACGAATGGAAAACGGTTCCTAAAACTCATACCTGCAATTTCCTGTAATTTTAACCGCAAAACTATCGTAACGTGGTTTGTGGAGCTTTTCCAAGCTTTTAAGCTCTTCAAGCTCAAAAGTCTAATAAAAGTTGGATAGTTTTCAAACTGCTATAACTTTTGAATGAATCAATCGATTCCCACGTGATTAACGAGTCGCAAGAAAGAAAAGAAAACGCTAATGATCAGATATATAAATTCGGAGTTTTTTAAAAAAATCACTTTTCTTCGAATTTTTTCCTTCACGAACGTATCAACCAATTTTGAGCCGCTTAGGGGCGATCGAAGTGGGTTTACAATGTTTGTGGAATCAAGCGGTAAAGCAAAAAGTTATTAAAAAAAATTGCATTTGAAAAACAAGTTGTTCTTAAATTTTTTGAAAATTTTCCAAATCCGAATCGATTCCGATTCAAATGAACTCTAAATTTGATAGAACTCTTTGAAACGCACCGGTTCGATTAGATGAAGCGGTTCAAAAGTTATAAGTGGTTCACATCCTTATACACACACACACATACACACAAATACACATACATGCCAACATAATGACACCCACTCAGGAGTAGTCAGAAAAGCTTCTTAGGAACTCAAAACGTCGAGATCTGGTAAAAGATAAGTTTTTTGCAAACGGAATAAAACCAATAACCTCCCGATTTTTTTTTTGCAAATTGTCACTTTTCTTAGCGGCAATTTGAAAATTATTTTTTTTTACACCAACAAATTTGTTCTACAAAAATCATTTATTAAAGCAAATTTCTATAGTCACATTTAAATAAACTGAGACAAAAACAGAAATATGAAATAAACTCAATCAAAAACGCAATCAACATAAAACATCTTTTTAACAGCCAAAATAGGAAAATAAAATTTTATTATTTTTATGAATTTGTTTTCCTAATTTTTTCGACGTCTTCTATATATCTTTTACAAGTTTTAAGTCTTTTAAGTGGATATAAATCTTTATTTTTATTATTTGATCAATATTTAGTTAACTTTCGTTTAACTTCTTCAGGAAAATTATTTTTTTATATTTCTTTTGTACATATTGAAAGCAAAATAGTATAGACAAATATATAAAAAAATCTGGAATATTTAACGAAATATTTAAATAAATTAAAAAGGAAGAAAGCTTGTAAAAAAAATTATGTTTATGAATTTAGTAAAACAAGACTTGCTACACTTACCAAATAAACGAATTAATTAGCAAATATTTAGATAAAGCATTTCAGCGCAGCACAGTCGTTTAAATGATACCAGGCCAAAACAAATACAATATGTATTGCAGTGCAACATTTTGTTTCTCCTTTGAATATAAAAAAACCCCCTTTAGGGTCATATTTTAATAAAATTTCTGTTGTATTGTAATTTTTTGTCACGCAAAATGTTGCCCTAAATTTGTGAGGCAAACAGCAGAATTACCCAAAGAGCAGATTGGTGCAAGCACAACAACGCATTAGCACACACCTTTAGGTTTTAAAAATGTCAAAAAATATGTTTACAGCAGAAAAAAGATAATGAATGAACGATAGATAAAAGCAATTCGGCGAATGTATTTCTGTGTGTATGTGTTTGTGGGTGGGTGGGTGCAACTCAATACAAAAACCAAGAGTAGAAGCCACATTTAACACAGCAAAAGCCTGCAGTTCCAGCTACCCAACAATTTAAACCCTTTTCATTTTCTCTTCGTTTTTTTTTTTTGCGAAAATAGTTGAAACGAATTCATGTGGATTTTTTTTTATCTATTTCTTGTTGCTGTTTTCATGTCCACTGTAGTGCATGGCGAGTGGAGTGAGTGAGAGAGTGAGAGTGAGAGTGGCCCAATGCAAAAAACAAAAGCAGTTTTATTATCAGCCTGGCATGCCATACATGTCCAAGTGATATGACTAAACTGATAAGAATGACCAGGAACTAAAACAAAATGCGAGAGTACAACATTTTTTTTTGTGTAGTCGAAAGCAGGAATCTACTAGGGTTTAGCAAGCAGTTTGTGTGTGTGTGTGCATGTGTGTAGTATTGACTACAAATACAAATGGGACAGGAAAACTATGAATGTGCAAGTGTGTGAGTTTAATACGTTTAGCTATGTGTGTGTGTGGTTGTTGTATTGGAGGAGTTAAGAAAACCAGTATGACATGCAATAATGAACGTAATCGGCTGTTGTAGTCAATGTGATGGAATGATACGAAAGTAGGTTGCGATAAAAGGAAATTTTTTAATTTTATTATCACATCATGTTTGCAGTTATTTTATTTTAGATTTTTGTTTTTATTTGCAAAAATTGTTTTGGAATACTTTAATTCAGAACCCTGTTGTAATGCTATAACGATTGTATAATTTTATTACAATACAGAAGTTCAACTTTTTTTTTTAAATATTTTTTATTAAAAACACTATTTATTGCACTCAGAAAAAAAATTGTATTTTTGTCACTTCAATTTTTAATTTTGCTCATGTTAATTCTTTTTCAATGAAATATTAAAAAAAAATATATGTATATTAAATTTTTACACATAAACTTAACTTTGATATTTGCTTAAACTTCTCATTCAATTGAGTGGAAAATCAATTAATTTTTATATAAAATTATTTATTCAAATATTTCGCCACTTCATCAGGAAGAATTTCTTTGTTTGTTTTGTGACTGTAGTTTTTAATTTTTTTCTCTCACTTATTTATAAAATTTGCAAATAAAAATCAATGATTGTTTGCTAGACGAAAAATAAAGTTCGTTTGCGAACCTAAAAAAAAATGCAGGCATTTTGCGTACAAAACGTATTCACAGAATTTTTATTGCAGTTTTGGTATTTTCTTCCTCTATCTGCTGTAATTCCTTGTGAGATAATTCACCCTTTGACCACTCCCACCATGACTTATTCCTGCAAAAGTTGTTTAGTGTAATATTTATTATCCTTGATATCTTCTTATAAACAGATAATTATACAATAGTTATGACGACATTTTTAACAATTTTTTTAATTTAATTTTAATTAATCAATTCAATTTTTAAACAAAAATAAAAAGAAAAAGTTATCACTTGTTCTTTTTGAAACTTTCATATTTGTTTAAACTTCTCATTCAATTTAAGTGGAATTTTGAAATAATATCTTTAGCTATTCTAAGAAATTTCCCTAATGAGCAGCATTAACCCTGGAAATCTGCTGGCAAAACCACTACATTTTATTACATTTAATCTATCAGCTTGGCATAAGTTTCAAATATTCATCTCTTGAATATGACTCACTTTGGGGTCTTGTGGCCTCGACCATTTTCAAGATATAACATTAAAACTGTAAACTTTAACTCAACAAGACTTTCTAAAGCACTGCAGACAATTTTATTGCGATCGGAAAACCTGGGGGCAAATTACGGCACTCGATATCGATCGAAATTTTTATTTAAATTGTATGGAAATTTCGATCGATATCGAATGTGGTAATTTGGCCCCTATTTACAGAATTATTATTATTTTTTTTAACTTTTATATTCCTCAAAGTACCCCACTGTGCAATGTAACTTCTAGGAATTGTTTGGTTTACTCGCACCTTTTTGGGACAATAAGGCCGGATTTTTGTGATCTCAGTTAAACTAGGTTTAGTTAATCTGAAAACAGATTTCTGCCGCTATTATCAAGTTTTTATACAAAATGTTAACGGAACAGCTTAGTTTTGCTTAAAATGTGTGACCTTAATGAAATAATAAAAAAAAAAATCGCTGTTTGCTGGAAAGATCAGAGTTTCAGACTTCGCTAAACTAGGTTTAAACTTAAACCCCCAACCTAAATCAAATATATTTATTATATAACGATTAAGTTTGCACCATCAACTAAAAAGGCATTTTATAAGTTACGCCAGCATTGCAAAGCATGAGTGAGTGATATGTGTGTATATATTTGTACATTCACTTCAGGCATATGTGTGTCTCTGCATGCATGGCTATAGATTTTTTTTTTGGCACAATATTTAACAGGAGGAAAGAATTGAAAGCAAGTGTCTATCCTTACAGCACAGCCAAAGAAAATAAGCAGCACAATTGGGAAAATATTTCTTATAGCAACATGTTGAATGAAGGCAACATTAATGCGTGGTGTTTGCAACAAAAAAAATTGGATTTTGATAAAAATTAATTCGTGTTTAGATTTCTTTAAAATATGTATATTTTTGGAAATTATTTGTAAATTTCACACATGAAGAAATAATAAAATTATATGAATAAATAAAGCCGAGGCAAGAGAAAAAAGCCAGAACGAACGGACTTTACACACGTGCCTTTATCTCTTCTTTTATTATACATTTAATTATTTATTTATATATTAATTTCAATCAGTTACCAACGTTACGAAAAAGCACGTGCCAAATTTTGAAACAGAAAAACTTTCGTATGGAAAACAGCTCTATTTAAATACGAGTACATATTTATTTACGAGTCATGTAAATATATGCCACAAAAATGTTATTGTAAACGCAAAACTTTTTAATTATAGTATTTTATTTTTCCTATTTTGGCCCTAATGAAACAAATAAAAATAAATAAACTGGCATGAATTATGGCCAAAAGTTTTTAGAAAGTCAAATTTTGCTATCAGCAGAAAGCGAGCGCAACAATAGAAATAAGATTCACTAAAAAAAAAAAACAAAATAAATAAAATAAAATCAGATGAACGTGTGGTATCAAAAAAAAAAGTATTAAAATAAATATAAATTAAAAAGAAAAATAGATTTCAGGATAAGCCACTGCAGTTTAAATAATAAAACAAAAAATTAAATACTTATACTCAAAACAAGTGTTAGACAATAATCATCTCGTACAAATGGACCAATTTCTGAATACATAATTTTCGTTTTTATTACTTCAACTTTAACAATTTCATGGCAGAGTATTAAATTTATAGCGTTTGCTTATGTTCATGCCAATTAAGAGATGATTTAGAATTGTTGCGATAAGCTACTGGAGTCTAGTATTATTTTTCAAACAAAATATTTCGTATAACTGATAATGACGTGATGCAAGTGTTTGGATTTGTAAATATTGTTCACTATGTGCGTAAGTTTAAACTTTCATTTACATTTATATTACAGGGGGAAAAAAATTTCCTTAGAAGTGAATTGCAAAGCGGAAGTGGTGCCAAGCAGGATCACTTCAAATGATGTTTGACTTGGCAAAAAGTTTTCATATTTAATTATAATGTTTAGATTTGAAGTCTTTATTATTTTTATTTTTCTACCGGAGTATGGGAAAAGCAGCCTTATTTTAATTAATTTCTAATCACATAATTTTGGCTATAATTTTGAAGTTCTTATTTAAAACAAATTCTTTTAATTAAAAAAATGTTGAAGATTTTAAAATTGCAACAATATCTTGAAGGTTTTAATTTTTATAATCTCCAAAAATATATTCACTTTGTCATTCCGTTTGTAACGCAGCGAAATATCCATCTGAGATCCCATAAAGTATATATATTCTTGATCAGTGATGAAATCGAAGACGATCTGAGCATGTCCGTCCGTCTATGGAAATTACGATTCAGTCCAAACAAAAAGAGCTAGATTCTTGAAATTTATTATAAATATATCTTGAAGGATAGCACAGGTCAAGTTCGGAGATGGGCTAAATCGGGCAAGAGGGAAAAAAGTTCCCCTAAGAAGAACTAAACCAACCTCTAAAAAATAACATAATGTTTAAAGTTTTATTTTGTAATTTTGTTAAGCAAATGATATACTTTTATACTAAAGAAGATAAAAAGTTATTTTTGGACCCCGCCTCCTTAAGTGGGCGTTATTATATGCAAAAATAGTGTAAAAATTTAACAAATTGTTTTACTTAAGCCTACATTCCTTGAAAATAACATTTTTAAGCTTTAATAAGGAAGCTGAGACGTAACCTGGTACTACTCTGCCCTACCCCTCCACCCCCTTTGCCACCTAAATAACCCTGTAAAAAACAAAAAAAAATTTTTTTTTTAATTTTGTCTATAATTATCCTAAACATTTATTTTTATAGTTTCATGACAAAGGTGAAATGTCTTCCCCACAGCCCTTGCCAGAGCGACCCCGCCAAAAAACAGTTTTAATACCCTCCAAAAATAATTGGACCCCATAAAGTATATATGTATATTCTTGATCAGTGATAAAGTCTAAGACGGTCTAGCAATGCCCATACGTTCGTCTGTGGAAAACATGATATTGTCCATTTTAGAACCCCGCCCCCTTTAGTGGGCATTGACGTGCGGAAAGGAACTCTGTCCCAGCAAATTAAACATTTTAAATTCACTTACAAAATATTTGAAGGGTATTTAAGATTCGACCCGGTCGAATACAACGTTTTTACTTGTTTTTATTGCAGTGATAACATGAGGTTAATCATTAAATTTGTTAATATCTAAAATTAAAGTTTATGAAAAACATAAAATTTTTTGATATTTCAAATAAATGAACTAATCCAGCAGTTGCTCAACAATCATTGTTTTAATCAAATTTACTTAACAATTATCATCAACAAGTATCCCTAGAAACAGAAATGCTTAAAAATTAAAGAAAATAGCATCAAAACAACAGCAATACAAAACACCCAAGCCGCGATGCCACAATCCAACCACTAACCGAAAAAGTAACTTGAAAAAAATAGCAGCAACAAAATTTTATTTGTTTATTTTCATTTTTTTTTTATTTAAAATACTTTATCAATGAAATATAAAAATCCATCAGTACTATCAAAAATTGGCATCAAAATGCCGCCAGGCGACGATTAAAACATTTTCATTTTTTTATTTCCTTTTTTTTTGGGTCAAATTAAAAAAACACAAGGAAAACATACAGCCAATAAAGTTTTGAAAAATGAGAACCGAAATAATAAACTCGTACTGAAATAAATGTATTAAAAAAATTAAACTCACACACACACACTAACAGAATTTGTATATTAAAAACATAAAAAGTGTATTCTTATCAATCAACAACAATCATCATTAATTCGCTTTTTATAAAAGAGGAATCTAAAACAAATTCTTTTGTTAAGTGAGCGGCGGTATTTTTGTAATTGATTATTCGTAAAAATTAAAATACGCCGCCATGGCGGAGGGGAGTACAAAACTGTACAAGTGAAATGTTACAATTGCACTACATGAAATTCTATTGTTTAAGCAAAATTATTAAATTCTATCATTTGAAAATTTTTTTATTGTTAATCAATTATAATCAATTTTTATCCGGAAAAAGATATCCAGAGGATATCGCAATATTGAAAAATAAATAAATAGTAGTTTTCTAAAAATAGAATATATCGTATTTTCCACAGACGGACTTCATCACTGATCAAGAATATATACTTTAGGGTGTCCAATTCTTTTGGGAACGTATTAAAAATGTATTTTGTCGAGGTCGTTTTTGCCATAAAACACTAAAAATAAATTTTTGTGTTATTTGGGGGTAAAGGGGGACGAGGAGGAGCTTTGTCATTAAAGCTAAAAAATTTAATTTTTAAGGAATGCAGTCTTGTTACACTATTTTTGCATATAATAACGCCCACTGAAGAGGGCGGGGTCCAAAATTATTATTTTTTATTTTAGGGCTCTAATTTTAACGCGTTGGACCTTCTGTGACATAAAAATACATCATTTGCTTAACAAAATAAAAAAAATCGTTCAAAATTATGTTGTGTTTTAGAGGTTGGTTTAGTTCTTTTTAGGGGAACTTTTTTCCTTCTTGTCCGATTCAGCCCATTTACGAACTTGACCTGTGCTATCCTTGAAGATATATTTATACCAAATTTTAAGAGTGCAGCTCTTTTCGTTAGGACTGAATCGTGATTTCCACAGACGGACGGGCGGACACTGGCTGGATCGTCTTGGATTTCATCACTGATCAAGAATATATATACTTTATGGGGTCTCAGATGGATATTTCGGATACGGCAAATACTGATACTGAGTTCCTTTCCCAACAGAAGCACTAATTTTTATGCATTTCCATAGTAGATTTGATCGAGAAGCCTGCTTCTTCTTTACTTATCTTCTGTGGATCGCCCAGTAGTTCGCATGCTACTAAAACTAAAATAAAAAACTATTTCCCCTTATTCTATTTGTCAATGTCACGTCGAGACAATATCAAAAATAGGACACTTACATGCCCTTTCTGTGCAACAATTAACTACTTCTGACAGCCTCTTATTACTCTATATGTCGTTGAATATTGCAAAAAGTTGTGAGAAATTGACAATTGTTGAAGAGAATGAGTACAGAAGTGTTATAACTTTCATATTGTCTTGACGTGACGTTGACAAATAGAATAAGGGGAATTATTTTTAACAATAATTGTGCTAGAGCAATAAATTAATAACCACTCCTTATTATTAATGCTCCAAAATTGAAATGTCCAAATTGAATGTCCAAAATTTCAATTCCTTGTACTATTTTGTTTTACACTTCCATAACTATTTTGTTTTACACTTTAAGAACGGCTGGTTATATAGTGGAGACTTACATGGGCATACAATTTAATAATGTTTTGCAATCACTGCTGCGATGTAGTTTTAGTGGTGGAATAAAATGGCAAAACAGTTACAAACACATTGAATATGTCTGTCTACACAACATGTTTGTAAATACATTTTAGTCACAGGATCACATAAAGTACAAACAAGGAACAAAAGCATACTTCCCTTTCTACATTGACATTCGAGCACGTGTACATGTGTTTAATTCCTACTCGTGTGTGTTGAACAGAAACTTGTTGTTCCACTTTTGAGCAAGTTTTCACACAAAAAGGATTTTAAGCACAGCGACTGGTTGTAGTACACGCACACATGCACACACACGCACTCACACATTTTAATAAATATCCAAAATCTAAAGGATTTCAATAATTGTTGTTGTTGTACTCCGAGTTTGTACAAGTGCATTGCGACAACATTTCACATTCTCTCACATTTTCCATGAGTATCCATGAGTACCCATACACTTTAATGTGAAATGTCCTTGTTTGTTTATGTTGGAAATACCAGTTGTGTTGGTTTTTGTTTTTGTTATTGTTTTGTTTTGTTTGTATTTCATATTGACAAACAAATAATGAAGAGAACAGGAATGTATGTATGACGTCTGCCAAAAGCTGTTCGCCTGTTCTTAAAGACAAACAAATTCCAACAAAAAATTTTAAATACATGTGAATTTTTATTTAGTTCAATACGTATAACACGTACTACGTGCTGGAGTTTTATATTATAAGGCTTGTGTCAAATTTAAATGTTGTTGGTTGGTACTCGAGTTCTATTTGTTTTTATTTAAGGTTTTTGGAATGTGTTAGTTTATTTCGTTAAAAGGTCATTGTGGGGTTTTTGTTGTATTTTAAATAATTTTCATGCTGAAGAGCGAGTGCGTGAGAATGAATTGTATTACACACACTCCAAACCCAAATAAAAAATTCTTTGAATTGTTTAGGCTGGCGAAAATTTTAATTAAAACTTAATCACTTGTTTGTGGCATTTTTTCGGCAATTATTTGAAACATAATTAATTGGGTTTGAGTCCATACTTCTTTGGGGAATGAAATAGTTAAAGCAAATTCTTTTCTTTCGTCAAAAAATTCCAATACTTCGAATTTTTTGAACAACATTTTTTTTTAATTCATATTCCAAAATTATTTCAGATATAAGACTTTTTGTGCCAGAGAGAGGACTTCCTCAGGGACGATTTGCGGGTATTGGCATAAAAAGAATACGGAGGGTATATTCACTTTGTCATTTCGTCTGTAACGCAGCGAAATATTTATCTGAGACCCCATAAAGTGTATATATTCTTGATCAGTGATGAAATCGAAGACGATCTGAGCATGTCCATCCGTCCGTTTGTCCATCCGTCTGTGGAAATCACGATTCAGTCCAAACGAAAAGAGCTAGACTCTTGAAATTATAAATATATCTTGAAGGATAGCACAGGTTAGGTTCGGAAATGGGCTAAGTCGGGCAAGAGGGAAGAAGTTCCCCTAAGAAGAACTAAACCAACCTATAAAAACAACATAATTTTTAAAGTTTTTTTTCGTAATTTCGTTAAGCATATAATATATTTTTATGTCAAAGAAGGTTAAGCTTGGAGCTATAAAATAAAAAAAATACATTTTTGGACCTCGCCTCCTTTAGTGGGCGTTATTATATGCAAAAATAGTGTAAAAATTTAACAAAATGTTTTACTTACGCCTACATTCCTTAAAAATAACATTTTTAATCTTTAATGACGAAACTGAGAAGGAACCTGGTACTACTCTGCCCTACCCCCTTTGCCCCTAAATGACCCAATCAAAAAAATTTTTTTTTAAATTTTGTATATAATTATCCCAAACATTTATTTTTAGAGTTTTATGACAAAGGTGAAATGTCTCCTCCACAGCCCTTGCCAGTGCGACCCCGCCAAAATACAGTTTTAATACCCTCCATAAAGTATATACATATATTCTTGATCGGTGATGAAGTCTAAGACGGTCTAGCAATGCCCATACGTTCGCCTGTGGAAAACATGATATTGTCTATTTTTTAACCCCGCCCCCGTTAGTGGGCGTTTACGTATGATATTATATAAAGGAACTTTGTCTCACCAGGTTAAACATTTTAAATTTACTTAATAAATATTTGGAGGGTATTTAAGATTCGACCCGGTCGAATATAACGTTTCTACTTGTTTTTTTTTTTTTAAATTGATATTATTCGAATTCCAAAATTATTTCAGATATAAGATTTTCTGCAAGCAGTATTTAAATACCGGTTCATCATAACTTATAAATCATATAATTTTGCTAATAATATAGAAAAAGTAACTTAATCTGCGCTTTGAGAAAAAACAACACCTTCCACCCCTTTTTTAACAACAACTGAAAATATTATTGTCTGCCAGGCCAGCCAATTTTAAGACGATTAAAATTTTTAAAAAAGTTCAGCACGTTTCCTAGATTTTTAAAACATTATAAAATAAAATTTTTAAGATGTTATAAGAAAACAAACACATACACACACACACATTCCCTTCCACCCATACAAATATTATCACGCCATTGTCCTGCGCCTATAAACTGCTGTTTATAACTTGTCATTGTCTTTGTTGCTGTTACAAATTCAGTTGCTTTTAAATTTGGAATTTTTCTGGTTTTCAGCTGATAAGGATATTTTAGCTGTTCTTTAAAAAAAAAAACGAAGAACCAACGACAACAAAAACTGTAAGCAGTTAAATATGATTTTTCATTGTTGATAAAAATATTAAATTTTAATATTTTGCTCATTTTTCTCTTCTTCTTTATAACTTGCTTGTATATATTTTGTGTACATGATTTCAGATATTATTTCGTAGTTATCCTTTTTATGGAAAGAAAAACTTTATTGTTTGCTTTACTCAGCAATTTCTTTGCTCTACTCCTTTTTTTCTAAAATAAACTTAGCATTGGAGGAACCCTAGATTTATATAAAAGAATGATTTGAATTAAATGATCATTTTGTTTTTTTTAGCAATTAAAATATTTTTTATATGAACTTTTTGTAAAATTAAAGTTTAAGTAAAAAAGTGAATTAAAAAATTTTTTTTAAATGTACTTCTTACGGAATTAAATTTTTTAAATGTTTTAAAAGGTTATTTTTATGTTTGTTGTTTTTGCAACAGGTACTTTATTGGAAGTATTTTTCAAAAACTCTTTTAAAACGATATTTTTTAATTTAAGCAAATTTCAAAGATTATATTTTAAAATAGTACTTAAATATCAAATATTTTTCAGCTGGACACTGTTTTAAAAAGAACCTGCTTAAAAGTACACTTTCTTAAAAAGTATTCTCTTAAAAATCAGGTTTTAAAAGGATTTTTATTATATCTTTTTAAATACACCAATTTTGTTTTATATTATTTCAAGACACATTTTTGAAATTATTATTATTATTTTTTCAAAAGGTACGTACTATTTCAAGAGAGAACTTCTTATTAGGAACTTCATCAAAAGACTCTTTTTAAAAAGAAATATTTTTTAAATTGCTATACATATTCTTAAAAGGCAAATCTCAAAAGCATGATTTTTTTTAATTGGTATCTTTGGTTAGGTACTTTTCTGCAAGGTACTTTTTTACACGCCATTTATGAGAAACCTATCTTTCTTTGAAACAGTGTTTTAAAAAATGTAATGGCATGTTAACCTTTATTAAAAGTACTTTTTATCAGGTACTTTTTAACAGGTACTTTTTATCAGGTACTTTTTTGAAGTCGGAATTTTTTTAAAGAACCTTTTTAAAACCGTAATTTTTAAAAGCTATTTTTCACAATATATATATTTTAAGATTAAAATTTGGTACTTTTTTCAATAGCACACTGTTTTAAAGGATACATTTTCGAGTAAATTTTTTTAAAACTTATTTTTCGAGAGAAAATTTGTTGGAGAAATATTTGATTAAATGCATAATTTTTAGTAGATATTTTTTATATGTGCCTTTTTTAAAAGACCCTTTTTCAAAACATATATTTTAAAAAGGTACTATTGTAGTTACTAAAGGTACTTTTTTATAGGAAAATGTTTTAAAATATTTTTATTTTTTTTTTAATTCGTTATTTTTTTAGAATTTATTTTAAAAGGTAAATTTTTAAAAGGACTTTTTTAGTAAATATTTTTTATTGCGGACTTTTTGTGAGGTACTTTTTTTTGATCTGGTACTTTTTATTGGTTACTTTTTTAAGAAATAGCTTTTTTTTAAATCTGCTTCGCTAAAAGCAAATTTAGTAAATACATTTTCAAAAAATACTCTTTTGATGCAGAATTTTTTAAAATAAATTTTATTAATGTATTTTTGTAAGATCTATATTCCGAAAGCCAATAGTTGCGAGTGCTTTTATCATTAGGTTATTGCAATATATAATACACTTTGTGCAGGATACCGAATGTTAATGTTAAAAACAAAAGGTATGACGGAAGTCACATTTTTTATAATTTTTTTTTTTTTAATATATACTTGTTTAGAAGGTGCTTTTTTAAAAGAACTTTTTTCATAAGCCCGTTTTTTAGGCTTTAAAATTTATTTTTAAATGACCGGCACGTTTCCAAAGGTACTTTATCAAAATGTATTTTATTAAATGATACTTTATTTAAAGGTAATTATTTGAAGGTACTTTTTTTTGTAGTTTCTTTTATTCAGGCTTCCAAGGTCATTCGAATGAATTTAAATGCAAATAAAAGATAATTTCTTTATTTCATTTTTATATCCGACGTTTCGTTGGGATTTTCCAACATCTTCAGGGATAATAATTTTTATTGAAATATATTTTATCTTTTAGTACATTTTGTATTTCAATGGTAGCAATGTTCCTTCACACGAAATGACATATACGACATAATTTGAAGGTACTTTTTTAGAAGGTTTCTTTTTAAAATGAACTTCTTTAATATGTGTGGTTTTAGAAGTTTCTTCTTTACGGGGACCGTACAATTCCAAAAGACACTAATTTTATACTTTTCGATCTTCTAACTAAGTACTGCTTATAGAATTTACATATGTTATCATACAATGAATTAATTCTTTTGATTCCCATCTGTTAACCACTTTGTTGCTCACAAAACATGTACTCATATTTGCTTGAGTCACAACGGAACCTTTCAGCACCCCCAGCACAGATTGTGAATGTATGGGTGGGTGTTAGTGAAAATGTATTGTGTACACACTTATTCTTCATGAGTTTCATAAATTGTTGTAATTTGTTATGTTTATAGTTTTGAACAATTTTAGCTGATTTCGCAAAATGCAAAAATCTTTTAAATTCATTCCCCAAAAAACCAAACACGATAAAATTTATGAAGAGGATGAAGGTTGCAAAATATGAACCAGAGATAACATGAATTATGACACTTAAAATAATGGATTTGAACTGTTCAAAAACACTTTATTTAAGTATAATTTTGTTAAATGGTGTATTTATTTTTGGATTATACAGTTTTTATCTTATCAGGAGAAAATAAAATCCCATATAAGCATGTAAAAATCGAATATGTGATGAAGAATAACAGCATACGTTCATCTGGGTGAATCGAAATGATGACGGTTGCACTTAAAAAATTAATTAATTAAAGAAACTGACAAAATTTGGAATTTTAAAAACCATAGAAAATTAGTGATAAAGAGTTTATTTTTTTAATTTTTTTTAATCGCTGAAAACGAATAATTGCATTTACCTACTTATGATGTTTATTAAGTAAATGAGGTATATTTTTATACAAATAATTCTGAATTCAGAATTTTACACAAGCATTCATTCGACAATTTTATGCCGCATGTATTGATTTATTCCCATTTCCTGTTCTTCGACTTCTATCCTTGCATCGATATTTTCCCATTATCACTAGATGAAAATAACCTGCATTAGCCTGAAACATATAGTTTTCTCATTAACTGATAACAGCAATTTCTTTTTTTTTTTTTTTGCAGTTTAGTAGACGTTATATCTTCATTTAGTTTTCCGATACTTGCGAACAAATAAACTTTAGCTTTAACTTGTTGTATCTTAAACCACAAATCTAAAAGTCTGCTTGTGCGAGAGTATCTGTTACACGTAAAATGTATTGATTTATATGACTTTATATTACAACAATTTATAATTTTTACAGTTGCAGAATGCAATTTACGCACGCTTTTCTGCCTAAATAATGATTTCGACATATTCTGTATTCAAGGCTTCCAAAACTTAAAGCGAAATAATTAAAATATGCATTTATAAAGAAATGATTTCGTCATAAAGCAGATATTTTGTACGACTACAAATCAAATGAAGAAATGCAATCCTATTTTTGTTAAGTATTTAAGCAATCTTATGGGCTAATCCTGTGTGACGAACGCTTCACACGTATATGTTTTCGGGTTAAAAGAGATACCTTTAGTATTTAAATTTATTTTCGAATAGTATAATAAATAATTCTTAATTGGTATATGTTGTAAAATAGTTGATCAGAAAGTTGTGTTACGCACGTTACAAAAGCGTAGCTAATTTTTTTTGTACAATAAAATAAAGATGCATGTAAGGGAAGTCTGAAATAAGTTATTTAGAATCGAAAAAAAGTTGTCTGTGTTTCATAAAAAATTGTAAATTTTTATGTGACGCACGATTCATGTTGTGACGCACGCTTCATTTTGTGACGTACGCTTCATTTTGTGACGCACTTTCATTTTATGACACACGTTTTATTTTGTGACGGACGATATATTTTGTGACGCACTTTTAATTTTTTTCCAAAACATTACTGAAATCAACTTTTCAGCACTTCGTAGGACTAAGGACGACTGCTTTCATTCAGTAACTGCAGAAAGTGCCTTGACATAAATGAACATATTTATAACACAATAAAATAACACTTGTGAATGCAAATTTTGCAAGAACTCAAATCGTGACGTACGTTACAGAAATTTTCAACCCTTCGTAGGACTAAGGACGACTGCCTTCATTCAGTAACTGCAGAAAGTGCCTCGACATATATGTACATATTTATAACAAAACAACAACTTGCAACAGTTTTGAATGCAAATTTTATAAGAACTCAAATCATGACGCATGCTACACAAATTAGTGTGCAAAATTTTGTTTACGAGAATTTTTTCTCTTCCAGGATATGAAAAATATTTAAAATTATTGACTACATACTTGAAAAATATTTATTGTTTTCACAAAGTAAAATATAATCTTGTTGTCCGTGACGCACGATACAATGCATGGATCGCATATTTCATATCTAATTTTAATTTAAACAATAGGAATTTGAATTTTAAAATTACAAAAAAATATTTAAATATTTTTATTTTAAAAATCAATTTCTTTTTTCCATTATTGCTGCTCATGTTAACAAACTGTTAAGCAAAAATCGAATACATATAAAATTAGTTTAACAAAATAAATTAAAAAAGAAATGTAATAAAAATTTTATAATTTTTTAATAGAAATAAAATTTAATATTTTATTACCATTTTTTCAGTTGCATTTAAAAGTTTATTTAGTACATGAAATATGTATCGAAAGGAAGTTCGTTCCCATCGATATTTTAAGTAAATTTTTATTAACATTATAAAACTCTTGAGCTTCATTTTTTTGCAATTTTCTGAAATCTCTGTTATATGTGCTAACACCACATTAAGACATACACCTTAATGGCGCAATTAGGAAATTTATGCAATTAAGCCTTAATAAAACTCAGTTTACCGCATAGCAAATCAATTTATTAATTAAGCAATTGGTACAAATTACCATCTGACAAATTCTAATTAAGCAAACAAAATTGGATCTAAATGAACACCAAAGTCGAGAACGCAATTTATAATATAATTGCCTCAATTAAGATGCATGTGTAAACACTGTATAGGGTAACTTTTTTAACCGGCTGTAAATATAATCAGAGAGAATCTTTCTCATGTTGGATTGTATATGAATGCAAACTACACATAAGAAATAAGTAAAAAGTAGCGAATAGTCAGTCAGTCCGTCAGCTGAGCAACATCTACACTCACTTAAACACCTATAACAATATTTTATTCTACAACGAGAAACGAATATTTAAGTGACTGACTGACAGACTGACTGTCTGCTTGACTAGAAGTAAAAGTTTCTTATTTTTTTCCCCCTTTTGATTTGATGAGCAAAATAAACGGGCAACTTTGTTGCAACTTGTTAAAGAAATTGGTAAAGTGAGAGCAGAGAATAGTACTCGTATAGTAGCAGCCTATTTCCAAGGCGAGGAGTCACAGATAGATTTCCAAAAGATTACAGTGGGAAATGTACAGCGTGTAAGTGTGTGTGTGTGTGTGTGTGTGACTAGTTTGTGTGCATTAGTATGCATAGAAAACTTTTGCATTTTGCACACGAGCACTAGTATTTCATGCAAGTTTATTTTTATTTTTTTACTTTAAAATGCTTGTGTTTTGAGTGAAAGATGTTTCTTTATTGATAATAAACAATAAATTTAACGTTTTTATCACATGGTAAATAGTAAGAGTGGCTAAGAATAATATCAAGAGTGCACTGTAACTTTTATATTTATGCGCTGATATAAAATATTTACATGGAATACACTTTCAGCTGCTGATAACATTTTGCTTCAATAATAATAATAATTAGTTTTTACTGCACTTTTTAAAGTGCTAGAACTTTAAAAAGCTTTTTTCTATTGTTTTATACAATAATGAATATCATAAATTACAAGAGGACTGGATAGGGAAACATTAGAGTGTTTCATAGGGGGGGTTTTTTTTTATTGAAAAAGGTGTAAAATTTTTTTAGCAGGACTAGCACTCAGGGAATGCTCCTATATATATTTTTTTATCTCGGACCAGGGATGACCCCTACATACGCAGTGCATTGAGCCGGAGGGGATAGTATTGAGGGGACAGATGAAGAAAGATGAGGAGATGCTCCTATATACTCAGTGAATTGCGGCGCAAATTGAAAGCAGGGGATAATGTTGAGATGACGGCCATTTTAATATTTACTTTCCCGACGAATTTTTCCTCTACAGTAAAAAATTTCATTAAGCATTCTTTTACGAGTAAAATAAAAATAATATATCTATACACATATATAAAAATCAATCCGTCTGTTTGTTTGTTTGTGGAATTCTTATTTATGGACGCCTTAACTAGCCAGCGGATTTTTCTGAAATTTTGACAGTACATTACGGGATATCTTGGGGGATATCAAGTGGGTGTGGCATACAGTGGGATTTCTTCATACGAGAGGTTGTAGAACGCTGAAATTTTGCACACATCCTATGATCAACTCAGTCAAGAAATATTTTAAGTTTAATCAAAGATGACCACGCCCTTCACATCCCGCCCCATATAACCTGAAAATATTCTTCCTACCCAAATTTTTGTTTCTTCACCAAAAGTTACCAAACTTGGCACAATTTATTAGCATTATAAAGTTCAAATATCTGGAAAGTTTCGTAGAAATCCGCCACGCCCATCGCTCCCCGCCCATATAGCCCGAAAATATTTTTTTTCTCAAATTTGAGTTTCTGCCGCAAAAACTACGAAACTTTGCAAACATTATTGAATCATTTGGAAAGTTTTATGGATATTTGATACGCCCATCGTCCCCCGCTGGGCGCAAGGCATTAAATTAAAACCTTTTTTACAAAGTTGAATAGTTGGGGAACCTGGGCAACGCCGGGTCCAAGCAGCTAGTAATGAAATAATTTCTGAATTTATTTAGTATTTCAGAATTATGTTATGTTGCATATTATTAGTGAAAAGTGCTAAATATTTAACTTTTTTTTTTGAGAAAAAAAGGGAAGAAAAAAGTGTTTCCGTTGTTCTGTTATCAATCATGTAACAGTTCTCATATTCGAAGCGGAGTTAGAAGCTCAATAACTTTTATTCGCCTAGCTATGCCAATTTTACTGAAATATATTTTTTAGAAAATTTTCAAATATGAAATTTCACCAAAAATCCAAATTGTATATTGAAAATCCAACTGCTTATGGCTTTGACTATGGGGCGGCATATAGGAGCATAAAATCAATTTTCAATTTGGCAATAATCGTGTGATTGTGAAATTTGTTCCAAAATTTCTGGATTGCGACCAAAAATATAATAAATTTTGTGTCTCAGCCACTCGCTTAATATGGTCCCTGTGGCTGAAGAAACCCATGAAAGGACGGAGTTTTACGGAGATAGAGGTGCTAAAAACCTAAGAGAGCTCAAGGATATACCAAAAGGATTGTTAGGAGGATTGGAAAGAAATGATGGTATAAGTGTATTACATTTTTGGTGGGTGCTGCTTTCAAGGGTACGAACTAGAAGAGTAGAATAAAATAAAAATTCACTATATTTTTGTCGTATTTTTCATGACTTTCCGCAAAGATTTTCGTTGATAACTGTTCGAACTCTAGTTGAATATTTTTCCTAACGGCTGCAATTGCCTGAGGATTGTTAGCATAAGACGATTACTGAAGGTAGTCCGGAAGAGAGAAGTCTGGGATGGTTAAATCGGACGTTATTTGCTGGCTTTAACTGAATTATTCCGCTCTCTCGCAATATACATATCGTCATATGTTTTCACAAAAGCCCCAAGTTACAACACAAATTAAAATCGACTTATTCATTGACGAAGATGTCCTGTATCAAAATACATGCTACTGCAACATTTTGTACTCCAACAATTATAAATAACATTCTTATCCAGAAGTTTAAGCTAAAAAATTTTGAAAATATTTGGAAAATTTTTCACACTAGAGATTTTTTTTGCTTCTCATGTAAAATTTGTTCAATGTAACTGAGGGCTTTTTTGCAGCTGTTTGCACAATTATTACACTATGCAATAGCATGATTAATTTTGGGTCACCCTGTAGTTGTAGTCTATATTGATTGAGTGACAATTTAAAGCGTTTGGGAAGTTCTCAAAACAATTCTGTGGATGTTGGTGAATTTTTCCATAGAGTAGAACAGAATGAATACACCTGCAGTAGTAAAATCAATAATACAATTTTAAGCAATAATTTTTTTTAAATCATTGATGTGGCTTTATTACTAAACTGCATTTTGTTAATTGCCAAAACAGGTCCTCAGCTATTTTATATTTCTCAAAAATTTCTTAATAATTCCGCTGCTTTGGAAAATTAGAATTTTATTGCCATGGAGGGGAATTGTTGGTTGGCATGATGTGTTGTGTTGTGTTCTTTTTTGATTTTCTGTTTTTTGCTTATCAAATATCTACTTAAATTTTTATGATACCCCCAATGCTGGGTTTTTTTTTTTGAAATTACAGCGTATTTCTTTGCGATAGCTGCATATGACCATTTAGCTAAAACAGACAGCAAAACAGAAAATAAACGTTAAAAAGAATCCACTTAGGTGATTTTTATATTTACGTTCATATCTCATTTCATATATCAAAAAGTAAAAATCTTTGCTTTAAAAAAAAAGCAATTCAGTTATCAACAAATGAGATCTCAATTTTAAAGCTTTATACGCTTGAGTTTTTTTCTTCTGCTGATTGTATGTACACATTTTATGACTATTGTGGCAATATAAGGTAGCACAGCACAAAATGCGAGCCAAAAACAACAACAACAACAACAACAACGACAACTATAAAAATAAAATAAAAATTGTATCCAAACTGAAAACAAAACAGTCATGCTGCTTTAAGGTGAGTTTTACTCTAATCTTCCTATTTATCGCATTAAAAGCGGGGAGGGGAGCAAAGAGCAACAACTTGCGTTGGGTGATGGCCACTAGGAGGGTTTAAGGCGGGGGATTATGAACAGCTGGAGTAGAGTAGTAGTAACAGTAAGTTAATACACAATCACAAACTGCAATCACCAAGGGTAGCCAACGCACATAAAACATATCAAAATTTATTGGCAAAACAAACGTACTCGTACTCGTACATTGAAAACGCCAGATGGACATACAGACAGACAGACAGACAGACGGCCACAAGCGTGAATGTATTGTTGTGTAGTTTAAATAAAACTTTGTAAATGTTTTCGCTTCGATTTAACATTTCGTGCTTGCTATTTTACCTGTATGTGTGTGTGAATGCGTGTTTGTGTTTGTGTTTGTGAGCTTATCAATCAATCTTAATTAATCACTCGCAAAAGATCACCATGTAAATGGAAAAAAAGAGAGAAAGAATGCCGAAATAAAATACAAATAGTTTTTTAAATAACCAACCAGCCAACAAACAATCGCTCAAAGAGAACAAAAACACTCTAACCGATCAATTTTTTTTTTATAAAATGTGGCCATCAATTACAAATAAGTCGGTGACTGTTAAGGCTTATTCACATATTATGTAACGGAGTAAGGGCACAGAGCGGCTGTTACTAAGTAACAAAATTATTTTGAAAATTTTGCTAAAGTGCGTTGCAAAAACTCAAAGGCTTAAGAATAGTCACCTAAACAATTGCTGTTTAACAATAATATACATGAGTACTGATGATGGAAATGTAGAGGCTACCGAAAATAGCGCTAAGTAAATTGAATTCATAATGATTTTTCCTTGTTGCCTGAAATGTTTATGATATATTTTAGAAGTAGTCATATTTAAGAGAAAGTATTCCAGTTGTTAATGTATAAATTGAGCAAATGTACGAGGTCTTTTAAAAAAGTGAATTTTAATTTTTTTTATATTTAGATATTCATTAATTTCTAACTGGTCTTCTTCAAAATATCGACCGATATCTTACGAAAAATTTTAAATATTGAGTTTCAGTGCTTAATATCTTTTTATGAATATGAATATCTTTACATGAGTACTGATGATGGAAGTGTAGAGGGTTGCGAAAATAGCACTGAGTAAATAGTGATTTTTCCTTGTTGCCTGAAGTGTCTATCATATCTTTTAGAATATAACACGTTATGAACTTTAGTTGTATATAAAAGAAAATATTCGAGTTGTTAATATATCAATCGAGCAGATGTACGAGGTCAGTTAAAAAATTGTATTTTAATTTTTTTTATATTTAGATATTCATTTATTTCTAACTGGTCTTCTTCAAAATATCGGCCGATATCTTACGAAAAATTTTAAATATTGAGTTTCAGTGCTTAATATCTTTATATGAATATCTTTACATGAGTACTGATGATGGAAGTGTAGAGGTTTCCGAAAATTGCACTGAGTAAATATTGATTTTTTTCTTGTTGCCTGAAATGTTTATCATATCTTTTAGAATATAACACGTTATGAACTTTAGTTGTATATAAAAGAAAATATTCGAGTTGTTAATATATAAATCGAGCAGATGTACGAGGTCTGTTAAAAAATTGAATTATTATTTATTTTTATATTTACATATTTATCGATTTCTAACTGGTCTTGTTCAAAATAGCGGCCGATATCACACGAAAAATCTTTAATATTGAGTTCCAGTGCGTCCCTATAGACATGAAGCTTAACTTTTTTCTTTTTTGTTCACGTAGCCATTCAACCACAAATGAGTATTCATTCAACCACAAATGGGCACGATTCTCGCTGCTAAAAAATCACCCGTTAATTCAAAGCATGGGAAGGTGATCGAAAGATAATGAAAGAAGTATTTTGATAATAAAAGAAAACAGTTTGATTAATAAATTAATTAAATTATAATTAAATTAAAATCAAATCGAAATGAGTTGCCTAAACATCTTTTTTTATACTCGTAGTTATTTCACTATAAACGCCACCTTAAATTTTGGTTACTAATTTACAAAATATTCCACGTTGTTATTGCACTCTGTACATTTTCGTTTATGCCGCCAGAAACTCTTTATTGAAATCATTCATAATCAATATTCTTAATTGAAAATAAATTATCAATTTTTAAATGTAAAACAATCGATTTTATTGTTTCAACTCCAATCAAGTGGCGCCACTAGACCTGACGCTCTACTTACACCGGTTATAAATGACAAATGAAACAACAACAAAAACTTGGAAATTTTTCCTTTAACAAAGCCCACGATAAAAAGTGTCTCTCACAAAATTCCCAAATGTTATACAAAAGAAAGAAGAAAAAAAAAAGCTTAATATTAAACCCGACCCGTAGTGAGGGACAAACTTAATCATGTTTAAGTTGGCAAACAGGAAAAATTTGTTATTTTTCTTTCATAGATAAATTGTAGATAGTATTAATTTGAACAAAACGATGGAAATTTGTCAACTTTATTGTAATTAATCAAATCGATGCAGGTGATGTGGCGTCAGCATTTAAGGCCATCAGCAATCGCAAGGCAAATAAATTACGCAGCGGCATTTTTATCAGCGAACAAACCAAACTTGCACTTGCAAAAGCACAACAAAAGCGTTTTTAATGAAGACTATTAATCGCCCTCATAACTAAAATAAAATCTAATAAAATAAAAAGGAAATGCCGCATTTAGTATTTATAAAAATGATAATAATTAATGGTGGCAAGCAAATCGAATGTAATCTATAATATTTTTTTCTTTTCTTTGCTAGTGGAAAAAACCAAAAACTAAAAAAAATTGTGTTAAGATTTCTAACCCACATAAACAGTTGGCTGAAAGAAACGTATTAGGAAAAGTTTGTAGTGTGACTTTTATGGATGTTGTTTTAAGCAAAGTTTTGCTTTGGCGTTTTTCGAGTTTAAACTTGGGTGGCAATTTGTCCTTAATAAGAAACGAAAAACAAAAATACTGCAAACAATTTATTGCACACATTATATTTTTGGTTCAAGCCAAACTGCCATTATCAAACTATTTCTACACAAGGCTTTAACATTTTTGTTTTCTTACTTTGTTAGCAACTGCACATACAAATTAAATGGCAGTGACTGTTTGGCCATGGATTGATTACAATTGAAACGGCAAACGTCAGGCAGTGTTATATGACTTAAAAGACGAGGATTATGTTGAACGTGTCATTTGACCAGAAATTGTTTATATACGAGTATTTTTGTTAATGAAAAAGTATTGCTTATCTTATGTTATTACCTGTACAATTAGGTCATCAAGCCAATGTAGAATCAGTTAAAATCCTTGGTGTCTATATCAAATACAAATCTGTGAGGCACGCAATATAATACACTATCCTTTTTGACAGGCCTCCATTCTACGATAGTATGTAAAAGGATAAAAGCTAGGGGACACAAATTGACTATAAGACCTCTTGGGACATAAAGAAAAATAATCAAACGGTAACACGGGTATTATATCAATAACATGTTAACATCAGCTTGATACAGTTCTCGTATTCTTTTTCACAATAAAATTTGTGTAAATAGGAACTGTTATCACATTCAACTAAGCCACCTAATAAGTGGTGACAAACACAATACACATGAGCACTGATGATGAAAGGGTTGCGTTTTTCGAAAACAGCTGTTCTGCTCTGCTGTGTAAGTTGAATAACAAAAAACTGATGTTGTCTTGCCTTTGTGCCTTGGATTATTTATCATGTCTTTCTGAGATTTAAATTAAAAATTTTCGAACAATTAGCCTATAGAATCTTAATTCAATTTAATATGACCTCTTGTCATGCATTTCGGATAACCTTTTCACAGCGTAGATCTCCACATATTAGTTTCCCTCGATAATACAAATTTAAACACAAAAGCATAGGCGATGCCACGCCTATACAGAGTAATTTTAATTCTAAATATTTACAAATGCAATAATTAATATAAGATTATGAGCGCCAATTGAGTTTCCCTGTTAAGAAAATAAGTTATAAACATGCTTCGGCATGCATGTCCTCGACAAATGTTTTTGTGGTACATTTTTAAGTACCTTATCGCCTTCCAATATTGATAAAAAGTGTATGTATTGAAAGGAATTTTAATGCAGATATGAACAATATAAAAAAGTTTTTCTAAATTCAAATAGTCGAAATTTTGATAATCAGGCGATCGTAGAGTAACATAAATATTTTATTGCAAGTGCTTCTACTTTTACGATTCTTATGCAACTTGACACAAGGCGGAAATATCTGCCATCAAAAGAGCAGCGCTGTGACTAAGGTTTTATCGGATATCATACCGTCAAGCTGTAATAGGGCCTCTTACGGGGGCGTGTAGCACAACATGTCCAAGAATGGCGCAAAGCAGTGGATGAACTTGCAGGACATTCACGCATAAACTTAAAGTGGGTGCGAGGGCATGGGCAACCACCATAGGCGACATTAAGGCGGTTGAAGCAGCTAAGAGAGAAACCGCACTTCAGTAGGCCGATATTAACCAATTAAGTGGGATTCCAACCACTCCCATCCTGCTGGAAACGCTTTGATGCTGCACTATTCGAATTGGCTCAGGACAGGTGGTCCAGAGAATCTACTTGCGAGATATCGAGGGTTTTATGGCACCGCCTAGACTCTAGGAGGACAAAGGATCTTTTAAATTTCGCAAAAGGTCATCTTCGCAGTATAGTGGCCACACTTACTGGTCACTGCATTTTTGGGGTCCATGCTAGGCGCATGGGTCTTCTCTATAATGATTACTGTTCCAGTTGCAACGACGAGGAGGAGGAGGAAATCATTACACACTTCCTCTGCCTCTGTCCTCATCTGGATGAGCAGTGCCTACAGTCTCTAAGCAGAACACGGAGAAATTAGGTTTAGAACTGAAAAACCTAAATGTCTTTATTAGGAGCAGTAGCTGGTTCGGCACCTGACTCCCCTGTAGCGTGCGTGCACGACCAAAAATCTCTTGTCTATATACTTATTTCATCTTCTTACTATTTTTTCTACCTAAACTCTGACTAGCACTTCCTTCTTCTTTACCTCTCTCATCCACTCAGGTAACACAAAGTGATCAAATTAATTGGACCCAAGTGGGCTGGACCAGCAACCTGTTAACCTAACCTAACCTAACTTGACACAATTTTCTATTTTTTTTAGGACTAGGACCAGCACTCTGGGGATGACCCCTAAATATGCAATGCATTGCGCCGGAGCTGAAAACGAGGGGATAATATTGAGGGGACAGATGAAGAAAGATGAGCAGATAGAGAATTTATTGTAGCTTTTTTGCTTTGCCGGCTAATTTTTGCTACAGGGCCGACGAAGGAGGGTGTTGTTACTCTGCTTTTAGTGCATGCTAGTGTCAGTGGCTGCCAATTCTGTTCAGTGACCAGTGACTATGCCTTCATCATTGAAACAAGCTGGCAACAAATAACACAATCATGCCCTAGTGCTGATCAGAAGAATTCAACCACAATCATGCCCTAGTGCTGATCAGAAGAATTCAACACAATATTTCATGACTCAGCACGGGCTCGAACTCAGGACCCTCCGCTTCATAGTCTCGTATTCTACTACTTCAGCCAACAGCACCCACATTTCTATGGCAATACAATTTAATGGCAAGAAAAGCGCCCGGAAATTTGTGTAAATAGGAACTGTTATCACATTCAGCTAAGCCAACTAATAAGTGGTGATAAACACAATACACATGAGCACTGATGCTGAAGGTGTTGCGGCTTTCGAAAACAGCTGTTCTGCTCTGCTGTGTAAGTTGAATAAAACTGATGTTGACTTTACTTTGCGCCTTGGAATATTTATCATGTCTTTCTGAGATTTAAAAACAAATTTCGAACAATTAGCCTAAGAATATTAATTCAATTTAATATAAGTCTATTTGTCTTGCATGATTGTATTGTTTTGCAATGAAAGGAACTGACAGGCAAGTAGAATGTACGTGATTCCTGTGATAGTTTACTACCTCTTTTATGTCAGCAACCTTAAAATATGCCTGGATCACTAATTACATCCAAAAATAAAAATAAACACATTTATTCTCACACTTATTGCTCATAAACCTATTGCTTTCAGTTTCCCCTAATGCTTTGTAGTTCTGTCGCCTTAATTCAAGTTCATCGCTGACTCATACAAATAAAATACTTGAAAAATATTTCAGTCTTCTTTTTTTTTCTCTTCATTTTAAATAAAATAATATCATCTCTCTATCTATCAGATGTCTTAAAAAAATGTCCATCGGTTATATGATGTTGAATTTCTTTAAGAAAACAAAAAAAAAATACAAAAAATATCTAGCGAAAAGTTAATGCTGTTGGCTGGTTGGTTGTCTCTGCTATCCATGCAGCTTTTAGTGATAGCATTTGTTGTTGCGGTTATTAAACACTGGCAACTTAATATTAAATTGGATGGAAGAAAAAAAAAATAAAAATAAAGAGAACAACTACAACAAGCAGCAGCAGTGGAAACCCTTTGATGTCGCGCCTGGCGTCTTTATTATCTTTTTTTGATAACATGTGTCAGTGGACGCTTTAGGCGAGGTTAGTATATATAATTTTTTATATCATTTTGTTGCTGTTGTTGTGGTTGTTTTATATTATAAAAATTTTCACTTATTTGTAGCCGTTGCTGCTGCTGCTGTTGTTGTTGTTGTTGTAGTTGGGTTGACTTGCATTTTACTAAAGGTTCTTTTTATGGTTTTGTGATAACAAAGACATTTTTAATGTAATCGAACTTTTAGTTCACTAAAAAGTGTATGATGAGAAGAAGTTGATTATTCTTTTTGTAGAATGCTTTCATCATACTTAAAGCACTTGCAGGCGTATATACAGGCCTTTGTGGCAAGGTGTGTGTGTGTGTGTGTGTGAGTGTGTTTTGTTTATAAGTGGGAGCATTTTGATCATTAAAAATTTACTGAGGAGGTTGTGGTGCTTTTGAAATTCTTACTCACAGTTATAAGAGATGGATAATAAATTATTTTTGGCTATTTTATTTAATTTTTTTATCCAGTTCAAAATGTTATTATTAAATAAAATTCATATTTAAATATTTTTGTAAAAAGTGGCACAAAACTCATTTTTTCGATTACGAAAATTTTTCTAAATTCGTTGGAGTCTGCTTAAGTTTAAGTGCGCCTGCATCAGCCTGTCTGTGGTATTGAAAGAAATTCTTTGCAGAATGTTTTCTCTGTATAAAATTGAAATTCTAGCTTTGAGTTAAGAACTTTGTTTGTGAGTTATTTTGTAGATCAAAAAAAGAAAACACACTTTAGAAAATAATCTAAGAAGAACTAGAATTAAAGAATTATTGTAAATACTCTTGCCTGTTCCTCAAGGATCATCACAACATTTTTATAATTTTTATTTGCTGAATTTGGCTCACCTCAATATTCATAACAAATTAAATGTCTTTGATATCTATTTTAAGAAAATTTTGTATGAAAAATTTTTTTATAAAATACATTTAAAATTCGTTTTAAATTTTATGAATATGTGACTCAGCGTATGATAGTCACTTCAGCTAACTTTTCAAAACATGGCAATAACAACACAATTAGATTGAAATTTAGTGTTTAGCAATATTTCTTAAAAAAAAAATTATTTTAAAATTGTATATCTACTGAAACTTTTTTAAGAATTTTATACTTCCAAAGGAAACAATGTTCAGACAAGCATTTTTAATTGAGTCAATATTCACTTTATATTTAGATAATTTCCCGTTGCCGTTAATGTGTGACGACTAAAAATTTTTTTTTTATATATGTATATTCCTAGGGGCCTCAAGTTCAAATCTGCGATATTTTCGTATTGATCTTATTTTAATTGATTAGCTACTGGCCTACCGTGTTTATGCAAATAAAAATGCAATTTTTATTCCATATTTGTTCCAACGTTTCGTGAACTCTATGTTCACTTTTTCAAGGGATTTTCGTATGTATTATATATAAAAGTTACATTGAATAAAGTTTTTTTTAAAAAAAATTGTTTTAAATTTGTTTCCAAATATGCACGGGTTTGAATATATCACAGATGTTTTTTTAAAATTTCTTTTAATTTTTCTAATTAGCAGTAAATTTAATATCAATAAATTGAATTATAAAATAGACATATTTTGTTAATTTTTTTTCTCACTGAACAAAGTTCGGCGCTGTATTTGTAATTTTACTCAATATTATAACAATTAAGTGTTAATTGAGCAATTACTTAATTAACATTTTATATTATTAATTGAGCCCTATTTTTCTTATAAATTCTGCACGGAAAATATATATAAAAATAAACTTTGCATTTTGTACTTTTTTTTAAACCCTTATACAGGGTGGCTCAGAAAGACCGAAGTGGTGTGAATTCCTTATAACTTTTTTATTATAATTTTTTTTTCTTTTCTTTTCAGTATTTTGTAAAGAAGACTTGGACAATTTATAATGGAGCAATACACAACTGAACAACGTGCCCAAATCGTTGAAATTTACTTTTCAAATCAACGGTCCATTGTGTTGACTCAGCGTGCATACCGTCGTTTCGAGTAGAAGCAATTTTAATTGGCCTCCGCGTTCCCCGTATTTAACCGCTCTAGACTGTATCCTTGGGGGTTATTTAAAAGGGAAAGTTTATGTTAATAAGCCTAGGACTATTGAGGAATTAAAAACCAATGTTCGAGACGAAATTAACAACATAACACCGGAAGTTTTGCGAAAGGTTATGGAAAATGGAAATGGAAAGAGCACATTTGTGCGAAGCAGAAACTGGCCACCACTTGCGGGATATCATTTTTAATAACTAATCAAAAAATATTCCCTATAAATTTACCGTATTTAAAAACAAAAAATTAAAAAAATATGTCTTAAATAAAAAGTTATAAGGAATTCACACCACTTCGGTCTTTCTGAGCCACCCTGTACCTTCAGAAAACCATAAACCTTAAAAGATACTGCAATTCCCTGATACGTTTAGGGTTTGCGGGAAGTTCACTTAAGTTACATTTACCCCTGTAAATTATAAAATCACTTGCATATTTCATATCTCTTATAGTTTATTATTTTTTTTTAAATTTATTTCTTTAATAAACTTCAGTTCATTTAAAAGTCTGTAAACAATTTATCGCGTTCGACTGGAAATTTATTATTTATTAAACAAGTGATAACACAACAAGAACAAAAAAACTAAAAAGCAGCAGCAGCAACAACAACAACAACTAACTTTAACTTAATAAAGTCGAGAAAATATTCATCATTAACACATTTATCTTTTTCGAATGCCTTGGGATAATAATAGCACAGCACCAGGCAAATCGTTTATATGTATGAAGAAAACAAATCGTTTATATGTATGAAGAAAACAAAATATGCAACAATAAACATTCCTTCAAACAAAAACAACAAACAACCTTGATTGCTATGGAAAATATTTTTTGCTTAAAAAAAATCTCACACAGAGAGAAAATTGTATGAATGAACTTGTACAACATGTTCGGTGTTGTGTTTGTTGTCTGTCTGCATGGCAAGTCTAACTAAAAAATATTTGAAAATGTATTTATATATTGAATATAAAAGGATGTTAGAACTTCAAACTAGAGGAACAGCAAAGAAGGAAAATGTATTTATTATTCATATTAACTCGTGCATGTTAAGAAATGATATACTACACGTACTATATTCGTATTATAGTAAAAAGAAGAAGTAGAAGAAGCAGAAACATCTAAAAAAAAGAAAACCTATTTTCACTCACATTTACAAGAAAATGAACAAACACAAGCCAACACGATTTTGAAAATATAACTTTTATCAGCGGGTAACAATTTTATAACCAAAAATTTTATGAAACGTAAAACTTAAGATATCCTTGCACACAAACTCAAAAACACACACATACACACACATGAACATGTCATATCCAACACACTGCCAGGCACAAATTGGTAAATACACAAGAACTGCTAATACAGCCGGAGAATATTTACAGCAAAAAAAAAAAAAAACAAAACAAAAAACAAAAATGCACAGATAGGATGCGTACATGCATGCAAACTTTCATTCATATTTATATTTTCTCTTAAACACTCTCACAGCCACTTTTGAAATGCAGATTTATATTAAATTGCCAGACTTAAGAAACACATGCATACGAGTCTGTGCACACACTTGAACTAAAATATACAGTGGGCAAAATATGTATTCATCGACAGCTTGCCGGAATTTTCCAACGACAAGTTTTCTATTAAAACTAAATAGTAAAGAAATAAATTTCGCAAAGAGCAAAAAAGAAAATGGAAAATTTGAAATAATAATCAATCATCAGGACTGATTAAAAGATTTTTATATTCCATTTCTTACAATTTTTTTAAATAATTGATATTAAAACTGTTTAGTAGCACCTTAAAAAAGTGGAAAAACTAAATGAGGAAAGATGATGAAATGGCTTAGCGGCCACGAATATCTGTACTCAACCATTTACCACTACGATGGTTATAAAAACTATTCTAAACATTTTACTTTTAATAAAGATTTTAGTTAGAGACATATTGTTAAAAAGACATCGACAAAACATGTGATGTGTTACCCTACGTCGATTTGTTGCAACGATTTCATATTCCACTTTGTTTCAATAAAATAAATACCATTTTAACATGTGACGAATTTCGAAGTCCATTTTTAAATCGGCACTTTTTACTTGAACGAAAGGCGAAGCAGCTTAACAAAAATGTAAGTAAAATTATATGAAAATAAAAAAAGTAGTTTTTTGTTACAAACATCTGCAGTGGAAAGCATAAGAATAATATCCAGGAAGATGTCTTAATCCAGTTTATGGAAAACCATCCAGATATTGCCAGGGGTTTTACCAAAGGAGGCAGCGTGTATGTAGAGAGTTTATGGTCTGATTTGACCACAGAAAAATATTTTCAATTTAGTTTCGGACCAAGATGCCCCCGATGATAATATTCCCTTGAGTGTTTTGAGAGAGGATATCTCCTCTAGAAATAAGACAGCTAGAAAATAGTGCGGTTCTCCTTCTTCAGTCGCTAAATTCACAGGTTTGTTTTATTATAGATTTCAGTGTTTTTTGAGAATTTAACTAAAATTTTATTACAGATAGATGTTACTCTTTTCACAGTCAAAGATTGGAACAACAATCCTGAAGAAAATTGCACAGAAGCAGGACGTTTTGAGATTCAGGATGATACCGACGATGATGATGATTCGATTATATTTCAACCAGAAGTTACAGTTAAATCCCGGGAAGCTGTAGAAGCTTTCGATAAGGTTTTAAAATGGGCTGAAAACGAGATAGTAGACCAAAGTGACATCAGAGTGCTGAGGAACCTTAAAGAAAAAGCTCTTTTAAAGGTTGCAAAAGAAAAAACTTACCAAAAAAGAATGACTGATTTTTTCTTTTAAACTTTACTTAACTAATCCTTAATTGTCCAGCAAGAAGCAAATGTTCCTACTAGTTTTAGTGTATATTTTGTTATTCTTGTTTATTAAAAATTAATTTCTTTTGTCCTTTTTTTAGATGTATTATTTTGCAAAGTGAAATGAATATATTGCATTTTATTTTTTGTTAATAAAAATTAATAAAACAATTAATTTAAAATGGTGTTGAGCATTTTTACTTACAAAAACATATAAATTTTTTATGTCAAATACGGTATTTTATTTTTTTTAATTTGGGTACTCGATAACGTGAACAAACTCGAATATGTAACTGCCTTGGAAAAAATTAGTTCACGTTTTCGCGAGTTCACTGTATAATAATTATATGGAAATGAAACATAAGTGGAATATGAAATCGATCGAAATCTATCACACACTAGCCGTTTGATTATTTCTCTTCATGTTCCATATGGATTTAAATTTCAAATTACAAATTTTTTAATTTAGACGATTTTTGAATAATAAAATTCACAGGACATTAAAAAAGTATTAATAATAAAATAAATTTTTAATAAAATGCGTAAAACTTTTGCTTTTTTGTAATCCGCACTGTATTTGCTGATACAAACACATGTGCAATAAATATGTATACAAATTCATGAACTCATGTTTCATTTTTACAGCAACATGTTGTTTATATGTATGTGTGTGTGTACGCGTGTGAGTGAACAAATGTGACTACTGTATTTATATGTCTGTATTAGTGCGATAGTGATAGTTTTTCGTTAAATGATGTGTGTGTAATATTATAACTGCATACTCGCATCGCTGTAACTGAAGATACCGAAAAATAAAGTAAAAAGGAAAAGCTTAAATGTGCATATTTGCATACTATACACACATACACACACACAAATACACACTACTGCTTACACATATGCACATTGGCTTTGCTGCATATCCTTTTAGCTGCACACATAAACGAAGACATGCTGTATATTTGTAGATATATGGCTGCGTTTTGTTGGTAGGGAGTGAAAAAAGAGATACATTTTAATGTGAATCTTGATAAAAACGGCAGATTACTACTGCAAAAAAGGGAAACAAAACTGTTTCGAACGATAAGAAAACTGCTCATAAGCACAAGAAGAAAAAAATATTTATAACATACGAGCACAAATGACAACAAAAAAAAAGATCCAACGAATGATATATAACTTTTGCAATGACTTAAATATTGCAGTCTGAAGCGATAAAAAAGGCAGCACCGGCAAACGCTTTAGCACCCACACGAATCACAGTGATACATTATTGTTCCATACCAGCAGGCACTCGCACATGTGTACATAAGTGTATGTACTCGTATCTAAATATTTATTAAAGCTCTCATAAAGACATTGCATTTGTGCAAATTTCCAAGGACTATTTTTTTTTCTGCCGAAATTCGCTTAAGAAACTCCACTTCTTAGCGATACAAATTGAGTAGTTTGTAGGATGAATACTGATTTTGTTCTTATTTTTCAGTTAGCAATGTGTACAATGTCTTTGTAGGGATGCGTTTGTGTGTGTATGAGTGCAAATGAATATTATCATTTTGGCGCAAGAATTGTAATTTGTTCATATGGTTCTAACAAAAAAAAAACATATATAGGGTCCGCAATCTATCGTCTTTTTTTCTTCAACTAGTGCTTATTTCGTGAATGGTAACACTTAGCTCATGTCTGATTTGACAGATTTATCCTTCCGCTAAACGAATATGGTTGTGTATACGCTTGAACATCGCTTCGCTAAGTGGACCTGCGACTTACAGAAGATTCCGACTTTGCCAAAAAAATCATCTTTTCAGATGAAGCTCATTTCGATCTTCGCGGGTATGTAAACAAGCAAAATTGTCGCATTTGGGGCACAGAAAACCCGCACGCATACATTGAAAAGCCGACGCACCCAAAACGAGTCACTCTTTGGTGCGGATTTTGGTCCAGAGGCATAATTGGGCCATTTTTCTTCGAAAATGAGCAAGAAGTGGCCGTTACAGTCAATGTCGATCGTTATCAGGTCATATTCAACGAACTTTTGTTCACAAAAATTGAAGAGGAGGATATTGGCAACATTTGGTTTCAACAGGACGGCGCTACGTGCCACACAGCCGAAGCTACACTCGCAGTTTTGCGCCCTGTTTTTGAAGATCGCATTACAAGCCGCAGAGCTGATGTCGTTTGGCCACCTCGGAGCTGCTATTTGATACCGTTGGACTATTATTTGTGGGGTGCCGTCAAAGATAAGTGTTACGCCGACAAGCCAGAGACAATTGACGCTTTAAAGGACAATATTCGTGAAGCCATTGGTGAAATACAGCCGAACACAATCGACAATGTGCTTAAAAATTGGACCGATCGTGTAGGCTACTGCATGGCCAGCAGAGGCAGCCATTTGAATGAAATTATTTTCCATTATTAACCGGAAGGGTTGTACTTTCAAATAAAAAAAGAAATTTGAGAAAATATTCAGTAGTTTTTTTATCGCATTTAAAAGAAAAAGTTATTTGGCGGACCCTATATTTATATTCTACATTTTCGAACGTTATGCGCATAAAATGGACAACATGTGGGTGCTGTTGGCTGAAGTAGTAGAACACGAGACTATGAAGCGGAGAGTCCTGAGTTCGAGCCCCCGCTGAGTCATGAAATATTGTGTTGAATTCTTCTGATCAGCATTAGTGCGTGGTTGTGCTAGTTGTTGCCAGCCTGTTTCAATGATGAAGGCATAGTCACTGATCACTGAACATAATTGGCAGCCACTGACACTAGCATGTACTAAAAGCAGAGTAACAGCACCCATCTTCGTCGGCCCTGTAGCAAAAATTAGCCGGCGAAGTCAAAAAGCTACAAGAAATTCTCTATCTTCTCATCTTTCTTCATCTGTCCCCTCAATACTATCCCCTCGTTTTCAGTTCCGGCGCAATGCATTGCATATTTAGGGGTCATCCCCTGAATGCTGGTCCTACTCCTAAAAAAAAAGACAATGTTGCATTTACGAACAGGCCCATTGTCAAATAGTTACAGAATTAGGAGAAATAATAAAAATAAATTCAAAGGATTACAAAATGTATGATTTTTCAAACAAAATTTCTATGCTCTTGTTAGTTAAGCAAATTGTATAAAAAAGAACAAAATTTTTTACATGTATTAAAAACTTGTTTTTGCTTTCACTTTTAAAATTTTGCAAAAATTTTTGAATATGGGCATTTCCATTTTGGCGTTACGTTACTTTTGTACGACGATATGTTGAAAAAAAACTTTAAAAACCAGAATTTAAAAAAGTTTTTTTCTCACATTAGAGAAGTGATTGGATAGCTCTATATTCAGCCAAAAAATGGAAATAGTTGAGCCTAAGAATTTCAAGATATACTCCAAAAAGTGACCTGGCGTTACGTTACAAAAAACGGAAGTGCGATTTGACTTTGATAACAAAATTGTTGAACTCTGCGAATTGGGCAAGTATTTTTAATCAAATTTTTTTTGATAGGTTTTGGACCAATATACATTTATTTTCCAAGTTATAAATTGAACAAATCTTTTTTCCTTTTTTTTTCTTTTATGAAAATTGGTCTGGCGTTACGTTACTAAAATTTCCACTTGATATTTATTTTGTTAAAAAAATACGAAAAAGACATAAATATTAGAAAATTATATAAAAACTACAAAATACTAAATATATTTTTTGCATTTGTTTTATGATTAAATATTTTTGTAGCAATAGTTTTGCAATAAGAGTATTATTATGAAATTGATTTTAGGAATGTTAATTATAAAGAGAAAATGCCCTTGAAGTTAAGAAACACTTACAAAAACGAGAACTTCAAACTTGTAGCTCAGTATTTCACCATCCCAACAAAAGAAAGCTTTAAGCTCCTAAATTTAATTTATTTTAGAAGTTTCTCCTTTATAATACATTAGGAAAATATCTGTTTGTTAAATTTTAATTTTTCGATCAAGGTGGACTTTTTTCTGGAAATGCCCATATTTGTTTGGCTTCTTTACATGACTGCTTATAAAAATATGCACAAATCCTACTCACCTAGTGATTTTAAGAACACAAAATTTCTATTGCAAACTCACCTGAAATGAATAAAAGAAAGAGAAAGAAATATATTAGTTGTATTCGTTTAAAAATTCCTGAACACTTAATATAAATTAGCATAATTATGCGGATTTTATTGACAATGTTCGCTGTTGTTGTTGTTGCTGTTAGCAACAAATTAGGGCATGTTAACAACATGTTATACACTGTCAATAAAATTAATTAACAAGTTTTAAGTTAAAAAAATAGTTGGTTTTTATTATCTATAAATTATGCGCATAATTATTTTTTATCCATAAAAAAATATTAAGTAGAGTAAAATAGAAAAACATTTAATTGTTTAATATAGATACAAAGGAACGGGTATTTGTAGTTCATAAAAAGTTATAATTATATATTTAAAAACACATTTAAGGCGAGTAATAAAATTCGCCCAGAATTTAAATACAGAAGGACCTCAAAAATATTTGTGTAAATAAATTTATCTATATTCGCTTAAAAACACACAATTAAAATAAATCCCTGAAATGTTCCATCTCTATCCAAAATGGCAAACAATCTCTATCAAAAATTTCAAAAAAGAAATTTATTTCGCATAAATATCATAAGCTGAAAGAAGACATTAATTTTTTTAAATATTGAATAAATATTGAGCTAAATTGGCAATATGTCATTTATTTTTTTAAAATCTGGCAATTTGCGGAATTTTGCTGTTTTCATTTGTGATAAGCAAACATTTACTTGACAAACTGTATTAGTATTAACATATAATTTATACCTATTTGAAATAAGTCTTTCAATAATTTCTTATTACATTATAAATTGACGTCATTAAGGCATATTTCAAAGCCTTTTAAAGCGAGAGATCTCGTGCGTGTGTGTTGTGCGATTTGTACGAATTTGAATGAGAGTTTTCTTTATCAACACCTAAACAAAATTAATCGAATGCATCAATACCTACCACACAGACATACACTCACACACGCGTGTTTGGCTCAGTGAACACAAAACGCCATTCTTTTTTTCGAACTTCTCAATATTTTTACACCAATATCTCACACATACACTTGCAGTCATACAAACGCAGCTACATGTAACACGTAAAAAACTAGCTGAACAACTATCAACCACACACACACACATATTTAAACATTTTTTATTCACTATCAATATTTATTTGGTGCTTGTAGTTGCTTCAGCATTGTGTTGTTGTTGTTGATGTTTAGTTATTTTTGTTGTTTTTGCTGTCTTGTGATGGTGTACAGACTTAACAACAACCACAAGAATTCACAACTAAAAAAGCCAAGATATTATAAGATAAGCAGCATTGCCTGGCAGCATGGAAATAAAAAGGCAAATACAGCGTCAGCAGCAATGAAGGAAAAATATATACAAACAACAAAACCAGATATGGGCGGCGCCATACCATCAGTTAGTAGACCAATCACAGCAACTTGTATTCAATGTGTTTTATGGCCTTTAATGTTGCAAGCACATGGCATTTTATGTTATTGTTTGCAACTGTATGTGTGTGTGTGTGCAAGAGTGTATGTGTGTGTGATATATCCATTAATGCAGCATAACAAAATGTATAAAAAAATCTGCTGTTGCTTTTTTCCTTCTAGTTTTGCTTGCTTACGATGCACGTTGCAATATTGTTGCTTAGCCATGGCTGCAACTTTGTTTAGTTGTTGGTATTGGTGTGTGTTTTAGCTTAAGTGTTTTTGTTGTTGCCTTGTTGTAAATATCTGTAGCATTGATAGGACATTAGGATGTAATAAATCTAAAACACAATCATCAACAGCAGCAGCCCGAAGGCAAACAAACCAACAAAGAAAATATTTGAAATAAAAATGGAGGAGATATTGTGAGTAAAAATAAAAACATAAGAAAAACTGCAACAAACAACTTTGAATGTTGCTCGTATGTACTTGCGAATGAATACATGTTGTGTTAATATTAATTTAGAAATGATTGTTTTTTTCTTTTTGCAGAACATGAAGTTCCAACCCCAAGAAAATATGAAATAAACTAGAATTCTTTTTACATTTTTAATGACATCCACAGGATTTTAACCAAAATTGTTACTAAATTCCAGTAACAGACGAAATTTTCTTTTTTCTATTCTAATAGAATTATACAGGATTGCGAAATTGTTCCAAAAAATTTAACATATGGGTCACTCCATTTGAACTGTAGTGCATTTGTATATGTACATATAATCTTTGTGGTATTCATATTTAAAACTTAATAAATCTTGTGACAGTAAACACCAAAGAGCCCCAGGGCCAAAGAACGTCAATAATAAACATTTTGCGAAAACTTATATAAAGCAACCCATTAATATATTGTTCTATTTTTTCAGCCTTTGATTATTTTATTTTATTTTAATTTATATTGAGCTTGAGGCTTATTTTTATAAAAATTATTTATTTTATATTTAGTTCATTATTTCGACATCCTCTGGATATCTTCTTCAGGATAAAATTATTTATAATAATTTAACAGTAACAAAATTTTTTTTTTTAAATTATATAAACTTAAATATTTTTGTTGTTTTTTGTTTTTATATAAAAAATTGAAAATGAATGAAAAATTTTTTCATACATATTAAAAACATTTCAAAATTGAAACTTTTTTCTTTCCTGTCTACATTATGAAAATTGAAATTTGAAAAACCCATTAATGTTTCCCTTATATGTAAAAATACGCATGAGTACTGAGTATGAAAGTGTAGCTGCTTCCGAAAATAGAGCAGGGGGTAAATTACGGAACTCGATATCGAACGAAATTTGTAATTAAATTATTTAAATTGTATGGATATTTCGCTAGCTATCGAATGCGGTAATTTGGCTCCTGGGGGCAAATTACGGCATTCGATATCGATCGAAATTTTTATTTAAATTGTATGCAAAATTTCGCTCGCTATCGAATGCGGTAATTTGGCTACTGTTCTGGTCTGTTGTGTAGCTTTTTAATCCGTATGGCTATAGGTTGTTGTCCGTGCTACTTTTGTGATTGTAGTGAAATTAAAATTTTTTGCATAGGCGAAAATAAACAGATCAGTGCTGCCAACGCTGTAAAAAATCTTAAAAAAAATCCAAATTCAAAAATTTTATTTATTCTATGTAGTAAGAATTTTAACGAACATTTATATTGCTATATTAAATTGAATTAAGATTCATAGGCTAATTGTTCGAAATTTGTTTTTGAATCTCAGAAAGACATGATAAATATTCCAAGGCACAAAGGAAAGTCAACATCAGTTTTATTCAACTTACACAGCAGAGCAGAACAGCTGTTTTCGAAAGACGCAACCCTTTCATCATCAGTGCTCATGTGTATTGTGTTTGTCACCACTTATTAGGTGGTTTAGTTGAATTTGATAACAGTTCCTATTTACACAAATTTTATTGTGAAAAAGAATACGAGAACTGTATCAACCTAATGTTAACATGTTTTTTGTTACAATACCCGTGTTACCGTTTGATTATTTTTCTTCATGTCCCATTTTTCTGAATTTTTTGTTCCATCATACCTAAGTCAAACTTTTTTGGTTTGAATTTTATACTTAAGTACATGTGAACGTTTATTATTTTTATTTATTCTTGTTTATAACTCCTAGAATACAGAAGAAATATAAACCATAGACGTATAATTTCAGGGGGGTTACTCTGTAATGCGATGCGAAAGGAATTGCTTTCGCATTTTAATGTAAATACCACACAAGGGCGTTCAGTTCGCATCGCAGTACAGAGTAACCCCACAGAGTGTTGTAAAATGGTTTTCTATTGGTACATAATAATTAAGTAGCCGCCTACATGGCGGCATTTGTAGTCAGCAGCATTTGTAGTCATCTAGCGTGCTGCCGTCTAAGTGCTTCGAAGGAAAGGCAGGTAAATAAAACTGCTTAGCAGCAAACTCCACCTTTAAAAAAAAACTATGTAAAACACCAGAAGCATGTGTAACAAAATTGTATTTATTTTAGTCGAATATAATTTCTCTCTAACTCTTATCGTTTTGGAATTATTCAGAAATTAATGGAGAAAATAATTTTTTTTCCTGCAAAATTCGTAATTTTTTTCAGTTTAAAAATTTAAATAAAAAAAAAAGTTAAAGCAAATATTCAATATTTTGCACATTTTTCTGAGAGCTACATATCTGAAAAATAAAATAAGCTATAAACCATAAAAATCTGTTAAAAAAATTTATATTTTATTGCCAGTTTACCGCAGGTTACACATCTTCTGGTGTTTCACTTTTGAAAATCGGATGACTCGTTCTCGAGTTAGAGTGAAATATGTCTCCGTACCTGACTAATTTAGGGAAACAAATTTGCCACGTCTATAAAAAATAATCCCGACCTGGTGGGGGAAAAAAACCGTAAACGGATTTGAGTTTAGCTTATCAAAATCCATATAGTCCACATTGTTTTATTTAAAAGAGAGAAAAAAAAAACGATTTTTTGCTGACCAGTGTAATTGGACATGGCTGGCCATTTAAGTAACTTGCACCCAAATTTTGTAATTATTTTTCCAATTCCCCATTTTGCGGTAAAAGTTTTGAAATGTTCTGCAAATTTATGTAAATACAAACACACTGAATATGATGCTAGACAATTATTTACGTAGACTGTGCCTGACTTCTATAACTTGACAATTTGATTGTTATATGAATTATTATTTTCGATGGGAGCGTTTCTCACATTAGTTCCACAAACTAGGCACTACAGTTTTGTTGGTTTTTTTGTGCGCGATTAACGGTTAAATTTAGTCGTGACATTGGCAGCACTGTATCGCAGGTATGCCAGCTCTCAAACTTTCTAAGTGCTTTCTAAATGTCTTGTAGTTTAATTTTTAAACGAATTATAATAAAATTCCAATTGCAATCATTTTTTCAATACTGTTTTCATTATGGAAATTGAATAGCTCTTATATTTATTTTCCCCTGCTAAATATGTTGCCAATATATGTAAATATTACTAATAACAATCTTTCTACCTTACAAAATGTTTGTTTTGTTATTTTTCTATTTTGTACGCGTATTATTTCATTTCATATAATAAATATTTTAATTACTGATTTTTATCTAAATAATTTTTTTCCTCTTTATAAATATATATTTATTGGGATTTGCATTTGTCTATTGTCTATTTGAAATTATTTTAATAAATTGAATTTTCAGCCGCATTTAGAAATGGCATCTCTAAATAAATGCAATTTTTATTGTGGCTAAATTCAATATAAAAACACTATTAATTTAAAAGATACAATAAAATCTATTAAAATATATATTGGCAAATAAAGTTATAAAAGTAAATTATAAACTCGTTTGCAGTGTAATTTCAGTTAAATCCGTAAATAAATTCAAATAAATTTTGTGTGAAACTAAACTGAGAACAAACATTTACTTCAAACAAATTCTCTGCAACATATTTTACATATATCCAATTACTAACGAAACGTTCACGATCACTACTTCAAAAGCTTGTATAGTCATGATTATGCATGCTCAAGTGATTGAAAGAAAAAATTTATACTCTTTAAGCACGTGTCGAAATCATATTCAGTGGAAAAATGGCAATTATGTGCTCTTTAGACACAAGCTTTCTCTACTGTTAACAACTTCTTTAAATTATCTTAAACCTTATAGAATAAGGGACGCTCAATAGTAGTCAATTGTTATCAACAACGAGTAGACAGCAGTTTCATAATAAGGACAAACATTTTGTTCTTCAGATCAGTCATATATTCAACTTGTAATTTTTTTTTATAAAAAATAATTTTAAGCTTTTAAATAAACCTTTACTTGTTTTTAACATAAAACAATTGTATTTAAAAAAAAGGTTCTCTCACTAAAACCAAAAGTTCATTAAATTTGCATATTTTATACAGTGAGAGTTCATTATATTTCTGCCATAACAATATGTGCCATTCATGAGTTGTAAGTCAGCTGAAAGTTAAGATTTTAGCGAAAAAAGTTAATATATTAATCATGCACAATGGGACCGATCGCTATGTAAAGCAACACAATTTTTATAATTTTTTTTTTCGTATATAATAAAAAGTTGCACGCAAATTTTCAAATCATAGATTTTTTTTATAAGAAAAAAAAATTTCAGAAACTGGGATATGAAAAAATTAATCAAACGGCTGTATATGGTTTTAATTTTTGTTAACTTCAGTTTGGTATTGATAGAGTTCTCGTATATTCGTAAAATATTGCCATGAAAATTGTATAAATAAAAACTACTGTTAATTAAGCCACCTAATAATTGGCAACAAACAAATTTACTCATGAGTACAGAAGACGAAAGTGCAGCAACTTCCGAGAACGGCTCGGTTCAGCTCTGATGGTTATCCCTTGCCTTTTGGCATATTTATTATGTTTTTATCAATATAACACGTTGCCAATCCTTATCAAATTTAAATATTATTATTATTATTTAATTTTTTTTTTACATGTTGTGGTCCCATGGTGCAATTAAGCATTACAGCAGCAGTATTAATTGGTAAGGTTTTACTTAAAGCAACGCAGCTGAACAACAAATGCAACAATTTTCTATTTGTTACTCTTCTCTTCATCCTCCCCTCCCCCATTTACGTTCTACCACCCATGAATGACTCTTGGTGATGCAATTAAATTCATTGATGTGTAAATTTAAAAATTACGATAATAATGCTTTTTTTTCCATTTTTATTATTTTTTAATAAAGTGCAACAATTCAATTTCATATTGTGTCCAATTGTCTGCAAAGCGGCAAAAAATAAACAAAAAGGTAGAAAAACTCCACAACAAGCAAATATACATAAAAAAATATGCAAGAAATAAAAAAAGCTTGGGCTATAAAAGTTAATAAAATTCAACAGTTTTTTTTATATTTTTTTTAATTTGGCATTATTTTATATGCAAAACCACGGAGTCAATGCCACAGCAACCACACATGCTGCCACACACACACACACAGCATGCACACAGAATGCAACGAAATTTATGTTTGCACCAAATGTTACAGCAAAACCATGGCATGCAAGTGTCCTGGGTACAGTAATTTAAAGGAGTGCAATTTTAATTTCAGATATATTTTTTAATGTCCATTATTTTATATGCCAGCTTTCTAACTCGTTTTTATGTTTCAGTCTGAATTTATAAACCAGAACTGTTTTGAATAAATTTGCGTTTTTATTTATGAGTTCAATAATACAATAAACAAATAAAAATGCTGTTATTTATTAAATATTTCATTCAGTTGCTGGATATTTTGAATTTATAGCAGCCAGCCAGCTACAGGTTTTTGTTTTGTTCTTGATAAAATTTTGTTATACTTTTTCAAGCTACAAATTAAATAATTTGTCAATATGTATTAATTTAGAAAACATATTTAAATAAGACATTTAACATGCCAACTGATAGCCAAGTATTTTATAAGAAAATGTTTTTCCTTAAAAACTGGTTCATAATGAAGTGCTATCAAAGGGCCCACAAATTAATTAATTTACAAAATTAATTAAAATACAAATTTTAGATTAGTCTTTCTACAAATAAATTACATGTCTGACGACTCTTCAAAATATTCAACTAAAATAAAATATCTACTACTTGTGCGTTAATATTTTATTTAACACACAAAAAAATTTAATTTGAATACTGGTAACGTTCTTCTATTGGCAATAATTTACTTATTTTATAACCGTTTGCCTTTTTTTATTTTGCGTACAAAAATATCTCGTCTTGTCAAATTATAGCACGCGTCATTATTGAAATCAGCCACAACCAGTTTTGCCACTCAAATTTAAATCTTTATCTTGAAAAATTAAAAATAAAATTAACAAAAACAACAACAACAACAAAATCGCCCCCAATATCCGTACATATGAGAACTGATATCACAACTTAAAAATTAACATAAAGACAAGCGAATATAAAAACTGAAAACATGGACTTCCATTCAAATTAAATTTTATCTATAATAACAATCTTGAAAAATATGATGTTATTGCCACAAAATATAAAAAAGATATATGTATTAAACAACAAATAAATAAATTTAAGCAACAATTAAAAAATAAATTTCCAAAATATTTCAAGAGGACTTTGCAAGACTTTTAAATACCCTGAATCATTAAATGAATAAGCAAAATATTTTAAGATTTAAGATAAATTTTTTTTGGTGTTCTAAGCAGCTGCGGACGATAGATGATAATAATAATTTAAAAACTAATTTGATGCTAACATTAAGTAAAATATATTTCCAAAATAAATTTCTTTTTAGAAAATTAAAGTTCTTTTAATTTTCAAATTAATTGGCTAGTCACTAGATATTATTCTATTGAACAAATACCATACATTTACAATAAAAATTAAAATCTGTAATTGGTTTTTGTTGTAAATGTAATTGTTTGACAGAAAAATATCTAGTGACATCATGTGACTGGCTGTAAAATTTGTACAACAAAATTTATGAAAATTTTCCACAAAAGTTTTGTAATCGACAAATACTATTTTTAATAAAACACACAATCTTTTGTGGGTTCTATTTAGCCAGATGGCCATTGAAGTTTTTACATGGAACACTAGCGGAATACAGTTTCGACTATCAGTTAATGTGTTTAATATCTGTTTGAACAGCATTTGCTAACTGGACATCACTTATAGTGTTTTCACACTGAAAGTTAAAACCAGGTTTTAGCATTAAAACCATAAACAGCTGATTTTACGTTCACACTGCAAATTATGGTTTTAACATACAGACTGTATAATAAATTTGTTCAAAATAAATTAAATCGCTCATAGAAATGTGTGAGTTTGTTGCTGTACTTGTTCTCTAGTTGTACAACACTTAATTGACAGCCTGTACTACAGAAGTTTGTGTTTGAAGGAACATATAAGAAATTTTACAATGAGTTCTAAAATAGAAATTATTTTCCTATATTAAATTGAATTAAGATTCATAGGCTAATTGTTCGAAATTTGTTTTTAAATATCAGAAAGACATGATAAGTATTCCAAGGCACAAAGGAAAGTCAACATCAGATTTTAGTTACACGACTTACACAGCAGAGCAGAATAGCTGTTTTCGAAAGCCGCAACATTTTCATCATCAGTGCTCATGTGTATTGTATTTGTCACCACTTATTAGGTGGCTTAGTTGAATGTGATAACAGTTCCTATTTACACAAATTTTATTGTGAAAAAGGATACGAGAACTGTATCAAGCTGATGTTAACATGTTATTGTTATAATACCCGTGTTACCGTTTGATGATGAAAGTGTTGCGGCTTTCGAAAATAGCTGTTCTGCTCTGCTGTGTAAGTTTAATAAAACTGCTGTTGACTTTCCTCTGTGCCTTGGAATATGTATCATGTCTTTCAGAGATTTAAAAACAAATTTCGAACAATTAGCCTATGAATCTTAATTCAATTTAATATATGAAATTATTTTCCATTTTGTGAATGAATATTTTAAAATCATGCAACTACTTATACAAAGTGGAGAACTTTCTGGGAATCAAGTTGCTATATATAAAAAACAACAAAAAAATATTTCAGGCGTTAGTATATACATACATATTTTTTTGACAAATAATTTTGTTTCATAAACAAAAAATTTTTTCATATCAAATAAAATAATTAATTTCCTGAAGAAGTCACACAAAGAAGTGACGAAATATTGAAATTAAAAATTAAAATAAGGAGACCTTAAGCTTAAAAATATCAGAATATAATAATAAACAATGCCAGCTGTTTCCAATATATATAACTTGGCAGCACTCAATTTAGCACAGACAAAAACAGGGTTACATTTCATAAAACCTACTTAAAACCAATTCGAAAGTAGTTTTATGCTGGTTTTAACAAAATCAATTTGTATGGTAAAACCAGGTTTTAACAGTTGGTTTTAACGTTAAAACCAGCATTTATTAAAACCATGTCAGTGTGAAAACACTATTAGCATGCAGAACAAATTAGGAGGAATCTCTTTTGCGTTTGCCCAAAAAAGAAAGATGCTTCAGTTTGTTTAATAAGAAAACATGTAACAATTTATTTAATCAAAATCAATGTGAGCTGAAGGTCAATGGTGCTATTTTACAATTTTTAATTATAAACTAAAATAAATAACTAACTTTGTTAATAGCATGTTTTGTCCTTCATTGTAATTCTTACAACTTCTTAACTCTGGCACTTAATTTTCATGTTTTTATCAATACGCAAAGCTAGAAGTTTATTAAAAATAAGAATAAAATAACTCTTTTTAGCAATTTAATATTGATTTTTTTTTATAAATTAAAATTTATAAAGTACAATAGTTTTGTTATAACTGGTGTTGTTGGTGTTATTTAAATGTTTATCTGGACATGCAATGACACTTTAATGATATTTATCTTGTATCACTTTTTGTACACCAGCCTGTATGTCTTTTTGCTGTCATTGTTAGTGTATTTGAACAACAATAATAATAATATTGTTTTATTATTATTTTATTTACAAAAAAAAAAAATAAATCATGTTTTGCTGCTACTTTGTTGGAATAGTTGCAAAATCTCTTTTTAATTTTTAACAAACACAAACACAGTTTTGAAGTTTTAAATGATAAAAAAACAAAATGTATTTAGTTATTTGTTACACTTTTTCTAATCTAAACAATTCCATAACATTTCCGCTGGATTTGCATGACATTTAAAGTTTTTTTATTTTTCATTTTTAGTCCTGAAATGTTTTACATCTACCTGTAAATCTAATTATGATATGCAACAAATTATAATATATAAACATGACTGTTAAATTTTATCTTGTAACTACAATTTGAAATTAAATTGCTTGCAACACGTGTGAGTTTTTTAAAGTGAGATCAAAATGATTTTTCAAACTAAATGAGCACTCAGTTATTTAATTGCATGGAATTTTTTAGTCAATCCTGATATGTGCTAAGGAACTCTTCTGTAAATTATTTTGTTCAAATTGAATATGATGGTCTTTATAAGCTGATTACCATTTACACAAGTTTGTGTGGCTACAATTACGACTCTAGTAAAATAAAACAACAGAATTGTCATAAACTATGAACGTCTAATCTTTCTTGTCATGAAGGAAATACTGCTTCGTAATAGCAAAGAAAGCATTAATTACGTTAATCTTATACATTAATGCAATGAAAAATTTCATTAAGAGTTTATTAAATATTTATTCGGGATTTTGTCCGCTGATTATTCATTCATTCAAATTAAATTCTACTTTTGCTTTATGCAAAAGTTTGTGCTGAAATTTTATGACAAACTTTTCAATTCTCCAACTCTTCAATTAGTAGATCCTTTATGATGCATCAATAAAAAAAAAAAAATTGAAATAATGAAGTACAACCAAAACTAAAAATGTAATAAAGCGTTATGGCTCGATTGTGAATGGCAACTGAATTTCAGTTGCGTTGCCAGCCGGCAACTAGAAATTACAGTTGCCTGAAAGTCACTAAATAGCAGCTAAAATTGACAACACTCAGTTGTCATCCATAAAAAATTTTCAGCCACTGGCAACTCAAATAAAAGTCAGTTGCCATGCAAAATTGACTTACTAGTTTCATACCTATATCTTTAGAATTTTAATATGTGACTTATTTATATTTTGAATTGTGATTTAATACAACACAACTACACTAAATTAACTTTTCTATATAAATAAATTACTTTTATAACGTATTTCATTAAATGGCCTTACTTGTAGGCTCGCTGTCACACATTATGGATACAAAAACACGTACATATTTTGGAATCATTCCACTTCACATTCAATTGTTTTGTGAAAATAAACAAATAAATTATCCACTAAAACGTAATTGTTCCATTCGATAGCAATCAAATGATGTAATCACTTGCAGCTAATAATGGAAAATAAAAAAATAAAATTAAACAAAATTATTATCGAAGTTTTATCGAATTCTTAGGCAAATAAAGGGAGCCCATGAAATGGCGATAAGAGCTCAAACGCCCACAAATAAAATAAATTTAAAAATAGCAACAACAACTTTTGTTGTTAAATAAAATTTTGCAAATAGCGATAAGGATATAAAATAAAACAAAATTGTACGTGTTGTTGTCGTTTAGAATAATTATTTTGCCTTTTGTTGTTTGTGTAGAAGGTTGTGTTTCTTTTTATTTACTTTTTTGTTTGTTAATTTTTGTTCTGATAATAATTTTTTATGGCCTGTAGAAAGTATTCGCACACACAGTTACGCGGAAATCTAAAAGCAACAAATATAATTTATATATATTTTTTTCATTTGTATTTAGTCTTATTTCATGGTATTTGTGCAAATAACAGCAACACAGATAACGAACGATTTCATTTTGAAAGTCAGTAAATAATGAAAATAAATGCCAGCGTACATTTTGTAAGGCCAAGAAAGAAAATGGCGTTTACTCTGGATAATTGCTGTATGTGCCGTTGTCAAGGAGCCCGAAGATATAAGAAGAAAAAAAAACGTGTCGGCATTGGTTGGTTGTCCCCCGAAAATTTATGTCTTTGATATTAAAATAAACTAAAACTCAAACTCAAGCTGAACCTAAGCTGTGAATTTAACTAAATGATACTCGAATCAGTGGAGGGAAAGATAAAGTAAATATTCATATACAAAATAAAGTGATTCATGAGGAATCAAAGTACAACTTGAGTTTTATTTTCTGCTGACTACGATTATAATATTAACACATACACACATATCGTTAGCTTCAAGTAGAAGTGCCCTAACTTGCGCATAAAAATATTAAATGGGCAACTAGAATACATGAAAGAGTCCTATAGTTTCAATTATGCTGGCCCTGAAAATATTTACGCACTACACATCTCATCGGGCAAACTATAGACTCGTTTTTCGAGCCACTGGACCAGATCCTATTTGTCCCATACAGCCTCGTTTTAAAATTCAAACACCTGCAACGCCTTATGATTTTTAGCCAATTTTGACATTAATAATTTGAATTCAATTTCCAAAATAGTACATTTTGAAAAAGTACATTTTGAAAAAGTACATTTTGAAAAAGTACCTTTTAAAATAAATACATTAAAACAAAGTACCTTTTAAAAAACTTAGCTTCTGAAAACAACACGTTTTAGAATGGAATTCCTATTGTAAAAATACTTTTTTAAAAAAATTCTTTAAGCAAAGTGCTTCTCGATAAATCACTTTTAGAAAAAGTGTTTTTGTTAAAAATACATTTGAAAAAAAGAATATTGATTTTCCTTTTCTGTAAATTTGAGAAAAGAATCAGCAGGATTAAAATAAAAAATTTCGTGAAAAAAGTACCTTTCAAAATAGTACCTTTTGAAAAAAGAGATGTTTTGAAATTAGCACACTTTCAAATATATACATTTAGAAAAGGTACTTTTGGCAAAAGTACTTTCAGAAAATAGTACCTTCGAACAAAAGTACTTATGGAAAAATTGCCTCATTTAAAAAGTCTTTTTGTTAAAAGTACATTTCAAAAAAGTACCTTCAAACAAAAGTAGCTTTCAAAATAGTACCTTTCAAAAACGTACCTTTTGAAAAAGGCGTGTTTTGAAATAAGCACATTTTCAAACATGTATATACATTCAGAGAAGGTACTTTAACAAAAAGTACGTTTGGGCAAAAGTACTTTTGAACATACATAAGTACTCTTTGGAAAAATTGTCTCATTTCGAAAGTCTTTTGTTTTAAGTATATTTCAAAAAAGTACCTTTTAAACAAGGCATGTTTTGAAATAAAAGAAAAGGTACTTTTACAAAAAGTACGTTTGGACAAAAGCACTTTCGAACAAAAGAACTTTTTGCAAAAATTGTTTCATTTCGAAAGTCTTTTTGTTAAAAGTACATTTCAAAAAAGTAACTTCGAACAAAAGTACTTTTTGAAAAAAAGATGTTTTGAAATTAGCACATTTTCAAATAACTACATTCAATAAAGGTACTTTCGGAATATAGTACCTTCGAACAAAAGTACCTTAGGAAAAAGTGTCTCTTTTCGAAAGTCTTTTTGTTAAAAGGACATTTCAAAAAAGTACCTGCGAACAAAAGTACTTTTCAAAAAAGTACCTTTTGAAAAAAGCATGCTTTGAAATAAGCACATTTTCAAATATATATAGTACATTCAGAAAATGTACTTTTACAAGAAGTACGTTTGGACAAAAGTACTTTCGAAAATTTCCTCTTTTAGAGTGTTTTTGTTAAAAGTACATTTCAAAAAAGTACCTTTTAGAAAAGTACCTTTTGAAAAAAGCATGCTTTGAAATAAGCACATTTTCAAATATATACATTCAGAAAAGGTACTTTTACAAAAAGTACGTTTGGACAAAAGTACTTTCGAACATAAGTACTTTTTAGAAAAATTGTTTCATTTCGAAAAACTTTTTGTTGAAAGTACATTTCAAAAAAGTACCTGCGAACAAAAGTACTTTTCAAAAAAGTACCTTTTGTAAAAGGCATGTTTCGAAATAAGCACATTTTCAAATACATACATTCAGAAAAAGTACTTTTAGAAAAATTACTTTCGGAAAATATACGTTCGGACAAGAGTATATTTGGAAAAAGTACTTTTTGAAATAATAATGTTTTCAAATTAATAATTTAAATAAGTTTATTTTGAAAACTGTAGCTTTGGAAAAATTTATGTGTTGCTAGAAATTAAATATATATAAATCCTTACAAAAATACTTTGAAAGGAGAATTTCCAAAAAATTCCTTTAAAAAAAATGCCGCTAAAATAAACATGATTTTCAAATTAAATCTTTAGAAATGACGAATATTCTGAATAGCAGTAACTCTTTAAAAAGTGTTTAATAAATACTAATTGTTGTTAAGTGTTTTTTGTTAAAAACAAACGGCTTAGAAATGGAAAAGCACTAGTTTCAAGAAATTTATTTTGCAAAACTATTTCCTTTTTAAATACTTGTCACACGTAAAGAAAATCAATTGATATTAAAAGCCTGCTTCTAACGCCCCTCGTTTTAACACCTAGATAAATTCACTAAAACTGCATTTGAAATCCAAATGTAAAACTGCGGAGGGGTTGTACGCCAATATGGCAGCAATATGCAAGAGGAGAAAGATGTATATGTTAAAAAAAAATTTACAGAAATATCGCGTGTTTTAACAATTTCAAGATTGTTTCAAGAGGATAAACAATCTTTTTTTTCTTCTTCTTCTTTCAGGTGCTACTCTATTCATATGGAAATTTTTTCCTTATTGTTGCTGCTGTGACTGCAGTTCTTCTTGTGTCTATTTTACAATTTCAGACATGGAATATATGGAGTAGTTGTTATACGTAGTGGCACTCGTAAATAGGCAAATAGTAAAATAAAACTTTATCTGTTCTAGAAAATAAAATATTTGGCGCGAAACGTGTTCTTGTGACTGTTTTTTTGTTGTTGTTGGTTTCTGTTCATATATTTCTCTGCGCTCTTATATTGCTGGTAAAATCTATTTTTTATTTAACGTATTTTTTAAGGTTTTACAGCACGTTTCATTTTATTTTGGTGCTGAATTAAAGGAAAAAAAAAAGGTGAAGACAAAAAAAAACCTTAGCTCGTTATCACCAACTATTTCAACCGACCAATCGTGCTAAGAACATAATGAAATTGCCAATACAAGAAATAAAAAAAAATTTATAATCACAGGGATTTCTTTAACACACTTACACACACACACACACACACATACATACATATACACGTACTTTAAAATGCATGTTTTTGCGTTTATGTTTATAAAGGGTGTTTTTTTATGAAGTTTTTTTTTTATACGAATCACTCTGTGGTCTGACAGCTGTTTTGACAGTTTAAAGTGATGTCTCTACTCAGTATTGTTTGGCAAATCATCATGAACAGGTTAACTCCTGAACAACGCTTCCAAATCGTGGAAATTTATTTTCAAAAACAGTGTTCAATTAAAAATGTTTATCCGCTTTTTTACCGCAAAATTCTCTTCAGTGATGAGGCGCATTTTTGGTTGAATGGATATGTCAACAAGCAAAATTGCCGTATTTGGAGCAAAGATAATCCACACGCCGTTCAATGCATCCCGATAAATGTACTGTTTGGTGCGGTCTATGGGCTGGTGGAATCATCGGTCCTTATTTCCTTAAAAATGAGGAAGGACGACGCGTTACCGTGAATGGAAATCGATAGAGAATCATGATCAATGAATTTTTGGTGCTAAAACTTCAAGATATGGATGTAAACGAATTGTGGTTTCAACAGGATGGTGCCACTTGTCATACTGCGGGCGAAACAATGGACTTATTGAAAGAACATTTCAACGACAACATTATTTCGAGAAATGGACCGGTAAATTGGCCTCCGCGTTCGTGTGATTTGACGCCACTCGATTATTTTTTGTGGGGATACCTGAAATCATTGGTTTATGTGGATAAACCAGCAACGATTGACGCTTTGGAAACCAGTATTCAACGTGTCATTGCTGAAATACGCCCTCAAATGCTTGAAAAGGTGGTCGAAAATTGGACCTCCAGAATGACCTTTGTGCAAAATAGTCGTGGTGGCCATATGCTCGAAATTATATTTAAATGTTAAATGACAAGAAATTATCTACTAAATAAAAAAATTTTTTTGGCCAATTCATAATTTGGCATGTGTTTTATTTAAATTTCAAATCAGCAAGCTCTTATAAAAACACCCTTTAGAAGGGAATCAATAAGAATGCCTGTGTTGCTTTCATATTTCTATTTCGACAGATATTTCTTCAATTGAGACCACTAATACACGTGGCAACATCCTACATGACAATATTCTTTAAGTTTGGTGGTTAAAAGAAAATTTCTAATTCCCTTGATGTGCGGATAAGGGGACAAAGCTTTTTTGAGTTATTAACTTTCAAAATTCATCAGAATACGATTTTTCAAAACTCTAGAAATGTCTCATCGGAAAAAGATTCCTTTTTTTTCATGGACCAGCACTTAGGGGATGGCCCCTACATTAGGGCTCATCCCCTGTGCTGAAATCGAAAAATGTTTCCTCAGCTCATTTCGGAACAAAAACGTTCCGCGTCGAAGCCGATTTCTGAAAGCCCATTTTTTGTGCATAAGACAGCGAAGGTTTGCAATATTTTATCACGATTAATTGAATTTATATGGAATATTATTCAATATTTAATGGAAAAACTTATAATTTATTTATCGCTCTACAGTGCGATCACACCCATATGTGGTGGATTTATCAGTGAACCGCACTACGCATTATAGGGAAAATTCATTCTTTGCCCGTATGTGGAATAAACTCCCTGCGGAGGTCTTTCCTGCCGTATATAGCATGGAGAAATTCAAATCGAATGTCCATAGGCACTACTCCCTTTATCCTCCTTTCCACAACCAATTTTCCTAGTTCCAGCACAATGTACGCATAAGTAGGGGTCATCCCCTGACTGCCGGTCCTAATAAAAAAAATCATTTAATGAATTTATAAAGAAAATATTTTAATTTTTTTAAAACTTACTGATCCCAAACTTAATTGCATTTGACGCTGAACCTTTTTAACGATATCGCAAATCTAAAGGTGCAGCTCTTATGGTATGGATAGAGCCATTTTGATATTTTCAAAAATTGTAAAAAAGTTTTACCCGTACCCTACATATGCTACGCATTATGCCAGTGGGTGCTGTTGGCTGAAGTAGTAGAACACGAGACTATGAAGCGGAGGGTCGTAAGTTCGAGCCCGCGCTGAGTCATGAAATATTGTGTTGAATTCTTCTGATCAGCATTAGTGCGTGGTTGTGTTAGTTGTTGCCAGCCTGTTTTCAGTGATGAAGGCATAGTCACTGATCACTGAACATAATTGGCAGCGACTGACACTATCATGTACTAAAAGCAGAGTAACAGCACCCACCTTCGTCGGCCATGTAGCAAAAATTAGCCGGCGAAGTAAAAGGTTGAAATAGCTACAAAAAATCCTCTATCTTGTCATCTTTCCTCATCTGTCCCCTTAATACTATCCCCTCGTTTTCAGTTCCGGCGCAATGCATTGCATATGTAGGGGTCATCCCCTAAGTGCTGGTCCTACTCCTAAAAAAAAAAAAAAAAAAAAAAAAAAAAAAAACTAAGAAATTTGGTTATGGGAAGAAGGATAGAGGGAGTAGTGTTTGTGGACGTTCGATTTGAACCTCCCCAAAGTTAAAATTGCCAGGAAAAACCTCTGCTGGAAGTTTGTTCCACATACGAACCGTTCTGCCAAAGCACAAATTAATACGTGGTGCGGTTCACTGGCAACTCAACCATAAAAGGATGCGAACTATGTAAAGAGCGGGTAGCTGGCAAAAAGAAACGGTATTCGGGCACAAGCTCCCTTATTTCTCCAGAACACATTCCGTTGTAGTAAAGGTAAAACAGTGAAACCGACCCCACGTTGCGTCTATGGTCCAGTGAATCAAATAGAGTTGGCTACCCTACTGTCACCGCTAATTTCTTCGCTCACTCTTGTACGCGGTCGAGCGACTTCAAAATAGACTTTGAAGCACCGGCCCATACATGAGAGTTGTATTCCATTTTTGGCCTGATGTAGGTGGTATATATGGTGAGGAGATGAGTTGGGATAAAGTATGTCTTACACATGTGTTAAAAATTCAAGGCACTTGAATGCTTCTTTTGAGATATGAAAAATTTGGTCAGTCTATCGAACATCGCACTATATTTTCATATCAAGAACATCAAGAGCTTTTGATTCCCCAATACCTATACCTATCCATAAACAAGGATGACGCAAAACCTTCTACCAGCCGCCTATGCGGAAGCAGGAAACACTACGTCTTATAAGGATTAAAGTTAAACCTGTTCGTAAGGCCCCATTCGGAGATTGACACGAGATCACTTGTGAGCGAATCATTCATGCTTTGCTTTCTGCCGTCAATCTCCTGCAGCCTTGGCCGGCTGGTGAACGACAAAGAATGGTTAATGCTGCTATCATCCGCGAAAGAGTAGATGGGATTTGAAGTTTGACATAGAAGGTCATTTATAAAGATGAGGAAGAGAGAAGGAGATAGAACAGAACAGACTATTATGAAAATTTTCGTAACATCGGGAACTTGTTGGTTCTACTCCGTTTAGCAAAAGTTTACCTTTCACCAGATCTCGAAGTTTTGAGTTCCAAGGAAGCTTCCCTGACTACTCCTGAGAGGGTGTCACTGTGTCTGTATGTATGTGCATGTGTGTAAGTATGTGAATGTGTAAATATGTGAAGTGCTTGTAACTTTTGAACGACGTGGGCGAGTCGAGCCCAAAGAGTTCTCCCAAAATTAGATTCCTAATGTGTTAGAACCGATTCCGATGGAATCGATGGATTTCGAGAAACTAAGAAGAAGGCTTTTTTTTGGAATAAGTTTGAAGCGGCTTTACCGATCGGTTCCACAAACTAATCAGCTGTTGACATTGAAAAATCACGTCGGTAAATGGCGCATCAAAATCGGTTGACGGGGTTTGTGATATATCGTAAACGAAAAAATTCGAAAAAACTGATTTTTTTTATAAAACTCCGAAATTGTATATCTGATGAACTATTGCTCTCGATTTTTTTATAGGATTCGAAAAACTCCATTAATCACCGCCAATCACGTGGGAATCGGTTGGTGCATTCAAAAGTTAAGCAGCTTGAAAACTAAAATATTAATGTTTTGTAAAACTCTTTTTAGAATTTTGAGCTCCAAGAACTTAAAATCGTACAACAGCTTAATAAACCACGTTGCAACAGCTTTGTGGTTAAAATCAGTGGTAAGAGGCAGTGGTGACCTTTAGGGTCAACCGTTTTCCATATTTTGTTTGTGCAAAGATCTGCGAATTCCATTAAAAATATCACCATTTCATTTACCCACTTGCCTAAATCAATTTTTGAAAAATATCCTCTCTCTCCTCAACCACGAGCAAACCTAAAATTAAATAAAATATATTTAATTTTAATTTCTTAAAAACACAACTAACCATGAAAGAAAAACACGAATTAAAAATTAAAATCCGCCGCTAATGCTGGTTATGCTGAGGAAGATCAATGTTTTATTATCAGCCAGAAAACAACCATGAAAAACTTTAGGTCTTTTCATAATTGAAGAAACAAAATGCTCCATCTATAACACCATCACTTCTGCCTAAAACGGCCTTTTCAAAAATAATCAGGCACTTCATATTTACGAGTATTAGTTGGGCCAGTCTGTCTGTCTGTCTGTCTTAAAAGCGATCATAACACAATGTATTTCTTGTGTGCCTTTGGAGCTTAAGCAGCAGTGAGTTTTATTTTATTTTGTTCTGACCAGAACTGATTGATATTGACATCATCTTTATTTAACTCAACGAACCGTGAAAGTGTTATAATGCAACCGCACGTACATTAAACGCCAAAAGTAGTTTTTCAGAGCGACGGACGTTTCATGTGTTGAAGAGAAAAATAGTGTGTGTGTGTGTGAGTGTGGGGTTATGATCGAAGTTGATGTGTTTGATGATGGGGATCATCATCGTCATAATTTTTGTGTTCGGTTTGTTTAAGACTTTGTAAATGTTTGATTTCTTTATTCTTTTTTGTTGTTGTTGCTTTTGTTGTTGTTGTGTTTCTTTTGTTGTTATTTTAAAATTATATTGCAAGTATGTAATAAGATCAGTGATTCTATAGGCAGGAAAATATGAATCGGAAAATAAATTAGAAGCAGTTACACCTAGTCCCCGATTTGCAAGATATTTTTATTCTAAGATTTTACTTGTAAAATTTTTTTTTGAAAATCCGGGGCTTATGGATTCTTTTTTTACTTGCGCAGCGTGAAAAGTATGTGTGAATTTTGCGTACTAGTATATGTGAATTTTTTAATAATACTCATTCAGACGATGTGCCAAAGCTTGGAACATACTTAAGTAAAAGACAATAGAGGACGTAGCGTTTATTGGCATTTGATTGGCACTTTCCAAAGTTGAATGTGTCAGGGAAGATTTCGGCACGGAGTCTATTCCACATACAAAATTTTCGGCCAAAGAAGAAAATTTCTTGAAAATAAATGCAAATGATCTCAGTGAAGAGCCTGGAATATTTTCATTGAAAAAAAAGGAACTCATTTTAGAGTGTTAATTTTTTCTGAGCTGAATTAATGCCGAAAAATAACTAAGTTGGCAGCACTGCTTTGCTGTGGTATTAAAAGCACTTGTTTTCTTTCGATTAACAAGTGAGTACATGCCTATTTGGAAGTAAAACAGAAATAGAAAGATTTTATTATCAGTTTGCAGGTAAAATAAAATATTTTTAAAATTTTATACTGCGATAAAATTCTTATATTGTGCAAATCTACACAAAAATACCTTTTGAAGCAAATATGTTCCATCAACATTGCTAAATGTTAAGATACTGAAAAGTGTACCACAAAAAATGTGTGACTTATTTATGCGATTTCATAAAGTCTTAAATGAAACTTGAAATTCCATATGATTTTCTTTATCATTGTACACTCCTGTTTGTAAACTGTGCTGCTTGATTTTTTTGTTATCAGGACTTTTTGACCCCAATTTAATTACAAACAACTCAATTTATTTAAGAAAAAAACAGCGCAGCAATGAATTTATTCACTTGCAAAAGTTGTTAATATATACTTGAACTATTGCAAGTGGATTTGATTTTTTTGTTTTTTTGCAATTCAAAGAAATATTGAATTTATGTGTAGTAAAGAAACAATTCAAAACCTTTTATAAAATTTAATATAAAAATCGTGTGTTTTGTAGCACAAGAAACAGCAACAAAATAAAGCCGATAGATAATATTTTGTGAAATAATGAAATCGTTTATTAAAAATCGTGATTAATTCACACCCCAAATAAAAAACACACACACACACACTGAGCACAGTTTAACACTTGTATTTAGTAATAAAAAAATATATATATTAGAAAATAATAAAATATTGTGTTAAAATAATTATACCCTAGGCTAAAATGAAATAAACCAGCCAAAAAAAATATACACTTTCAACAGTTGAAAGTTTAATATAAAAAACAGCCGCAAATAAATAAGAAAATCCCATAAAGTAAAAATATTACAAACATAAAAAAAAGTTGTGAAAATTGGTTAAAAACATATAATTTTTGAAAACACACCAACACCTTTAATCACCTTATGAAACAGCAATTATATTCATGTTGAACAAAATATAATAAAACTAAAAGATATGAATGGCTGTTACTGGCAACAACAACAACACAAAAAGAAGGCAGCTAATTGGTAGTACAATTATTTTTGAACATGAAACCTTAAAATGAAGCCAATTTAAGATTCAACATCATTTTCTTTGGCGACGGCGCAAAAGAAATAAAAAAAAATAAAATAAATGAAAATAGGAAACCGTTAAATTGCCAAGTTGTGGCTGTTGTATTTAGAAAATAACAGAAGTAACTATTTTCAACACTCGATTTTTTAGCACTTCTTTAAAGAAATTATAAACTACACCCAAAAAAATAATGTTAGTTAAGGCAGGAGTAAAATATTTACTTAAGGTTTTTAGTGGGTATAATTGTTTCGCCACCTTTTGGCTGTTTTAATAAAAACGTCTTCTAAATTAAATTCTTCTGGTTTCTTGACTTTTTTTTAATTATTATTATATGCTGATATTTTTAAGTTTAGGGTCTCTTTATTTTAATTTAATTTTTAATTTCAATATTTTGCCATTCCTTTGTGTGACTTCCTCAGGAAATTAATTATTTTATTATTTTTTTTTTTTAGAATTGTATTGTCTCCAAATTTTATGGCTTTAGTTTTTGCAAAAATTTAATAATAAAAAGCGTTATTTTTTTACAGCCCAATTTATAAAAAAAATTTTGATTCAGAAAAAAATTTTTTGTTTTTTTTATTTTTTTACAGCCCCATTTATAAAAATATTTTGATTCAGAAGAAAATTTGTTTTTTAACCTGTTATAAATAAAAAAAATATTATAGATTATACATTCAATATCTCGATATATTTTTGGATATTTCTTTTTTATTTAAATTTAAATTGTAATTTAACTATTTATTTAATATCAATTTATATGTTATTTTGAAGAAGAGATTGAAATTATATTAAAATATTAAAAGAAAATAAAAATGTATAAAAAAACTTCAGACTCAATATTATTGCATTTTTGCAAAATTTAAAATTTGTTTCTGGTTTAAATGCCATGGGGCAACAGCACGTTATCTACAAACGCCATGGGTCAGGCCCACAAAATTTATGATTTTTTTCCTGTCCTAAAAATCAACTTTCAAACAGGGAATATCACATCTGTTACTGGGTATTTGATTTTCTACACACAATTTTCTTCAAGTGTAAAACCTTCTCCTTTTAAATTCAAAAAAATAACAATCATGGCCATCATCATCTTTTATATTTTTGCTTGCCACTTTTACTCCTCCGCTATTAGCCGTTTGTGCTTTACATGTCGAAGTCATTGTCAGCATTAAATAATAAAATAAAAACAAAAAAAAAAAACGTTAGCAAATTTACACGAAAATATTTATCATTCATCACATATTTTTTTTAATATCACACAAACACACAAAACAATTGGAAACAATAAGAGTTACAGAAACAAATCACTACAAATAATATCGTAAATAAAATAATATAAAAGCAACAATAATAACAATAAATTTACAACAATTTCAAGAAATATTATTACAAAAGCAACAACAACAATGACATAATAAAAAAAATATTAAAATCCTCCATCTTGCAGAAATATTCGAAAAAAAAGGACCGAAGACAGAAAAGAAATCAAAAACAGAAATTGAATGTCGATGAAAGCTTGACAGGGATTAAGAAAGCAAAGAGAGTGGAGTGGTAAAACAATAACACCGGTATTCATAAAATTTAAAATGATTTTGAAATGTATTTTAATCAAATTTTTCATACAAAATTTTCTTAAAACAGATTTCAAATACGTTTTATTTTTTTATGAATATGGGGGTAAACCTTTAATCTATGGATAAGAATTTCAGTGAAGCCCCATCATAGACTTTTTTTAATAAGTAAATAAAAATCAAATGGTACTCGAGTGTCAAGTGATACTCGAATATTAAGTGATACTCGTGGCCAAATATCACTGAGTTCCCCAAATAAATAATCATTCAGAAATGAGTCAAAAATTTTTCACAAGCCTTATTAAAAACTCTTATAAGTTAGACTGCCAGTTACTGCACACTTAAAGGTTGTTGCTTTCTTATAAGACGCTTTTAATATGTTAATGCCTTCCGTGGTTTGAGAAGTATAATAGCGAAAATTTATTTTATTTAAAATGCAATTCGCACCTCATAAATCAAAAATCGTGTCTAATGTTCATTTCTACTCGCAATAAGAGTCATACAACAATGTAACGGCTACAGCCAGCAACATGACGACAATGTGGCACAGCTGCTGATGATGTGCATCAGTTGCAATTGTAACAACATGAAAGTCATCATTGATTTAGATTCATTGTAAAAATTGCTGGCAAATTCTTTTAAAGAGCTGGATGTGAACAACAATGTTTCCCAGTTGGTTTATAAGTTTTACAGACATCGGAAAATGTTTGACCTCTAAGAAAAAGCATTTTTGTTTAAGATTGTCTCCATTTATTTCTAAAACGTTTGATTGATAACACCGTGACTTTCTAAATTTAATTCCCAGTAAATTTAAATGCAACACTGCTGCTGTCAAATTTTAAGCAAGCGGCGTCGTTTAGTTTGTGTTTGACAGCAATTATAAGCAAACGACCTCGTGAATTTTAAAAGAAATGGTTTTAAATTAGTATTACTTTTTAATTTATAAATTAATAGCCTTAAAAAACTATTATTTATTTATTTATCAATATTTTGATATCCTCTGGATATCTTCTTCAGGATAACAAAAAGAAAAATCTTACTTTTTGTGTAAAAAAGGCATCACTGAAAGCGGGGAAATTCCTGATAATTACTTTGGAATAGTTAAGGAGTGGTTTATAGTTAAGGAGTGGTTTACTTGAGTTCAATTGTGGTCCAGCACAAGTCACGCCAAGCCGTACGTTAGGGTCCCTCTAAAAAAGTAATCATCACACCAGAAATTTAGGATAAAATCTACGCAATTATATTAATCCATTGGAGAATGAAATCACATGAGGTCGCATCTCAACTTAGGGTGTGCAGCACATTTTACATGAGCCGTACCTTCGGGTCACTCTAAAAAAGTAATCATCACACCAGAAATTGACGATAAAATCTACGGAATTATATTAAGCCATTGGAGAATGAAATCACATGAGGCCGCATCTCAACTTAGGGTGTGCAGCACATTTTAAATGAATATTTGGACATTAAAAAAAGTCCTCCGAGAGCTCGATATCATGATCAAGAATATATACGAGTGCACAATTGTATAGTCAGTATGATACAGCATATTTTTCAAACCTAAAAAAATGGCTGGCTTATTTTAACGGCATTGAGAAACCCTATTATTTGAAAAAACGGTGATTTCTTTTCTGAAAAAACATGTAACATTTTGTCACTGTTTTCCTAAAAAACTACAATTGGGCTCATTTTTCAAATAAAAATAATTTTTCGCAAGAGGTGGTACATTCATTTGTAATAAATTCATTATTTCCAAATTCCATAATATTGCCTATTTTTATTGAAACATTTTTTTTTTCAAAAGAAATCAACATAAGTGTATTATTTAAATGGAAATAATGTTGGAAAATAAAACTTATATTTGCCAAAAAATTTTTTTTGTTTTCACCTACTCAAGGAGTTCTCAAACCGACCTCGTAATAATAGTGTATGTACCAGCAGTCCAGCAGTATAAAAAGGATATGCATGGAAAAGTAATTGAAGTACAGAAAAAGTGAACATTTAATCCTGTTTTAATAAGTTTTTTTTTTTTTTTTTTTTTTTTTTTTTTTTTTTTTGAAGCAGGACCGGCTGTGATTAGGAAATGCAATACAATGCAATGCCACAACTATGAAAATAAGGTGATAGCCGCAAAAAAAGAGGATAAAGGGAGAGAGATTAGAATAGAAAGAGAGGACAAAATTTAAACTGACTAGATCAATTACTGAAGGATTGCACTTTAACTTCAATTGCACTAGACACCGAACATAACTGACAGCGATTCACATCATTATGTACTAAAGAGCAGAGTAACAGAACCCTCCTTCTGCGGTCCTGTAGCAAAAAATTTGCCGGCGAAGTAAAAGGTTGAAATAGTTTAAAAAAATTCTCGATCTTCTCATCTATCTCATTCTCATTTATCCTGTCAATATTATCTCCTCCTTTCTAGTTCCGGCACAATGTACTGCACATACTGGAGTCACCACTCAGGGCTGGTCCGAATTAAAAAAAAAATTAAATAAAAAAATGTTAAAGAACAAAACGAAGGAGTTCGTAAAAGTACGAAGTCCAGGAGTTTCATATCGACAATATATTCAAAAATATTCAACAACAATTTCATCATCAACTTTAAGAGCTAAAAGTGAAATCCACAGACAACTAAATTCATTACATATATGTGAAAAATAAGCAACAGCCAGAAATTGAATTCAAACAAAAACGTGTTCTGCGATTATGATATTATTCATAAGGATAATTGTTATAATATCCAACTAATTAAAATAGAATAACATTTGTCATCGTATTTTTTTCTTTTCAATAATAATAATAGAATTTAGAATTTCCCAGTAAAATATAAAATATAAAAAAAAGCACCTCGAATGCATAAAAACTATTTAATGATTCAATCTGATTCCTATCATTTAGCTATAAATCATTGCCATAAGAAATATTTGAGATTTTCTTTTTTTTTAATTTTCTGTACTCGCATTTGCCCAAAAACCTTTCAATTTATAGTTCATTATTTTGATTACGAATCCCACCTTGCCATAAATAAATTCTCCCCCAAAACTAAATAACGAAAAGAAATCGGAGATTTCTGCACTGGCAGAAAAAGTATTGCAGAAGATTCCTCTTTTTTAAATGCTAATACAGTTTCCGAATGTAATACTTAAACAATATTTTCTGTTATTGAGCCTACTTTTTTTATTCTTCTCTTTTTTTTCAGTGTAACTTGTACAACAAATAATATGCAATAGTGAGCAAAAACTGCAACAAAACTATATTTATACACCCAAACTAAAGTTTAGGCAGACAAAACGATTGTTTTTAACACCCAACACAACAATAAAAAAAAAAATTAATTCAAAACGTAAAAGGGATTTAAAAGAATTAAATGTTTTGGCAGGGCATTTGTACAACAGAATAATTAACAGAACCTTCTGGCATGAAATGTTCTCATAAAATTTGTATAAATAAAAGCCACTATAGCATTTAACAAAACACAAATACACATTGAGTACTGATGACGGAAGTGTAGCGGGTTCCGAAAAAAATTTGTAGTTTACTTTCCAGAGATATTTAATAAATTAAATTGATGTTAATTTTTCCTTGTTCTTTAGAACATTTTTCATGACATTCTCAATACAACACTTTACGAAAACTCAAAGTACTGAGGCAAGAAGTCATTCTTTTAAACTTAGAATCTAGGTTCAAATCGCACTCTTTTTTTTTTTTTTTTGAAAAAAAGAAGTCTCGTGTAATTTTTTTCTCGCTTAATCATGTTAAGATCTCTTGTTTAACGAAAAAGGAAAAATAAGCAATTGTTTCGTGAAGCCGATAAGAAATGGTGTAGTTTTTCTCACTCTTTAGAGGTTTACGAAAAAATAAAGAACACCACCACCAACAACAACAACAAGAACGAGAGAAAATATATACTTAAAAAAAGGAGTTAAGAGATGATCTTAGCACAAACGATTGCAGCATAAAGATGCTTCTTAGGAGTAGTAGTTGAAAGTAGTAACTACGAAATGGAAACGAAGTTTAGAATGTGGCCGCTGCACTGGCTGATGATGATTATGAAGACGACGAAATGTATTTAAAGGTAATAACATGGTACAGGTACCCAACGCCAAATAACCCGAAATAAAAACGCCCCAAATATAAAGACCACAAACCAAAACCACAAAACTAAACCACCAAAGATCGACATCTGTAAAAAAAACAAAAAAAAAAAAACAACAACAAAAGCACAAAAAAAGGAACTGCAGCTGGGAACATAAAAAAAGGAAAATTAGGAGTTTACAACGAGACTTTAAATGTTTTCTTAAAGGTGAGAATAGATTGTCGTAACAACAGCCAGATCGCATAAAAAACACTCTAAATTATTAACAAACTTGCAGCACTTTTTATTTAAATTCAAATCACAGTAGCTTAAGAGCAAAGCAGTTTTGCTAAATACTTGTTGTTTATTCAACAATTGTTGTTGCCAGTAAAAACTATTCCAGCAACATCTTTCATATCTTGTTTTCTTGTTCTTGAGGTTGTAGCTGACTAACAAAAACAACATCAGGCTACAGATCTGCAAGTTGGTTTTAGAAACACACAACCACAACCACCACAACTTGTATTCAAATTTTTAATTTTCAATTCACATGTAAAACAAGCCAATTACACGAAAAAGAATTTCTATTAAAATAAATCCCGGATAAAAAAGAAAACAAAGTCCTAAACGGCAACTCCTCCTCCTTCAAAAAAATAAACAATTATTTCCTAAATAGAAGACACCAAGTCAGCACTTACAACATGCGAATCTGCAACAATTGCTGAGGAGCTGAGGATCCAAATCAGAATATGGGTCTTATTTATTTGTACAATTCCTGGTAAACAGCAAAAAAAAATTCACTTCGACAACTATCGGTTTGACTGTTCTTGGCTTGTCGTTGCTGGTTTAAAGAACAAAAGCAACTCCACGAATGAACCACATTTGTTTTATTATTATTTTTTTATATTTTCTTAAATCTGTAACGCAAAATCTTTGAGAGAAAACCAGAAAAGCAAAAAGGAAGCGAACGAAGGTGTTAATTTTCTTGATTTAAATATTTTGCTACGTTATTACCACAAGCTTGAGCGTGTCAGTTCATAAAGGTCACTTGTGGACGACGTGGTTGTCGGTTGTTGTTTTAAAATCCAGCCAGACAGACAGACAGACATGGCCTGTTAATAGACACTTCTCTGCAAGCATGCTGTAGAAGCTGTTGTTTTAGAGTTGACGTATGCACTGCCCAAGAGCAACCACTCGACGTAAAATGTTAGTGGAACATGACTTTCAAATGATTTTAAAATATTTTTAAAGATTACAAAAGGCACTAGGAATTTTTTAAGAGTGCAAGGAGACAAAAATGACTACCATTTTTTATAATGACTTTTACTTTTCATAATAACTTGCACTTTTTATAATGACTTGCACTTTTCATAATGACTTGCATTTTTTATAATGACTTGCACTTCTCATAATGACTTGCACTTTTCATAATAACTTGCACTTTTTATAATGACTTGCACTTTTTATAATGACTTGCATTTTTTATAATGACTTGCACTTTTCACAATGACTTGCACTTTTTATGATGACTTGCACTTTTCATAATGACTTGTACTTTTTATTATAACTTGCACTTTTCATAATGACTTTTATAATGACTTGCACTTCTCATAATGACTTGCACTTTTTATTATGACTTGCACTTGTTATTATGACTTGCACTTTTTATGATGACTTGCACTTTTTATGATGACTTGCACTTTTTATAATGACTTGCACTTTTTATGATGACTTGCACTTTTCATAATGACTTGCACTTTTTATGATGACTTGCATTTTTTACAATGACTTGCACTTTTTCATAATTACTTGCACTTTTTGTGATGACTTGCACTTTTCATAATGGCTGGCACTTTTTAAAATTACTTGCACTTTTTATGATGACTTGCACTTTTTATTATGACTTGCACTTTTTATGATGACTTGCTTTTTTTTTAAATTACTTGCACTTTTTTATAACGACTTGCACTTTTTATAATGACTTGCACTTTTTTATAATGACTTGCACTTTTTATAATGACTTACACTTTTTACAATGACTTGCACTTTTTATGATGACTTGCACTTTTCATAATGGCTTACACTTTTTAAAATTACTTGCACTTTTTATGATGACTTGCACTTTTTATGATGACTTGCTTTTTTTAAAATTACTTGCACTTTTTATAATGACTATGGAAGTAACTCAGTTCCTCTGTCAGTTACCTTATCTTGCTCAAACCGCTGAATAGATTTAGATGAAATTTGGCAAGAGATATTTCAAAATCCGAGGAATAACATAGAGTTTTTGTGTTTGTTAGAGCTAAATAATACTCCTGTAATTAAATTAAATCGACTTTCGTTTGTTCAAAGCCCACAGATTAATTTATAGCCACCAGCTTTTCTCGAGTGTAATTTAGTTGAACCACAAAAAATATTTGTATCAACTTAAATCCCATAGCATGTATTTTAAGCTTCTTTAAGAAAATACACAAGCTTTAACACGTTTAATTTTTTATTTGTCCTACACTTTGTGCTGACTTGCTTTAGCAAAAAGAAACAAATCATTTGATTGCATTTCGTCTAACACGTTTAGATGTGCGCTAATATTTGTCTGCCGTGCACTGTTGCTTATGTTTAATATTTCATTGTAAATTACCGAACTTTTTGAAATAATTTATAACAGCATTTTATAACACAAGATTCCTTTCAAATATTTAACAAAATGAATTATCGCAGATTGTGGCCATTAGCTGCATGATGTGGGTTTCTTTTTTTGTGTTTCTTTTTTTTTGTTGTTAATAAATCTAACTCACGTTTCGCGTTGACGTCTTTATTGACTTGTAATAATTTTTATTTTATATTTTTTTGTTAATATTAGATACTATGCGAGTATTGTATCTTAATTAATTACCGTTATTTGTTGAGAAATCGTAATTTAAAAAAAAAATAGTTGAAACCTGGGAATGATTTTATAACAACAGAAGCTTCGAATTGAGGTGCCACATCTTGTTTTACTACATTTCAAAGGCGAACCGATTGAGGTATTGCCTCCTACGCCCAAACTTAAACTAACAAATTTTATAACCGACTGTTACTGACACAATTTAAATCCTAGCTCTTCCTATATTTTTCCCCAAGTGTTCCATTAATAAAAAATATTTCTTCATTGATTAATCTATACATTTATTATAAAGAAAATTCCTTAAATATTTTAATATAAATATTTAAAAAAAATTACTCGAACTAAATGCATTTGCTTGAAAAAAATAAATAAATAAATAATAATTCAAAACACAAGTAATCGGCAACACCTACGTTGAGGAATTGATTTCTATGAACAAAATTCCTCGGTGTTTGCCTGCTTAATCCACTCTGTACGTTTTTGTAGCTGCAAAAGACTGAACCTTTTAGAGAAATCATTTTGTTGTCTGCGTATCCGTGTCTGCGAAAGATACTGTAGCAAATAACTTTATGGTTGTATATCAATCAATCTTATTTTTTTTTCTTTTTTGTTTTCTTTGTATGAAACGAAACTAAAATTTTAATGGCTTCACATGAGATACGCTATTAGTGGCACTACGTAACACTATCTTCACCTGCCTCCAAACAATGATGACAATAAAAGAAATACAGATGATGATGATGATGATGGTGATGATGACTGCTGATGGTAGTGGCAGTTGCATTGCTTTGCTGGTTGGCTTTTCAGTCATTCGTTACTCATACGCACGGGGCGCTTATTTATCTCTGACAGAGTTCAATTTATATTAAAACTGAATTGTACTTGCGATCATTCAGCAAAATTAGTTGTAAATGTTTTAATAGTTTTCTTCCACTTTTTTTTTAATTCTAAAACATGCCAATGAAATTGCCGCTGCATATCCATATTTCTTTCTAGACTGAAATAACATTTAGACCATTTACAGCCTAAATCTTACGAGTCATTTTCGATCAATTCTAACCATTTCAGCAGTTTTTAATCTATAAAAATATGACATTTCCTGAATGTACTTATAAAGAATATGACTCATACACATACTTTCATGTTTGATTTTGAATTGTAATCAATACTCAAATTTCCCTGATTGAGTGAATAATTCACACAGAAAATACGGTCGTTCTAAAAAAGTGTGCTCAGAGCATATTTTACTATTTGCTCCTCCGTATAATACACATTATCTGAACTTGGCATCTTAAGTGCAATGGCTACCCATTTCCGTTATGCTTTTCATTTCTAACAGTTTCACTTTGTTGTTGTGTCATTGCTTTCTTGATTTTTTTTTTGTTTACTGGTAGCAAGATGATTGTGATTGTTTTGTGCTTTGATTTGTTAATTTTTTCTTTTTCAGTTAACAAATCTATTTCTACTCTTTTGTTGTTTTTGATTTTTAAAAGTTTTTTTAATCTTTTAGTTAAATCTAATTAATAATTTTTTGAAATACTTACTCAACCAAGATGAGATGGACTAACCTGGAATAGAAATAAACAAGAAATATTAGATTAGGAAATTTTGTATTTTTTAAAAATGCATACAAGATAAGATTATTTAAAAAAACACGATCTAACTTCTAGCGAAATTAAAAAATTTTAAAAGCCTCTTAGAGGTTCAATAAAATTAAGACAATTAATACCGCAGCGTTTTGCGGTACTCGTGTTTTAGTTTTATCACACTCTGTTTTCCCCAACCGATACCGACTAATAAGAAAATTTATCTCTTAATTACTTTGGTTATTTTTTTATGTTTGTCTTTGCTTGGCTGGCTGTCTGTCTGTCTGTCTGCCATGCAAGTCACATCAGACCTCATAATTTTTCAAAAGGAGCAAACCAGCCAACAATCAAGTTAATAAAAAGCAGACCCAAAAAAAATGTGTGTTATAGAAATGTTATCTATCGAACACAAAGCCAAGAAAGAAACATACAAATTTAATTTCTACTCGTAGCATGTCATTTATCCATGTCAAGCGGTAGGTGATTAAACAATATTGAATTGTTAAAGGTGGGTGTATGAATATGAAAATGTACACTCGTATCCGTATATCTGTGTGCTGCTTATCTGTTATTTCGAAAATATAGCAACAAAGGAAATATACATACACTCAAATTGGTATGGAAAAAAAATGTTAAAATCTATCTTTTAATTGCAGTTGTTCAAGGCAGCTGTTCAACACAATTGAATCAGAAAGTGTGTGGCAGAAGATGTAGCAACAAAATGAAAATACATATACATATATAAAAAAAAATATATTCAAACTTAAAATAGATACACAAGTGGTGCAACCTGATAAGCGAAATTAATCGTAGCACTTATAGAAATAGAGCTAAAGAATGAATAAGAGCAGAAAAACCAATAAAGGGCATTTTTCAAGTATAAATGATTTTTAAATATCGATTAAATTTCAAAGCAAAGAATTTGTATTTAATGGTGGTAATTAATTTTTGTTCACGTCTTTCCTGCTGACTCATCCAAGAGATAATTCTATTAGCTGCAATTAATTCTATATTAATTAATAAATGTTGCTAAGATTTGTTTAGTGTTCAAATACCAAAAACACAAAATTAAACTCCATGCCATTGTTTAAATATTTTGCTGATTGTTGTTGGGACATTGGCGCCAAAGAACATTCTCCTGGATAGTGTTCTAATTAGTTTTATATTTATATATTATACTGTACTGCATACTATAGGAATATGTATGTGTTGGTACTTTTTTTTAAACAACAGATACTTTAAAATACTTTTATAGCAAAAAAAATGTTATACTCGTAGCAAAAGGTACCTTTTCACAATGTGTATTTTCTTGAAGGTTTTTTCACCAAAATGTGATTAACAACAGAAACTTTTTTCAAAAGCCAATTTTTGGCAAAACGTACTTTTTAGCAAAACGAAGTTTTAAATATTAACTACTATTTTGCCAAATTTGTTTTTTAATAAAAATAGATTTTTAGTAACTTTTAACTAAAGCAATTTTTCGCATAAGGTATTTTGAAACAAAGTACCTGTTTTAAATAAAAGGTACTTTTCAACACTAGCTGGTACTTTTTAACCAAAAGTTATTTTTTAATAAAAGTTGCTTTGTCATCCGAAGCCACTTTTTTTAAACAAAATTTTAACTTTTAACAAAAGATTCCGCAAACGAAACTGTTTCCGTGTGTTTATATCTCAGAGAACCAAGAAGGAAGGAAACAATTTTCCTTTTTTAAGCGGCATGGCCACACATCAAACTGATGCTTCAAACTTGTGTATGTGTGTTGGTAAAATTCTGTTTGGCAGTGAAAAATCTAAATTGTTTAGATATTCTTCAAATTCACATCAAACCATTCATGTGAGTTTTTTTCACTAACACTATCGAAGAAAAGCAGAGTTTGAAGCGTCAGTTTGATGTGTGGCCATGCCGTTTTAATCTCACTAGCTGATTCCGTTCATGATATTAAAAATGTTTCCATTCCGAAAAATTGTTGCGTGTATCGTTTGCTAAGGAAACAAAAATTGAAATTGAATTCTGAGACTTGGCTGATGATATATTTTTCATGTACTCTTGGAACAGAAAAAATATATGTATGTATATATTTTAGCAGAAGGTACTTTTAATAAGATAAATTTTTTTTAGAGTTCTTTTTAATAAAATATTCTTTTTTTAAACAGTAGTAAAAGGCACTATTTGGCAAAAGGTACTTTGTAACAGAAAGTACTTTTTAGCTAAAAAAGTAATTTTTTAAAAAGATGCTTTTTCATAAGATTATTTTTTTTTTGCCAAAGGTACTTTTAGTTAACAGGTACTTTTTAAAAGTAAGGTACTTTTTCGTAATAGGTACTTTTTTAGCAAAAATAGTTTTTAGTTAGCGGCAAATTTTAGCAAAAATTACTTTTAGAACACGATAATATTTAACAAGAGGTGATTTTTAATATAAGATATTCTTAGAAAAAGGCCATTTTTAACGGATAGTACTATTCAACGTTTGGTAGTGTTAACAAAAGGTACTTTTTAAGCCTGGTTACTTAGTAACAGTAGATACTCTTTGCGTTTGAGTTACTTTTTTTAATAAAAGCGTGTAATTTTTAGGAAAGTCTACAATTCACATAGCAAGTACTTCTGAAACAAAATGGACTGTGTCAAAAGCATTTTCTTTTTACTAAAAAAAATTTTTTTTTTTTTTTTGAAATGACTCGTTTTCTCCTTCAAACTCGACAGTCTGAAATTGAATTTAATGAAGGAATTGGGGTTTTCCGACAATGAATTGGGCTTCATGACAAGAGTGATTATTTTACGCCGATACAAGAAATTAACAACTGCAAAACTTTAAACTGCTGTTGGCTGAAGTAGTAGAACACGAGACTATGAAGCGGAGGGTCCTGAGTTCGAGCCCGGCCTGAGTAATGAAATATTGTGTTGAATTCTTCTGATCAGCATTAGTGCGTGGTTGTGTTAGTTGTTGCCAGCCTGTTTTCAGTGATGAAGGCATAATCACTGGTCACTGAACATAATTGGCAACGACTGAGACTATCATGCACTAAAAAGCTGAGTAACAGCACCCACCTTCCTCGGCCCTGTAGCAAAAATTAGCCGGCGAAGTACAAGATTGAAATAGCTACAAAAAAACTGTCTATCTTCTCATCTTTCCTAATCTGTCCCCTCAATACTATCCCCTCGTTTTCAGTTCCGGCGCAATGCATTGCATATATAGGGGTCATCCCCTGAGTGCTGGTCCAAGATAAAAAAAAATTACTTGTCATGTCGGATCTTCAAGAAGTAAACATATGAAGTGAAGGTGAAAGGAATTGCTTATCCTTTTCTGCATGTGCTATATATATATATATATATATATATATATATATATATATATATATATATATATATATATATATATATATATATATATATATATATATATTGATTACTAGCCAATAGTGCTGCTAATTTCTATAGAATACTTGTGATGCTCAGTATTTTCAACGTTTAATTCCACAATTGAAACGATGCATGAATATCGTCAATATATATATCGTCATATGCTGCCACAAATAATTCAAATCAACAATACGTTTCACAGCAAAGAGGCAATCATTTATTGCAATAAAGCACTACGAGTATGTGCCCGATATTAAAAAATAATATATATTTATATTTGCCACTAGTAATTATTATAACAAACGACGTCAAATGGTTGTGGCAAACACGCCACAATTTCCTCTACGCGTGGGTTAAGATTAGTGTCAAACAGAATAAGAGCTCCACTCAAAAAACACGCACAATTTAATTTAGTTTTATTTATGTTTTCTTTTGTTAAGAAGATGTAGTATTTAGAAGGAAAAAACACACATAATTAAAATGTTTTCGTGCCACCGTTTTGTGTGGCTGGCTTACACCATTTAACATAACAAGCACAATAGCAGCGCAGACAGGCAGCTATACAACAATAACAAAACAGGCATGCATGCAACAGGAGACCGCAGCACATTAACAAAGAAAACAAGAAACCCCCCAATGGATTCCAAAATGATGTGCAAAGAAACACAAACACTTTTTGTGGAAAGAATAAAAAAGAAAACAAGTTTTTGATCCTTTGATGTGGAATTAAACACGCAAAAACATGTTGTTAACATTAATTTTCTCCCGCAGCATGGACAAACAAACAACAAACAATCAGCAGCAGCAGCAGCCAGAGAACACAAACAACACCGAGTGTATAAATAAATGAACAAACAAACACTCAATTTAAATTTATACACACACACACACGCACACCTTAACACAAGGCAGTCCTTTAGTTATGTGTCTTACACTCTATAAAGGCCTTATAATGGATGCTTGCATTTAATTTTCCCCAAACCAGTTTAGGCTTCTGGGCCCATGGGCATTAAGTCGTTTGTCTCATTTATATCGAACAGCAACAGCAAAAAAAAGTGCAAGGGAAGAACAACAATATAATGAACATTATTATGATGACCATCATCATTAATACTTGTTGAAATGTTGCACGGACACTTGTCGACCACATAATAACAAGAGCAATCGGCAGCAACAACAACGAAAATATATTCATACAAATATTTATGCCAGCAACAGGATCAGCTTCACAGCTGCTCCAGCGGCGGCAATTATTATGTTTAACCATACAAAGGGGCACATTACACATTTAAGCCATAAAGAATTGATTTCTTATGACGGCCAATTAAGTCGGCCACAGCAACACAGCAACAGTTGTGTGTACGCTTTTGGCTTGGCTTAAAATTTAACTTATGCATTTTTATTTTGTTTTCCTCGTTGTTTCTACCAGCATGTCACCTGTATGCTTGATTGATCGAGATGTTTTGGCGGTATTAGTTAGGGAGACAAGTAGCTATAAACAGAGGAAAAGTAATGCATTACGGAACGTACGGAGTAACATTTAAATATCTAAAAAATGGCTTAATTATTTTGAATACAAACGAAACTGTGCGTGGAAATTAAATGCAACGTTCATGATAAAATTTCATTATAAGAGTAGTTTCCCTACAAGAAATGTGCTGATGGAAACTAACACATAAAAAACTTATTAACTAACACAATTATATATAAAATTTTTGCTGACGATATTTACGTCAGTACTGACGTCAACTCTGACGGTATTTTCACCAGTTCTTAAGCCAGCTCTGAGGATATTTCCATCATCCCCTGCTGTGGAGTGAGTAGTTCAGAAAAATTTGTTTACTAGTTCACGAACTTCATAAGTATAAGGGGGAAAAAAGTCACACGCACACGAATGTTTTCATCAGTTTTTTCATATTGCCTTTAATAAAATGATAAAAATTTCTGCGTATATACCCAACAGGAATAACTATCAGATGATGCATCAAATGACCGTCATTGTTATTGTAGGGTTGCTATAGCGGCAATCTGAGAATTTACCAGGGTTGCATTTTATGTGGCGTGATATGGCAACACTTGGCAGCAAACGTCAGATCGACGATATCAGCAAATCGAAATTTCAACTGGCATCACAACAACTAACGGCAAAGAACTTCCATGACACTTTATACACATACAAGCCACAATGCCACCAGACTGCTAACCACATAATAGAGTTGCCATATTTTTAGGTATAAACTGGTAAATTTTGTAAGATTTTTGTATATTTTGATATGTGGATATATTTTTTGATCTTTTTTAAGCACTGTTGCCTGTGGAAAGTCGTTTAGTTGTAAATTATCTTCTCTTTTGCATAGCCAAACAATCAATATCAAGTTGCAATCAGGCGATTTTTAACATCTCTGACTACAGGAGTAAGAGCTAGTTTCTTTTCCCAAAGTGGCATAGAAAATTATCGCTAAAGGTGTTTATTTTGTATTTTTAAACACTTTGAACGATTCACTTGAGAAAATCTCTTAATGATCGTTAATAACAAAACTATTACGTTTTATTTTATTTTCACGCACAATTTTATTATAACCTTAAAAAAAAAAAATGAAGGGTATATCACTTTGTCATTCCTTATGTAACGCAGGGAAATATCCCTCTAAGATCCCATCAAATATATATGTATTTTTGATCAGTGATGAAATCTAAGACGATCTGAGCATGCCCGTCCGTCCATCTGTGGAAATCCCTATTCAACCCAAACGAAAAGAGCCAGACCGTTGAAATTTGGTATAAATATATTTTGAAGGAGAACACAGGTCAAGTTCGTAAATGGGCTGAATCGGCCAGAGGGAAAAAGTTCCCCTAAGAATAACTAAACCCACTTCTAAAAACCAGCTTAATTTCTAAATTTTTTTTATAATTTTGTTAAGCAAATGCCAAATTTTTATGTCAAAGAAGGTTCAAAGGGTTGAACTTGGAGTCATAAAATAAAAAAATTTATGTAAATTGTATTACAGGATGTTAATTTTCCCAACAGGCTATAGGTTCAAATCTGCGAAACTGCAAATTATTTTTTATTTTATTTTATTTTTATTTTTTATTTTAATAAGTGAACGTGATTACATTCTATTTATTATTATTTTTGAGAGTGGAATATTAAGAATATTTTTCATAGTCATTAAACCAGCAGAACGGATCAGTACTGATTTCGAGGCCGCTGCGCCATCTCATCAGCGTTCTTTGTTCAATTTTTCCACTGTTTCAAGTGGTGCTAGTTAGTAGGAATATCAACTATTTAACCAATATTTTAACGAAAACTGAATATGAGAAGTTCCCACATTCATATTTTCAAGTTATTACCTTTTTGGTTAGTACGAAATTCCCCAACCCTGACGATTAATATTTCCAATATTCCATGTATCCCTTTCGCTTTTTCCAGAGCCATCGGCTGCTGATATCTAAAGCTTTTTGTTATTTATGTTCAAGGAATTGCATTTTTAGTTAACAATTTGCAATGAACATGTAAACAAGTGCGCGTGCCCTCGCAATGTTTTAAATTAATGTATGAATTTAAAATAGAAATTCATACATTAAAAAAATTTATTTTTGGCCGCCGCCCCCTTTTCTGGGCATTGACGTAATATATTATATGCAAAAATAGTATAAAGATTTTAAAAATTGTATAGGGTCCGCCAAATAACTTTTTTTTTTAATGTAATAAAAATAAAACTACTGAATATTTTCTCAAATTTCTATTTTTTATTTGAAAGTACAATCCTTGCGGTTAATAATGGAAAATAATTTCATTCAAATGGCTGCATGGCCCGATAACGATCGCCATTGACTGTAACGGCCACTCCTTTTTTTTTTTTAATCTTGGACCAGCACTCAGGGGATCACCCCTATATATACAATGTGTTGCGCCGGAGCTAAAAACGAGGGGATAGTATTGAGGGGACAGATTAGGAAAGATGAGAAGATTGACAGTTGTTTTTGTAGCTATTTCAACCTTTTACTTCGCCGGCTAATTTTTTGCTACAGGGCCGACGAAGGTGGATGCTGTTACTCTGCTTTTAGTACATGATAGTGTCAGTCGCTGCCAATTATGTTCAGTGACCAGTGACTATGCCTTCATCACTAAAACAGGCTGGCAACAACTAACACAACCACGCAATAATGCTGATCAGAAGAATTCAACACAATATTTCATGACTCAGCGCGGGCTCGAACTAACGACCCTCCGTGATCATCCTCTGCCCCAATATGAGAATATCAAAAAAATATTTTTTTTACACTTAATAACCCTAAAAATGGACTTTTTGGCGTTTTATGGCAAAGGTGAGATGTCTCCCCCACACGGTCCCTCCCGGAGTGACCGCTAGAAAATAGAGTTTTTATTTACTAAATATTTGGAGGGTATTTAATATTCGGTCCGGTCGAATACATATAACGTGCTTCCTGCTTATTTTTTATGATGGTGATGGCTTACAAAACAAGTTCTTGAAAAATTATATTTTAATGTTGGGATAAGAATTATGAAATCGTTTAATCAATGAAAATTTTCTTATCCGCAGATAAAATCAACAACAACATATTTTACATATTTGATGATGAGCAAATCTTACAAAAATTAATACAACTATGAAAAAAAAATTCAAAATAAATTGAGCCACTTAAAATAATGAAAACCAGAATTGAAATATTCTCTTTTTATAAGAAAGAAGATAAAGTTCTATCAGTCGTTTCGTCAGTAGTTATAATGCGATTTGTTTTTTTTTTAGGTGATCTACAAGGTATGGCACCTTTTCCACGGACATTAGGACACTGCCCTGATGGACAATTTCAGTTTTAAAAGGGTCTTAATGACAATCGAGGTTACGATACTTTTAAGTGTGTCATAATACATATGGACATTCGGACATGCCACCATTTCAATTACAATTATTGAGTTATTACTACAATTCGCCATTGTTGGAAATTAACTAATTAACTTTTTAATTGAAACAACATTTTTCATAATAGACTGTTGTTTTTATTTCTTTGCAGGTAATGCGAACAATAATATAAATCTGACTACTTCTTAATGATGCTTTGATTTCATAGATTTAAGAGAAATCTACTTGAACTTTTTTGTCTTTTATAACACACATACCAAAACACATGCACACACACACGCACACACACACTCATGCACACAGCTATTGGCAGTTATTGTGAAATCAAGCAGTAAACTATAAATTATATAAACATTTATTTATAACTTTGAAAATTATCTTTTGATTTTAGTTTTTGTGCTGATATCAGCATCAATAATATTTGTTTCTTCAATTTCTTTGATAATTTATGCCCATAAATTCACAAGACAATTACAGATCTATGTTCTTAAGCTGTGGAGCATTAAGCAGACAACTCAAACATTCATTCCAACCATTACGTTTCAGCTGATATTCCAAGTATCATCCTTAAATAAAGTACACAAAATTTAGTTCATATTTCATGGCAACAACGAGTGCGAGTAGATGTTGTCAGTCGAATAAAATCGACTGACTATTAAATAAATTGAAACTGAAAATTAAGTTTGTATTGATGAATCAATTTGATTTGGGAATTTATGAGTTTTACAATCAATAGATAATTGTGAATGTTTAAGGGTTTTCGATTTTGTATTCAGATTGGAATGCTAAGGAATTTTGGTATGGAAGTTTTGCTCAATGATAATAAAAAGAAATAAAAAAAAAATTTAAACGATTTCTGATGTGATATATGGCTCAATTGCGGATGGCAACCGAAAGTTAGTTGCGTTGCCAGTCGGCAACTGAAAATTCAAAGTTGCCAGAATATCACTAGTTATCAGCAGAAAATAAAAAAATTTCAGTTCCCATCCACAATATCGCCTTTAGCAACTGTCAGCTCCACTAACACTCGGTTGCCATCCATAATCGAGCCTTTAAACATTACTGCCTAAGGAATTTTAAAAAGAATTTCGGAGGCCAAAATATCTAAATTTAAACAAAAGGATTTTTGCAATAAACAAAATATTTTCTTAAAATGAAAACCAAACTGATCGCTCGAATTATATTCAGTGCCAGTCTTATGGTGATTTCTTTTCTGAAAAAATGTAACATTTTATCACTGTTTTCCTAAGAAACTACAACTGGGCGCATTTTTAAAATAAAAATAATTTTTCGTAAGAGATGGTAGATTAATTTCTAATAAATTCACTATTTTCAAATGCCATAATATTGCCCTTTTGTTATTGAAAAGTGCAAAATATGTAGCACTCTTTTTTAGAAAAGAAATCAACATTAATTTCGCAACCCCCGATTAACGCAATTGGAAATACAATTAAATTACAATTTTTATAAGTGGAACTATTTTCAAAACAGACTCTTCATATGTTGCACTTATGAAGAGTCTCATTAATTACAATTCTATTTTTTTTTAATTTTTTGTTCAGGAATGTATTTTTATCAAAGAGATCCAATTTAGGCAAATAATCTCTTTTCTTGACCCTGGACTTGCAGAAACGTATTATTTTCACTTCTTATTTTTATACCCTCCAAAAAAGAATTGGCGGGTATATTCACTTTGTGATTCCCTGAGTAACGCAGCGAAATATCTCTCTAAGGCCCTGTAAAGTATATATATTCTTGATCAGTGATGAATTCTAAGACGATCTAGCCATGTCCGTCCGTCCATCCATGCGTCTATGGAAATCACGATTCATTCCAAAACAAAAAAGCTAGATGCCATAAAATTGTTATAGAAACATTTTGAAGGATAGCACAGGTCAAGTTCGTAAATAGGCTGAATAGGGACAAAGGAACAAATGTTCCCCCTAAGAAGAATTAAAAAACCAGCCTTTAAAATAACAACATAATTTTTAAAGTATTTTTTTGTAATTTTGTTAAGCAAATTATATATTTTTATGGCCCAAGCATTGACTTAGAAAACCAGAAAAATCCATTTTTTGTACCCCGCCCCTTTAGTGGGCGTTGAAGTAACATATTACATGGAAAAATAGTGCAAATATTTAACAAATTGCATAATTTAAGCCTGCATTCTTTAAAAATTTAATTTTTAAGCTTTTCTGGCGAAGTTTACATGTTCTCTGATCTGCCCTACCCTCCCCCACTTTTGCCCCCTAAATGACCCTATCACAAAAAAAAATTTTTTTTTACACTTAATAACCCCAAATATTAAGTTTGTAGTGTTTTATAGCAAGGGTGAGATGTCTCCCCACGGCCCTCCCCCACTTTTGCCCCCTAAATGACCCTATAAAAAATTTTTTTTTTACACTTAATAACCCCAAATATTAAGTTTGTAGTGTTTTATAGTAAGGGTGAGATGTCTCCCCACGGCCCTCCCCCACTTTTGCCCCCTAAATGACCCTATAAAATTTTTTTTTTACACTTAATAACCCCAAAAATAAACTTTTTAACGTTTTATAGCAAAGGTGAGATGTCTCCCCCACGGCCCTTCCCGACCTTTGCCCCGTAAATGACCCTATAAAATTTTTTATTTTTTTTACACTTAATAACCCCAAATATTAACTTTTTAGTGTTTTATAGCAAGGGTGAGATGTCTCCCCCGCGGCCCTTCCCCACCTTTGCCCCGCAAATGACACTATACATTTTTTTTTTACACTTAATAACCCCAAATATTAACTTTTTAGTGTTTTATAGCAAGGGTGAGATGTCGCCCCATGTCCCTCCCCCACCTTTGTCCCCTAAATGACCCTATCAAAAAATTTTTTTTTACACTTAATAACCCCATAAATAAACTTTTTACTGTTTTATAGCAAAGGTGAGATGTCTCCCCCACGGTCCTTCCCGGAGCAACTCCGACAAAATAGTTTTTATTTACTAAATATTAGAAGAGTATTTGAAATTCGAATAAATTACGTACATATATAAAAATGTATGATAAAGTAGTTCAATAAATCAGTAATTGCAATAGGACTGGGTCAAATATCAGGCTCGTATTGCATTTTGACTATTTTTTAAATTAATAAATATTATTTTAGATTAATAAATATTATTTTAGATTAATAAATATCACACTAGAGTTTCCTTTTTTGTACTGGACAAAATAAGAAAATTTTTATTTTGCAAAATTAAACAATTACACTACAACAAAACAATCGAATCTGTTTAATATCCAGCAGAAATAAATTTTGTAAATTGACTTTCATGTCGCAAACAATCAGTCAGCCATTCATTTACTCATACATGCCCTATTTGCAGATGTCAAAATATGTGTACAACAAGATAAAGGAGAGAAAATAATCGAAAATTGCCATTAAATTAAATTCAAATGAACAACTTACACAAGTCGCATGTATCCGAAAATTATACTAGTTAAGAAACAAGCAACCGACAGGCTTCTGTACATGCTGCTACTGAAAATGAATAAAACGAAAAATTAAATAATAGAAGAAGAAGGGAATTCATTCCCAAGTAGTTCGTAAAGGGGAAATTTGCTCATTTCACTGTGTCTGTCGCCTGCTACTGCTGCTGTTTGTTGTTGTTGCTATTTTTTGCTGATATCAGCATCAACAGCAAAACAACATTCAATATTATTAAGAATTTTGATATGACATTATCGCAAAAATTCTATCTAACATCTCAACAACATATTTTTGTTCATCAACACCAGCCAGCAGCACCAGCAGCAGCAAGAGCCACAGCAACATCCTCGTGCATACAAGCCACAGCAAGCAGATAAAGAAAATCACACGCACAACAGCAGCAGCAACAACATGGAAACTAACATTGTTGTTTTCCATTTTCCTGCTGCTGCTGCTGTTTTTGCCATTATAATTTTAATGTTCTTAATTAAATGAAATCGAAATCACAACTGATAGCATCCGTTTTGATATATTTTTGAGTCTATTTATTTGATATTTGATAAGGCAGTTGTTTTCTGTATTTTGCTCTTTATAATTTATATTTGTCATAATTTCATTTCTGTGCGGAGGAACATTGTGAAAGTCGTCGTGATAGACCAACTGATAGCAGGAGCCGTTTGTTTATTTGAATGTTTGATTTTGTTTTTTTTTTAAGAAGCAGATTATTATTTCTTGTTATTGGGGTGAAGCCATCATCAAGACAATTATATGACTTGAGATAGTAAACGAATGAGATTTGTTTTGTAGATTTCAAATAGAGTCTGTCTATAGATGTTTTCTTTGCAACAATTTTTTTTTTTAAGTAGTCAGCCAGCCTCACACACAAAGAAATAATCTGGTGGATAAGACAATAAGCTATCAGCAACATGTTACCACTGGATAAAATTGAAATTGTATAATTGTCCTCATACGAATTTTTTGATATTTCAAATGCTTATAGTTTTTGTTAAGACTTCTATAAGTAAAAGTTTTATAATGGAACCGTCAACTTCAGGTATATGAGCATTTCAAAAATTATTTTTTGTTTAGACAAATGTTTTAGAAATATTTAAAAAAAAAATTAAATGTCTCCAAAAATTTGATATTTTTGATATATACATTCGAGTTTCAACAACTTTGCGGATGAGTGCAGGGAAAACTGCTTTAATGCTCTTAAAATATCAGATTTTAGCTAATAAATCCCAGAATATCTATTTGCGCATTTGTGCGATTTTTAAGTTATGAAGGTTTTTGTGAGAGAATTCTGGTTGCTAAAAATCAATGTGAATAAAAACCAAACAAAAAAAAACAACTTGATTTTATTACCTTTTTTATTATTTTTTCTAAAGGAACATAAAGTATGCTCTAATTTACAATTTAATTTACTAATTTATCGTTTTTCATTCCAAAGTTACAGCAAAAATAGTCAAATAAGACCATTTTCTCCCAAAATAAAACAAAAGCCCATAGAAGGTTGACAATTTTTTTTTTTTCAAAAATTTAAATGCGGGGGCCAAATTACCGCATTCGATATCGAACGAAATTTCCATACATTTTAAATCAGAGCTCCGAAATCTTCGCCCGAATTCGAGTAGAGAGTGAAACTCGCTCGATTTCGAGCGCGAGTACTCCTGCGAGTGAAAAAAAAAATATCGAGTGTACTCTATTTTTCTATGCCACTCGAATAAGAGCGCATATGCTTTGCTCGATTTCGAGTGCGAGTAAAATACGCTCGAAATCGAGCAGATTATACTCTTGCCGAATACTCTTTCAGTCATTCTCATACAGTGGAAAAATAGAAACTGGTTGTTTTTGCCGATTTGTGTGTGTGTAGTAGCAAGTATAGTATTATTTATGTCTTTATTGTTCATTATAATATAGAAAATATAAGTAAACTTTTAAAAATATAATAAAACTTTTTTTATAAAACCAACTAATTGCTCCGCACACGCGCACTGTATGGCAAGACTGAAAAAGTACACAAAAACCACACGCACACACAAGTCAGCAAAGACAAACAGTTTCTATTTTTCCACTCGATTTTACTCTTAAGAGTAAACTCTCACTCTATTTCGAAGATTTTTACTCCCACTCTTACTTTTTAAAAAGGAGTACTCGCGAGTACTCCCACCTAAAACAAACGAGTGGAGAGTAAACTTTTTGTAACACTCGTAATCTTCGAGTACTCTTCTTCGCAAGTATTTTTCACTCGCGAGTAAAATCGAGTAAATCTGAGCTCTGTTTTAAATACCAATTTCGATCGATATCGAATGCCGTAATTTGGCTCCTGGTTTTTTATGTATTTATTAATACTCATCAATAAAAAATAACAACATTTAAAAATTGCGAGTTAGCCACTTTCTCTACCATTCACCCCACTGTGCACCGGATTATCCAAGTTAGGCCCCTGGCCACTTTTTCCTGAACGGGCGGCATTTTCCGGTGCAGCAAGAAATAAACACCGAGTCGCAGAGACTTCAAGGACATAATAAAAACTGCATAAAAGAATTGCTTCGAGGCTGGAACAAGCGTATGATATCTGAGAGGAGCTACTTTGAACGAGTCGAAATAGAAATTGACTAAAATAAATTTAAAAAAATAAATAAAAATTCTCCTCATTGTTTGAACAGACCTCGTATGTAAAACACACTTGTTTGCATGTGCCACAATAATACAATTGTATTGCTGCAAAAACAGCTGGATCCCCGAAAAGACAGAGATCCTTATTATTTCCTTGCAAAATTTGTTCTGTGAAATAAATTATATACCAGCATTGAATTTTTTTTATAATTTTGCAACAAAAAATTACTATCACTCTGTCTTTGAGGTTGCCCTTTTCAAAATCTCTGCACCATCTTCTTTCAAAAAAAAAAAATAATAATAATAAAGCCTTTTAAACTGGAATCCTTTTTTATATCCGTAAATCAAGCAAGTAATTAAAATTAAAGTTATTTTTTTTTCCTTTAAACAAAATCATTTAAATTCTACAAGTGATAATTCAAAAAATTATCTCGCAGACAAAAAAAATAAAATAAAAAATTATATGAGATCGGAAAACGAAAAACTTGTTTTTGTTGTGTTCCTGTTCTTGTTTGTTTTGTAGCCGGTCGTTGGTTGTATTAGTGGTTTGTGAGCCGATTAGTTTGACATTAATAAGATTTTGTACAACATTTTAAAACATTTTGTTATTTCAGTGATTTTGCTTTTTATTGCTGTTAAACTCAAATGCAGCAGTGTTTGCTGCTGTTGTTGTAGCTGATATTGTTTTCATTTGTGGCAGTTAACGCAATAATATTTATGGTGTTTTTGTTAGTGGCGCTTGTTTGGTTGCCATGTAAATTATACTTTAAACACTTTGCTCACACACACAGACACACACACGCACTCGCATACACACAGAACACATTGTCATGCATGTGTATGCAGCAAGATTTACGTGTGGCTGCTAATACTCTCCTGCTGCAGTTGTATGAATGCTGCTTGGAGGCTGATGCATCAACGCTACTGATAACGATGCATACCAAGCATCTTCATCGTCGTCTGTGATTTTGGTTTCTTAATTTTTTTATGCCTTTTTTCAATATTTATTTTCTCTTTAGCTTTATTGCAGAGTTGGATATATTGCAATTTTTATCTTTCTTTTCTCAAAATTTAAACATTTTTAAAAAATTGAAGAGATCATTTGAGGTGTTTTTTTCTAGTTCCTGTGCACATTTCACTAGGGCAGATCTGGATAGAGCCTGTTAACAAAATTCTCCTCGAAGTAGCTAAAAAAACCATAAAATAAACACTTTGATTTTTTTGAAATTTCACAATGTCGAATGGCTTCTTTCTTTCGTAAAAATATATTTAAAACAAAAACAAAATTTTACAAAATCCATTTTTTTTATCAAGCTCAAATTTTTTATTATCCGATATTTCCATGTCCTCCGGATATCTTTTTCAGGGCAATAATTGTAATTAATGTTGTTTTCTTTTCTAAAAAATAATGCTACATTTTTTGCACTTTTCGATGGAAAATGGCAACATTATGGCATTTGAAAATAGTGAATTTATTTGAAAATAGTGAATTTATGAAAATGTGCTTTACTTTAAAATTGTGCATAATTGTGTTTCTTTAGAATAAAAAGTGCGAAAATGTCACATATTTTCCAGAAAAGAAATCGCTATAAGATTAATATAACAATATTTTTAAAAAAATTATTTTTGTTTTTTTTTTTTAATTTTTTTATATGTATAAAAATTTAATTTCATTTATTAAATTTTTAAGTTTAAAACAAAAGTAAATAGAATTTGGTTTATTTTAAATAAAATTGTGCGACAGACAGCCAATTTTATTTCTGACTTAATGCTCTCTTTTTAAATTTTATAATTTTTAAAGCGATTTAAATGAATTATAAGACTGCCCGCCGCATTTGAACTGATTTACAAACAATTCACAACTTGCAATTTATTCTTTATTTTTATAAAATTTTTATAATTTTGAAAATAAGTCTTTTTTTGAGACTGAGGTTTTTGCAATACGGGATATTCGAAGTAATTTTTATTTATTTATTTTTAAAATTTTTGATGTTTTATATTTTTTTGCATTTGGTTTTTACAGAAAATAAATTTTGAAAAAGGGCACATGACCAGACCTGCTAAATCATACACATAAAAATACTTGTTGTTGTTATTTCAAATGCCCTCTGCCTGTAATAATGGTTTTTGGAGTAGTCAGTCGTCGTTTCTCAACTGATAAGAGAGAGCGATGATGAAAAGGAAGAGGAAAAATATATGTAACTAAAACTCCAGTCTAAAAAACGCAGCCAACTCGTAGTCCCATTGCAGCGGAGTATAGAATATGTCTATATCAGTATGATGATTGTATGTTAAAAGTGTGTACGAGTATGTGTCACATCATATCACAGGGGCAGCGTAAGTGTGTTGGTGCGCTGGTATTAGTGAGACTGCAATCCATTGCATTGGCGACATTCGATTACTTTTGTTGATTTCAGTTGTTTCACTTAATTTCTTTTTGTTTTTATTCATTATTAGTCGCATTTGTGTGTACGGAGAGGGAGCTTCTACCGTTGATATCTTTGTATCATAATGGAAAACGAGACTGTAAGGCTGGCATTTAGATAAGCGGGTAATTTTTCTGTTTCTGTTCTCCACTTGGGCTTTTTTTTCTTTTTTGTTTGTTTTTGGTATATGGATGACTTTAAAAAGCCATCACCATCATTGTCATCATCATCAGCAGAATCATTATCAACGTTGGTATGCTGATGTTATTTACAGAGTGGGGGTTATTGAGTGTAAGGATTAAAGTATTTTTCTTAAGTTAGTTTTTTGTTGTTGTTGCTCTCTTTTATTCATTGCACTCTTTCTTTTTTTTGTTTTACACGTTTACTGTGGAAAATTGGTTAAATGTAGCAAACGAATGGTTTTTGCATAAAAGTTACATATTTTTACATTTCGCTGATAAGGATATGAGCAACTTAGTTCGTTTAACTTTTTTTCTGCCTGTTATAATTCTCTATGTTGTGATACATTTATTTTAGAGCAATTTATGTTCAAATTAATGTGTATTTAAAAGGCGAGTAAATTTATTTCCTTTTTTTTATTAATTTTTTCTTTTTTGCTTACGTTGCACAGTAAATTGCTTTTTACTACTGCGTATTTTAAATAGGAAAAAGTGTCATCAGGCAGATGTTTGAAAATTGTATGCATTTTGAAAATGTTTATAAACTTATTTCTTTTGCAAACTTTTTAATAAACTATAAATAATGTTCGAACTTTATAAATAAAATTATTAAGGTGAATTTACAAATTACTTTTATTTTCAGAATTTGAATTTTGTTCGATTTTTTTATTTTATATAGAAACTAGCTTTTACCCGCGACTTTGCCCGCGAAGAATGTGTAAAACTTCAGCTAATATGTACGAGTATATTACGCGTATGTAAATGATGTGTTGAATTTTTAATGGATCGAAGTTTAAAACGTTTTTAGTTATCAATTTAATAATCTCATATGTCTATACAAGCTTTCGACCATTCTTGACCACTCAATAAGATCATTTCCAAAAACAAAAACCCTATTTTATTCTTCATATCTTAAAATATCTCTATGTCGAATTTCATCGAAATCGGTTCAGCGGTTTGAGCATGAAAAGGTAACAGACAGACAAAGAGTCTCTCAACAGAGTGCAGGTCATTATAAAAAGTGCAAGTCATTATAAAAAGTGCAAGGCATTATGAAAAGTACAACTCACTTTAAAAAGTGCAAGTCATCATAAAAAGTGCAAGTCATTATGAAAAGTGCAAGTCATCATAAAAAGTGCAAGTCATTATAAGAAGTGCAAGTCATTATGAAAAGTGCAGGTCATTGTAAAAGGTGCAAGTCATTATGAAAAGTGCAAGTCATTATGAAAAGTGCAAGTCATTATAAAAAGTACAGGTCATTTTAAAAAGTGCAAGTCATCATAAAAAGTGTAAGTCATCATTAAAAGTGCAAGTCATTATAAAAAGTGCAAGTCATTATAAAAAGTGCAAGTCATTATGAAAAGTGCAAGTCATTATAAAAAGTGCAAGTCATTATGAAAAGTGCAAGTCATTATAAAAAGTGCAGGTCATTTTAAAAAGTGCAAGCCATCATAAAAAGTGCAAGTCGTTATAAAAAGTGCAAGTCATTATAAAAAGTGCAAGTCATTATGAAAAGTGCAAGTCATCAGTAAAAGTGCAAGTCATTATGAAAAGTGCAAGTCGTTATAAAAAGTGCAGGTCATTTTAAAAAGTGCAAGCCATTATGAAAAGCGCAAGTCATTATGAAAAGCGCAAGTCATCATAAAAAGTGCAAGTCATAAAAAGTGCATGTCATTTTAAAAAGTGGAAGTCAATGATTTTTCCTTAGCTTTTTTTTTTGAAGATTTCTTTAAATTGAGCGCTCCCAATCGGTTCCAAGTAACAGAAAATCTGAGGTTGAAAGAACTCTTTAAAATACCAGCCAGTGATATGGTTCGATTCGGTCAAGTCGTTCAAAAGTTATAACCGGCTCTGTCTGTATGTATGTGTGTGCATAAGTAACACACATACATACAGACAGAATGACACCCTCTCAGGAATAGACTAGGAATTTCCCTAGGAACTCAAAACGTCGAGATCTGGTAAAAACTTCATTTTTAAAATATTTTAAATTTTTTTTAAAACTTTTATGTTTTTAGCGGGAAGTTAAAAAATGCTAGTCGAGTATAAGTAACCCGCGAAAATTAAAAATTCGCCTAATTTTTTCAACAGATCCGGAATTTCTCAGAAAAGAGAAAATAAATTGCTCCAAATAATTGTATATGAATATATGAAAAATACTTTATGTATTTAAAAAATTTTAACAGTAGCAATTAATTATGGCTTTTCCATTGAAAATAAAAAATCAAATTTATGTGACTGATGCCACGCGCTGATAAAACGATCGAGGCACATTAAAGAAGCATATCGTCAAATCTTTACGGAAACTTGTACACTTTTGATTTTAATTTAGTTTTTATTTTTAATTTGTATGCGCCGAACTGCCCAACGACAGTTTAAATAATGTTATCATTACATGAAAAAGAAACAGAAACCAGTACGACCCGCTTTCTAAGGCAAAGCTTTAATATATTTGAACAATATTACAAGACATAAAAGTATATAAATAAATATGTCGCTTTGTTGCAAAGCAAAAGAAATCAAGTCATGTTTTCGGTTTTCTAATTTAAGCCGCCAACGAACGATAAGTCAGTGATACAAACAAGCACATATTTCTTATCAGCCGTTTGTCATCAAACATTAAACAAATAATTAGTTAAATAGAAAATAGTTTCAATAAAAATTTGTGTTAATAAAATTTAACAAATACCCGTTGCAGTCAAGTGGCACAATTCATGAATCTTGAGCATCCAAGTTGACAAATAAAAATCATTTTTTTTTTTTCTTTCTTCAATTGTTGCGTTTAATGATTTGTTTACTTCAAAATAATAAAAAATTAAATAAAAGTCTTTATTAATGCCTGTCTGTATGGAAACAAAATTATTTGACTTTTGTACTTTGATCAAAATAAAAAAATATAAAAAAGCGAAATAAAATGCAAATCTTCTACTTTTTCGTTATCATTTTGGCATAAATCAATTTGTGAAATAATTGCCAAGGATGTACCCAAAAATAACTTGCAGGCAATTTTGGTGTTATAAAATGTATGATATTTTGCAGATTAAACAAAAGCGACACGATATTGAGCTAAATTTTTAATCAGAATAGAATATGAAATGGAGTCGATTTGATGTCGCAAGATTTCCAAAATAAATAATGATGCCAATGACGTTCGTAAAATCAGATACAATAGTTTTCTTTCAGATATAATATTTGAGGCTGTATATGTATAATAGAAATATGAAAATAGTTTGGAAAAATATTTCCCTTTTACCTTTTTCTAAAACTACTCGATTTCAAAACCACTTTTTGAGAATATGTAAATCAAAATGTATGTTTTCAATGGGTTAAGAGTTGGCATGCCAACAAAAGCGTAGGATAGAAATTTACACAGAAAAATGGATGACTGTGTGTTGCGCTCTCTGAAAACAGCTAGTTTTCAAGAGTATCAGAATTTATGATCTTTTACTTTTTTTTAATAAAAAGAAGGTGTTTTAAAGCACTCAATACTGGCTTAATAACTTTCAAAGAACTCAAACATTTTAAATCATGAGTTCTAACAAAATTTAGGCACGAATTGTGTAAATCACAGAGCTGCAGTCACGTCTAGGTGAAACGCTAAAACAGGCTCATAAAATATGTACAAATTTGTTTTACTTTTGCATGGAATTTACGCAGTAGCTTTCAAAATGTTTGAAAATTGTATGCAAATAAAAATTTTTTTATATAATTTTTTTTATTATTAAAATAAAAATTCTTATTTGGACTAAAGTGCAAATTTGCAAATTATTTTCTTACGAATTTTTAATGTTCTTCTAATTTCTTTGATCTTTTTAGGGTATTTCTGTGTCCTAATATTTTTTGAGCAAAAGATCCACTTTATTTTTATGCAAAAAATTTTTATTACATATTTTTTATTATTTTCCAAAATAATAAAAAAAAGTTATACGTTTTTATACAAAAATAAAGTGGATCTTTTGCTCAATAAATATTAGAATATAAAAATTACGAATTTTCATTAAATTCAAGTCAATGCTGTGTTGTATTTTTACTGGATCAAAATTTAAAACGTTCTAAGTTATCAGTTTAGAAATTTCATAAGTCTATACATATTATCTACCAGCCTTGACCACCCAATAGGATCATTTTCAAAAACAAAAAGCACCCTATGTCATTCTTCGGATCTTAAAATATCTTTATGCCAAATTTCATCTAAATCGGTTCAGCGGTTTGAGCATGAAAAAGTAACAGACACACAAAGAAACGGAAATTTTTATTATATTAAAAAGGCAAAAAGTGCAAGTCATTATAAAAAGTGCAAGTCCCCATAGAAAGTTCAAGTCATCATAAAAAGTGCAAACCATCATAAAAATTGCAAGTAATTACGAAAAGTGCAAGTCATCATAAAAAGTGCAAGTCATCATAAAAATTACAAGTAATTACGAAAAGTGCAAGTCATCATAAAAAGTGCAATTCATCATAAAAATTACAAGTAATTACGAAAAGTGCAAGTCATCATAAAAATTGCAAGTCATCATAAAAATTGCAAGTAATTACGAAAAGTGCAAGTCATCATAAAAAGTGCAAGTCATCATAAAAATTACAAGTAATTACGAAAAGTGCAAGTCATCATAAAAAGTGCAAGTCATCATAAAAATTACAAGTAATTACGAAAAGTGCAAGTCATCATAAAAATTGCAAGTCATCATAAAAATTGCAAGTAATTACGAAAAGTGCAAGTCATTATAAAAAGTGCAAGTCATCATGAAAAGTGCAAGTCATTATAAAAAGTTGCAAGTCATTATGAAAAGTGCAAGTCATTATGAAAAGTGAAAGTCATCCTTAAAAGTGCAAGTCACCATAAAAAGTGCAAGTCATCATGAAAAATGCAAGTCATTACGAAAAGTGCAAGTCATTATAAAAAGTGCAAGTCATCATAAAAAATGCAAGTCATTGTGAAAAGTGCAAGTCCTCATAAAAAGTGCAAGTCATCATGAAAAATTCAAGTCATAATAAAAAGTGCAAGTCATCATAAAAAGTGCAAGTCATCATGAAAAGTGCAAGTCATCACAAAAAGTGCAAGTCATCATAAAAAGTGCAAGTCATTTTAATAAGTGTAAATCATTACGAGAAGTGCAAGTCAACATGAAAAGTGCAAGTCATTACGAGAAGTGCAAGTCAACATGAAAAGTGCAAGTCATTATGAAAAGTGCAAGTCATTATAAAAAGTGCAAGTCATCATAAAAAGTGCAAGTCATCATAAAAAGTGCAAGTCATCATGAAAAGTGCAAGTCATCATAAAATTAGACCGTTTAAAAAAACAAATAATCTCCCGCTTGTCTTACCACTGGCTAAACCCATTTATTTCTCCAATTTTCATCCCCCCCCCCCCCCCCCCCCCTCCCAAAAACGATTTAATGATATTTCGACCAAAGACAAAAATAAACAAACATAAGAATTAGATTAAAGCGACCAAAAATATACAACAATAAAGCCATTTCAGCCTACACTCTACACTAGTCTACTAAATGAAATACAACTGCAAACGAATTGAGCTCTGTGTAACAGATTACAATCACTTGAAACACATTCAACTAGTGTTTTTCGCTGACCAATACACTTTCCGCCAGCCAACAAGCATCTAAAGGTCTGAAAATGACAGACTGCAACCAGCATTAATACAGTTCGCATATACTGAATTAAAAAGGTCTCAACTAAAGCTGATGAAAAGCCATGGATGCGAGTGACAAAGATGATGATCATTGATCTTGTTTTTCGTTTTTTTTTAGGTTGCAAACCATGGCCAAGCAATTTTAAAAAGCCCTTCGTGTCTTTAATTCATTATCAAATCTAAAAGTGAATATGTACAGCATTTGCTATTGCAAAAAAAAAAAGAAAAGAAAAAAAAAAGATTCCAATAAATTTTATGTTGCTTAATTAAGAGCACAGTGACTTGTTGCATAAAGTGAGTGCAGCCACCAATACAATTCAAACATGCCCAAGATCTTATAAATGAGATCTTTATATAGATTTCTGCTCTTCGTTTTTAGCTGTTGTTTAATTTTTTTTAATATATTTCTTTATTTGTTTTATTTTTTGTAAATTGCTTTAATTCTGCTTAGGCTTTTATCAATCTTTAGTTCAAGCTTATCGCATTTTCAGACTGGAAAAAAGTTCATGAGGTCCTATTATCTATTCCAAGCGATCTTTACCGGTCTTTTGTTCATACTCACTTGTTCTCTCGACTTTATGTCTAACTGACCATAAGATCAGCCTAAGAAAACAAGGCACCAGCTTATACACACATGCATAGCAAACAGACACAATCACAGTAAAAGAATAATATTAGTTTGCATGTGTTTGAGGAAGTCAGAAAACAGAATCTGCGATTAGTAACAGCATTAACATGGCTTTCTTAATGTGTTTCTATAACTTTTTAATTAATAATTTAAATTTTAAATGTATGACCACTTCGACTGCCAATGGCAACTTCTAATGCAAGCAACGCCACAAACCACCATCTATGACGTACTATTTTTAACTCTGTCACGAAAATATTCCCTAAGGGAAGAAAATTGAAAGTTCGTGTAAAAAATGTATGGCACTCATCTATATATATATATATATTTTTTAGAATCAACTGGCCTTATGAATAACCAAATTTTAATCAAAAGCGATAACATCTGAATTTAAAAAACAACGACATCACAATCGTTAAGGGAAATAATAAAAATCAATTTATTGAATGTTCTGCCAACACCCCATTACTTGTTGTTGTAAATTTTTTATTTATTTTTTTTTGCCATAATACTTAAAAATAAAATTACTTTTTTACAGTTTGTGCCTCTTAATTGCGATTGATCACGATTTTAATTATTAGTAAAAATAAATGGAAATGAATAGTGACGAGCAAGCAAATCGTTATTTAGAATCTATGCCAGACAATGCACGTGGTCTTATCGCTTTCCGAAATCAGTGGGAATATTGAAATTACTGCTTTGCACTCACACACTCACGCGTACTATTTGACTTGACTTTTCGATAATGTTTTAATATTTTTAAAACATACATTTTATTTTTAATCAACATCGCCACGAAAGATTAAAATACTCGTGCATTGTGTATTGAAAGTGAAACGATTTCTGTTATCTGTGAAATATGGAAGAGTGTGTTGTTAGAAATACATTGTTCATTTAGCACCAGAGCATTACAATTAATAAAGATTAACTAATTTAGCGAATACGTGCTCAACTGAGGGAACACAACTACAGCTATTTTAGGAACTTTTTTGTATGAAAAATAATTTGTAAAAAAAACACATTTCAAACTTATTTTAAATTTTATGAATATGGGGCGTTAGAGGGTAATTTGTTTTCCCAACAAGGCTTTTATTTTAACACTTTTTCCTTATTAGATTCAGCTGTAAAAATTAACAAAATGAAAGAGGAACAACGTGGACAGTGATTTTTTTTCCTTCAAACTGATGTGCTTCCCACAAAACAATGGCTTTGAATTATTATTTATCCTAAGGACACTAATTTAGCATTTTCTAAGTTCTTGTTTCGTAGATCATATAATAACTAAGTGCGTTCTGAGTTTGTACATCCTACTTCTCAAAAAAATTGCTATTTATATAATTTTTGAAAGCACGGAGACTAAAAAATGTTAAATTGGCAAATAAAATATCGGAGTTCAAAAGTAACATACGGAGCCTTGGTTTGGTATAAAAATAGGACACCTTTTAGTTTCTACCTGACCCACGATGTCACTCGATATCAGACTGCCGTGTAAATGCATTTAAAACGAAAACATATTCTAAATTTTATTTTTATTTTAAATGTATTTAGTCTACACAGCGATATCGAGTGCCATCGTGGGCCATGGAGTTAAAGCGTAAAATTTGTCATCAGCACAGTTGCCATAGTTGGTAGCATTCTACCAAAATTGGTAATATTTTTTAGGGTTGGTAACTTGGTAACTCTGTTTTTAAGGCTTGACACACTATCAAATTATTGCATATCTTTTATCATTTTTCCGCATTACTCAACACTGAGAAAAAAATCATTAAAAACAACTGTGTGAATGTGCGCCAAATTGTTCAACGGCGTAATATGCAAATGTCATTATGTTTGGTCAGCAAAAGATTATTTTAAATGTCTGCAATATTAAATAATTTATTTAAATTAAATACGGAATTCGTAGGTATAATGAATTGAAATATTTATTTATGTTCTAAAGTGAATTAAAACGTTTTATGTTATGTTTTTTTATTAATAAAAGTTGTTGTTTTTATTATAACAAAAATAAAAATTTTTGTTTTTATATAAAACAAATTTTGGTAACTTTTTGGTAACATTTTCGGAAAATTTTGGTAGAAATTTTTTTTACTCAGTGGCAACCGTGGTCATCAGTGCTAAGTACATGTTAAGAAATTTGAAAAACTTTTTAATTTATGGACATCCTTTTTTAACAAAATTTTACAATATCATAAGTACAGTACAAACTAATATTAATTAATTAAAATTAATTTAAAAAATATTAAAAAATGGGAATAAGTTAGAAAAAAATAGGTTTAAATGGTCACTTCCGGTTTCTCAAGTTGGCATCCCTGCACAGTTATTTTTAATTTATATCCTACTTCAAAGCGTTTATAATTTTATCAGTATACTATAGACTAATTTCGAATTAAAAACAAACAAAAATTTGAGCAAACTTAAAAAAAATTGGAATTAAAAATGGCCGCTTCCGGTTTTCCCATTAATAAAATTTTTACATTATAATCAACACATCATAGACTAATTGTTGGTAAACAGAAAAAAAACATAAATAAAATAAAAAATAAACATATCGCAGCTAAGAAAATTTTATTTCCGGTTTTTATTTCTTGTTTTTTTATAGAAAATTTATTATTAATTATTAGATGATTATTATTAATTATTTTTGCATAGTTAAAGTTGCTGTTTAACTTTATTAGAAAGTAAAATATTATAAAACCCCATTTTTTTAATTAATTTTTTTTTTAAATTAGATTTTCTATAGGAATCACTTACTGCCTGGCCCACGATGTCACTCGATATCGTTTTCTCATATAAATATATTTGTTTTTGTTTTAAATATATTTATATGAGCAAGCGATATCGAGTGACATCGTGGGCCAAGCAGTTAATTTAGTGTTTATGTTTTGTTTTTTCCCAGTCCTTAACAATAATTTGAAATAAAAAATCAAAAACGGCAACACTTTGGCACCCCACAGCTCGAAAATATACACCAAAAAATCTATATTTGGCATCAGGAGAATTATAGCTAGGCCACATATCAAGAAAACCGGGAAAAAAGTTTAAGCCTTGTCCGCTTCACGAATCATGCCCCATACATCGAGTACATTTTAGAAAAAATCGACTGCAAATTAGAAAGCTTGAAACAATCTTAAGAGGAATTATAAATTTTTTAAAACCAGAATAGCTCCTGAAGTGGTTTGTTCAGACGCAGAAAACGCCAGGGGTCTCAGCCGCACCAATAGTCGTCACTGGACTGACAAGAGAGCAGTGCCACCTATTAGCCCACAGTGGCAACCGATTTCATATAAATAAAATATTTGTAGAGAGAGCCAGTCCAAACATTATATTAATAACCCTTATCTGCTCTTGAAATCGGCAAAAATAATAATACGATTTATATTCTGCTTTTTAATATACAAATACAAAATATCTCCTGCAGCCAGACGCCCTAATTCTGTTCCCTTCCCCTCAATATTATACAAAGTTGCACTGTTTTTTATAACTTTTTCGCTTGATAACATTTTTTTATTTTTAATCACTCGTATTTAAATATGTTGAATATTTTTATAGTAATTATACAAAAAAAATCACTTAATATCAAATACTCGTATGTATATTTTTTTATTGCCGCTGATTACAGGAAATGCCAAAAGATAAAATGAGCCATAACCCACTCATACTTATGCGCACGTAGCGGGAGATTTTCATATCGAACACAAATACTTGACTCAGATGTAAAACAGAAATAAAGAAATTAAATGATTAAAACAAAACAAATTGAATATTTAAAAAATAAACACTTGAGAAGAGAAAAAAAAACTACAACAAGAAATTATGACTTCAAGCAAAAAAAAAATTAAACTGCATTTTTTTTTAATAAAATTTAAAATATTTTTTAAATTGATCATTTAATTAGGAATGCCAAATTTAGCTAAATTAGAATACAATGGCAAAATCAAGACAGCGGAGTGTCAAAATGAATTACACGAGTATAACAATGGCGCAAGTAATATAAGATATCGATAACTAAGGTTGGACAGCTCAGTAAGGTAACTCATGCTGAAACGTTTAACGCCATAATAAGGCTTCTAAATTTGGTGCGGTTGCAATGCTGGCAGCCTAGGTTAGGTTAGATTAAAACCGGGTGCCCGCAGTTAGCGAGAAAACACTCGGAAGCCATAAAGGCCCACTGTGATGCCCAGAGAACTACACCCTACACAATCCTTTCAAAACGAAGTACTGGTTCCTGGGAACCACCTAGAACTTGTCACAAAACCCGCCAGGGCAGCCGACAGTGCATCCCTGAGATAGTCCAGGGGCCAAATTATCGCATTCGATATCGATCGAAATTTCTATACAATTTAAATACAAATTTCGATCGATATCGAATGCCGTAATTTGCCCCCAGATCTCGCAGAAAACGAGAGATTAGATGTCTAAGCCTACGGTCTTGCAGAGCCGGGCAGTTACAAAGTAAATGCTGTACCGACTCTTCCAGCTGGCAGCCTCATCGATTCTTATTTCCTTCGAAAAGATCAAAAAGCAGGCGTTATGGTGAATGGCGAGCGCTATCGAAACATGCTGACTGAATTTTTGGTTCCAAAAAGTAATCGGCTAAACGATGTCCAACACACAGCCATTAACAACTCGACTTATTGCAAAATGAATTTAGTGACAACTTTATTTTCAGAAGTGCTCCTGTTCACGGGCCTCTTCCAGCAACTCTCGAAGTATTGGAAGCTAATATTCAAGCCGCCATTAACGTCATATGGCCAGATTGTTTGGAAAAATACTTATTTAAAAAACAAAACGCTGCTATTGGCTGAAGTGGTAGAACACGAGACTATGAAGCGCAGGGCCCTGAGTTCAACCCCGCGCTCAGTCATGAATATTGTGGCGAACTCTTCTGATTAGCACTAATGCATGGTTGTGTTAGTTGTTGTCAGCCTGTTTTAGTGATGAAGGCATGGCACTGGTCACTGAACATAATTGGCAGCGACTGACACGATCGTGTACTTAAAAGCAAAGTAAGAGCAACACCCTCCTTCATCGATCCTGTAGCAAGAAATTAGCCGGCGAAGAAAAAAGGTTGAAATAAAGGGTGTTTTTTTATGAAGTTTTTTTTTTATACGAATCACTCTGTTGTCTGACAGCTGTTTTGACAGTTTAAAGTGACGTCTCTACTCAGTATTGTTTGGCAAATCATCATGAACAGGTTAACTCCAGAACAACGCTTCCAAATCGTGCAAATTTATTTTCAAAAACAGTGTTCAATTAAAAATGTTTATCCAATTAAATGTTTATCCACTTTTACAGCAAAATTCTCTTCACTGATGAGGCGCATTTTTGGTTGAATGGATATGTCAACAAGCAAAATTGATAATCCACACGCCGTCCAAGAATTACCAATGCATCCCGATAAATGTACTGTTTGGTGCGGTCTACGGGCTGGTGGAATCATCGGTCCTTATTTCTTTAAAAATGAGGAAGGACGACGCGTTAGCGTGAATGGAAATCGATACTGAATCATGATCAATGAATTTTTGGTGCCAAAACTTCAAGATATGGATGTAAACGAATTGTGATTTCAACAGGATGGTGCCACTTGTCATACTGCGGCCGAAACAATGGACTTATTGAAAGAACATTTCAACGACAACATTATTTCGAGAAATGGACCAGTGAATTGGCTACCGCGTTCGTGTGATATGACGCCCCTCGATTATTTTTTGTGGGGGTACGTGAAATCATTGGTTTACGTGGATAAACCAGCAACGATTGACGCTTTGGAAACCAGTATTCAACGTGTCATTGCTGAAATACGCCCTCAAATGCTTGAAAAGGCAGTGGAAAATTGGAACTCCAGAATGACCTTTGTACAAAATAGTCGTGGTGGCCATATGCCCGAAATTATATTTAAATGTTAAATGACAAGAAATTATCTACCAAATAAAAAATTTTTTTTGGTCATTTCATAATTAGTCATGTGTTTTATTTAATTTTCAAATCAGCAAGCTCTTATAAAAACACCCTTTAGCTACGAAAATAAAATTCTCTAACTTCTCATCTTTCTTCATCAATCCCCTCAATACTATCCCCTTCTTTCTAGTTCCGGCACAATGCACTGCATATGTAGGGGTCATACCCTGAGTGCTTGTCCAAGATTAAAAAAACACGGACATACACCGGATATAATATTTAAGAAATTCATGTGATGAAATTTTCCACCAGATTGTAATAATTTCACCACTACAACATTTCTGTCTTGAATTATAATTTTAAGTACTTTTACAGCTAAAAAAAAACAACCAATAAAATTGTCACTCTCGGTTTGATACAATTCTCGTATACTATTTCATAATAAAATTTATATACAGCAAAATGGTTATCTATCATATTCAACTAACAAACAAATGGTGATAAGGAGAAATATAAAAGAGTACTGATGATGAAAGTGTAGCAGCTTTCGAAAACAGCTATTCTGCTCTGTTATTTAAGTTAGATAATTAAACTGAAGTTAGATAATTTAATTGATGTTTTGTTGAACATATAAAAATAGATTGTTAATTTTTTCAACGGGCTTAAGTTCGAATCTGCATGACTGCAAATGATTTTTTATTATTTTATTAATAAATGAATTTGTTCAAATTCTATTTATTATTATTATTTTTTTTTTATTTTTTATTTTTTTTTATATTAAGAATATTTTTCAATAATCATCAAACCAGCAGAACGGATCAGTACTGATTTCGAGGCCGCTACGCCATCTCATCAGCGTTCTTTGTTCAATTTTTCCACTTTTGCATATAAAAATAGACAATTTCAGTGAAAGGCTGCAAATTTAATGTTTATGTGGAGCGCAGTTCTTCTACGGCACGTGTCGGGCTTAAATCACCTTTTAGCTCGCTTTCTATTTTCAGCCGTAGATAACTCATTTGTACTGCTGATGAAAGCTGTCCTTTATTTACTAGTATGCGCACTAGTTTATACTGCTCCCTATTTTATTTAATATTTCTTTACTATTTCTATAAAATCTATAAATATTCTAAGCCAAGTACATCGTCATTTCATTGAAAAAAAAGCAGTACATTTTATTAAAAAAAAAATCTAATGATATTTAGATTTTAATCAGATAAAATACAAATGACCAAATGTAATTAAAATAGCATAAATATTTTATTTATTTATTGCTTTTTTACAGCAAAAACACCAAATCATGATTTGGCTTTTTTGCAGGTACGAACGAGTATTTGATTTTTTTTTCTTTTAATTATAATTTGTTCAGTTATTTGCCGTTTGTTCAATATATTTATGTACTCGTATGTGTGTCTGTTTGTAATTTGATTTTATTTTGTTTCGAAATTGTTGACATTGCAGCAAAAATAATTAATTCTGTCATTATCAATTGAAAAAATCTATATAAAATCGAGTTACTGAAAATATTAATGATGCCAGATGTTGATAGTCAAATAAATATTATAAAAAAAGAGAAGAGCACAAAAAGAGGTAAGAGTAAGAAGAGGGGAAGAATGTATTAAAGCAGAGTGTTAAAGCTGTCAATTGATTATGAAAAATATTTTTAATTCTATTTGGCAAAATGTAAAATGTTTTCAACTTGCTGCTTTCGAAATTAGAAAGTTAAGGATTTTATTTAGAACTTGGCGCACAATGGGGGTTTGAAATAAAAAACTGGATACTGTAAACTGTAAAGGCTTACAGTATTTAAGGAGATGATGTTGCTGAGTTTAAATAAAGAATTTGTATTTTATATATTTAAATGGAGTAACGCAGGATTATGAAAAATTCGTATTTTTTCCAAACTCAAGGTTTTGATCTGATGAAAAAAATATGTTTCTCAGGTAAATTTAAATTAATTTCGAAATTGCCTTTATTGAAGGAATACAAAGCTTATATCATGTTTATGGTTTGCTTTTTTTTTCAAATAAAAATTTCAAAAACATTTTAAAAAACGTTAAGGCTTAAAATATGCTTTGAAACATTTCCAAAAATAGATAAACACAAACAAATACAGCAAAAAAACAAGTAAAAACTTTATATTCGACCGGGTCGAATCTGAAATACCCTGCAAATATTTAGTAAGTCAATTTAAAATGTTTAACTTGGTGGGACAGAGTTCTTTTAAGACATCTCTGCACCCAATTTTAAATCTCTATTTTGAGAGAGTCATTCCGGGAAAGGCCGTGGGAGAGACGTTTCACCTCTGCAAGATCAGAGAACATCTCAGCTTCTTGGCTTAAGGAATACAAATTGTTCAATATTTACACTATTTTTGCAAATGATATCGTACGTCAACGCCCACTAAAGGGGGCGGGGTTCAAAAATAGACAATATCATGTTTTCCGCAGACGAACGTATGGACATTCGTCAAATCGTCTCAGACTTCATCACTGATCTAGAATATATATACCTTATGTGGTCCAATTCTTTTTGGAAGGTATTGAAGCTGTATTGTGACGGGGTCGCGCTGGCAAGGGCTGTGAGGGAGACATTTCACTTTTGTCATAAAACTCTAAAACTAAATGTTTGGGATAATTAAATACCGAATAAAAAAAAAATTTTTTTGTTTGTGTTTTGATAGTGTCATTTAATTTTATTGGCAAAGGGGGAGGAGGGGGTAGGGCAGAGTAGTACCAGGTTTCGTCTCAGCTTCGTCATTAAAGCTTACAAATGTTATTTTTAAGCAATTTAAACTTAAGTAAAACAAGTTGTTAAATTTTTACACTATTTTTGCATATAATAACGCCCACTAAAGGAGGCGGAGTCCAAAAATAATTTTTATTTTATTTTATGGCTCCAAGTTTAACCTTCTTTGACATAAAAATATATCATTTGCTTAACAAAATTACAAACAAATTTTAAAAATTATGTTGTTTTTCAGAGGTTGGTTTAGTTCTTCTTAGGGGAACTTTTTTCCCTCTTGCCCGATTTAGCTCATTTTCGAAATTAATCTGTGCTATCCTTCAAGATATATTTATACCAAATTTTAAGAGTCTAGATTTTTTCGTTTGGACTGAATCGTGATTTCCATAGACGGATGGGCAGACGGACGGACGGACATGCTCAGATTGTCTTAGATTTCATCACTGATCAGGAATATATATATACTTTATGGGGTCTCAAATGGATATTTCGCTGCGTTGCAAATGAAATGACAAAGTGAATATACCCTCTATATATTTTTTTTTTTTTTTTTGGAGGGTATAAAAAACTATAAATAGAAATTTCTGGGATATCAAAAATTTCCTTGGGAATGGCGGGGATCTTAGAAGCAAATCCTATTTGTTAATTTTAATCGAGACCAGTAATAATCAGAGACCAGTGGTATGCCTTCATCAGTTAAACAGGCCGACAACAATTGTGCTGATCAGAAAAATTCTATTCCATATACATGACCGAGTAAGGGATCGCATCAGTCGTCATAGTCTAAGTTTCTGGCATCATCGTTCAAGATATAATTTCCTTATATTTATAACTGCAAAATTTCTTGTCAACTTGACTTTCAATATTCATTAATTTTGGAAAATTACATCAAATACTGGAAAATTTATGAAAATAGTGTTTCAAGGGGTTTCGGTCCTGGAAAAATAATAATAAGTCCCGGTTTACACTATGCAATTTTTGTCGCAGCAATTTTTGAGTATTTAGTGAGGACGAGCGAGAAAAGAATACAAATGGTATATATCCCTATTTCAGGACTCTCACACAAAATAAGAATTGCTGCAACAAAAGTTGCATAGTGTAAACCGGGACTAAGTGTTTTTTTTTTTGCTCTCAAAAATTTTCCACATCAATTGTACAGTTTAAAACAGCATTTGGAAAAAATTGATTTCTTATGAAATTTAAAGATAAATGAAATACATTTTTGCCACTACTTTCAATTGCTGAGATAAGTTGAGCAAACACTTGCATTGTGACCCACGCATGAGCTCAGAAGTAATAGTTTTTTAATTTAATTTCTAGTTATTTTTCCATAATTTATCTATAACAGTGATCAATTATTCTAAATGAGTGTATGTGTTGTTTTTTACTGCGGTTTTATATCAATATAATTTCAACAAAACTGGCTGTAACTGCCACTGTTGCTGCTAATGCTGCCACCGATATTGGCTGTCGCTTAATCGAATCTGTATTTGATTTTCAAATATTGTATGGAAAAAATATTAATGAAACAAATAATACAAACAACAAAAAATAATAACAAAATCATTTAGAAAAATAAAGTTTTAGATTTCATTTGCAAGATAAAAATGTCAATAGTTTACAATATGTTTAGGTGTATGGGTGTGCGTGTGTGTTTGTGTTCAAGTTAACGATTTTTAGTGGATATCATACATGTGGAATCAAATTTTTTTTTCTTACTTGATTTCATTGTAATTTCAACTTCTCGTTAAACTTGAGTTGAAATCGTTCTTTTTTTTTAGTTTCGAAGCAGATAGAGAGATGGATAGTTGTATAAATAGATCGTAACAGGGGTATGTGTAGTAATTAAAATGTTTTTTATCGTTATCAGGTATTAAATTTCAATAATCAAATGTTATTGTCAATTCATTAAGAACAAATAGAAAATGTTTGTAAGAGATTTATTCTTTTGAACAGTGAATATGAATAACAAGTTTTTGTTTATGAGCTTAACACGCCGAACAACAAGTGTTTGTTGGCCATATGAAACGCAATAGACACAACCAGCAACGATAGACAAGGAGATACAAGTGATATTTATAAAACCGAAGCAATCACGTTGAGTAGAAGAAGATTTGTTTAAAAAATACTGAGTGATTTTTATAATACATTTTTTTTTACTCAAATTCAGCAAATGGTTTGTGCAAACAGCACAGTCACCATTAACTACAAACTAAAATCTCGAGGGATATTTTTAAAGGAATGATACAATAATGACTCTCACTCAGGGAAGTCGCCTACTCACGCATCCCATTATGCCGGAACTATAGAAGGGCAGGTAACAGTATTGCGAAAATAAACAATGAAAGTTGAAACCTTTTTTTTTTGTTTTTTCTTTTATTCAGGCTTCTAAGGTCATTCGAATGAATTTAAATTTGATTTTAAATTTAAAGTTGAAACCATTTTAATTATTATTTTATGGCTGTATTTTTTTTTTGTTAGCTGCATTAGAACTATAGATATCGATGACTATATTTCGACTGTGTTATAATTTTTGTTCAGTAAAATTATGGCACCTCATCATGAATCGTTCATCGCTATCCAACTTGTAAAATTTTATAGTGTTTTCACAGTGACATGGTTTTAATAAATTCTGGTTTTAACGTTAAAACCAACTGCTAAAACCTGGTTTTAGCATACAAAATCATTTTGTTAAAACCAGCATAAAACCACTTTCGAATTGGTTTAAATTGGGTTTATGAAATGCAACCCTGTTTTAGCCTGTTTTTTGGCTGTGCTAAATTGAGTGCTGCCAAGTTATATATTGGAAACAGCTGGCATTGTTTATTATTATATTCTGATATTTTTAAGCTTAAGGTCTCCTTATTTTAATTTAATTTTTAATTTCAATATTTCATCACTTCTTTGTGTGACTTCTTCAGGAAATTAATTATTTTATTTGATATGAAAAAATTGTTTGTTTATGAAACAAAATTATTTGTCAAAAAAAATATATACATACTAACGCCTGAAATATTTTGTTGTTGTTTTTTATATATAGCAACTTGATTCCCAAAAAGTTCTTCTTTTGTATAGGTGGTTCCATATTTTTAAAATATTCATTAACAAAATGTAAAGTGTAAATGAACGTGATTTATTTAATAAAATAAAAATAAATAAAAAATAATTTGCAGTTTCGCAGATTTGAACCTATATCCTGTTGGGAAAATTAACATCTTGTAATACAATTTACATAAATAAAGGTTCACTACTAAAATAGAAATTCATACATTAATTTAAAATGTAAAGTAATTTCTATTTTAGAATTAATTGCAAAACTTTTTTTTTCCCCTTCAAAGAAAAACTTCTGTTGTACAGGCTGTCAATTAAGTGAAGAACAAGTACAGCCACAAATTCATACATTTCTATGAGCGATTTAATTTATTTTGAACAAATTTCTTGTACAGTCTGCATGTTAAAACTACAATTTGCAGTGTGAACGCAAAATCAGCTGTTTATGGTTTTAACGCTAAATCCAGGTTTTAACTTTCAGTGTGAAAACGCTATAGTTTATTATTCGAACTTTAGTTTAATTATTAAGTTTTAATTTAATTATTAAGCTAAGAATTTTTATTCAGGCCCAAGTTCAAATCCACGAATCTGCAGATTATTTTTTTTATTTGTATTAAATTAGATTTTTTTTATTACGAATGGAATATTTAAAATACTTTTTAAAATAATCAAAAAGCAGAATGGAGCAGTACTGATTTCGAGAACGCTACAACATTTCATCAGCGTTATTTTCTTTCTATTGATTTCAATATTTTAAAAAAATTTTACTTAACAAAAATATAAAAATAATAAATAAATCTTTTTTCTATTTGCGAAATTTATAAAGCACTTGGCTGATTTTGTGCTCAACATAATCGGATTTTAATCCTTTGGCAAGGAGCTGCTATTAACGTGAATAGCGAGCGCTATCTAGACACTATGATTGAATATTTATTTCCAAAAATTAAACACCAACAAATTTTTGTCAAAAAAAATAAAATAAAAAATAAATAGACATCGTTAAAGCCTAGTACTCTGTTTAAAATTTCATTTGAAATTCTGACAGAACCCATACAAAAGATATTCAATCGAAATATTTGTGGAAAAATGTTGCTAAACTAGTACTCTGTTTTAATTATGAAAAACATGTGAAATAAACTAAACTAAACTAAAACTAAAAATTTTCTCATTGGAAATGGAAAACATAATTTCAATTAAAAAGGAAAAACACTGAAACTGAAATAACTGATGTTGCGCAACATATTCCACAAATTCAAACAGAGTACTAGGCTTTATTGTCAAACAGTGCGCTGAATAATCGATTTATTACAAAATCAATTTGCTGGCAATTTCATTTCCAAAATTGGTCAGGTTCACTGGTCCCCTGATGCGAGCGGCTTAACTCCTCTGGCTTAATTTTTAATGGAGCTTTGCGAACTCAATGGTTTATGCCGACAGACCATCAGCTCTTAAAGCATTGGAAGTCAATATTTTAGCCAGAGTAGACGCCATATGGCCAGATTTAGTTTAGAAATTAAAATAACACTGCTCAGCAAAAAATAATTTTTTGTCTGTCCTTTAAATAGAACTATGTGGACTATATGGATTTTGATGCGTTAAACTCAAATCCGTTTTCGGTTTTTTCCCATTAGGTCGGAATTTTTTTTTTATAGGCGTGGCAAATTTTTTCCTCTAATTTAAACAGGTACGGGGACATAGTTCACCCTAATTCGAGAACGAGTCATCCGATTGTATTTATTTTAGTCGCATATAATTTTTCTTTATCTCTTATCGTTTTGGAATTATTCAGAAATTAATGGAGAAAAAAAATTTTTTTTCGTGCGAAATTCGTAATTTTTTTTTTAGTTTAAAAATGGAATTAAAAAAAACAGAAAGCAAATATTCAACATTTTGCACATTTTTCTGAGAGCTACATATCTTAAAAATAAAATAAGCTATAAACCATAAAAATCGGTTGAAAACTTTAGATTTTATTGTAAATTTACTGATGAAGTCTAAGACGGTCTAGCAACGCCCAAACGTTCGTTTGTGGAAAATATGATATTGTCTATTTTTTGAACCCCGCCCCCTTTAGTGGGCGTTGTCGTACTATATTATATAAAGGAACTCTGTCCCACCAAGTTAAATATTTTTAATTTACTACGACTATTAAATATTTAGAGGGTACTTAACAGGGATGGAAAAGGGCTATTTTGATTTTGTACCAATTAACTAAATAAAATGTACTTTTCATACCATGACGGTACCATTTTCTTATATTTTTTATATTCTTATAAATAGAAATTCAAAAACTTCTCTACACAAGTATACAACAAAAAGATATTCACGCTTATTCTGTAACTAATTGACAACGTCACATCAAGGCAATATCAAAATTGGGGCAGTTATATTCTGGTTGTAGGCAACAACTGATTACTGCTGACAGCCTCTGACTATTCTCCAAGGGCTATAAAATAACAATAGACTGTTAAAAGAAATTAAATACGAAGCAAAAAGAGTATGCAGATGTCTTAGTTTTGATATTGTCTTGACGTGACGTTGACAAATTCTTACAGAATAAGGTGGATTATATAATAAAAATCTAGGAATCAGTTGATTAAATTTTATTCAAAAAGTCATGCAATTTAAGATAATAAATTTTGTGGTAGTTTAAAATTGAGGCAACGGGACATTGATTGAAAACTTTTTCGGTATTTGGAAATCAATTATTATACCCTTTTTCAACGTGATTGTTTTTGAATCAAATATAAGGCAGCCTAACGGTGAAAAATGTTTCTGTTGCGAAAAATTATAGCAAATAATTGTAAGTCCGTTGCTTAAATGAGCCATAATTTAGCAGAAATATGAGTCATAAGACACTATTTTGAAAGATTCGGGTCTAGAGAACCGTTTTCTCTCGAAAGAACAATCATTTTCAAAAAGAAACGACAAAAAAAATCAAAGAGTGTTCGAACTCACGGGCGATGTGTTAACACCTTTTTGTTTATTTATTTTATATTAAACCCACAAAAAACAAAGAGAATGCAAAGCACCAGACAGATGTACATACATACATTGTTATGTTTGTACATAAGCTACATACGTTGCTGTCTTGCTATCTCATTTTTATATATGTACGTATAACCACGTCACTATTCTCTTTGCTATGCATAAGACAAAACCGAAGATCAACATAAAACACTTTTTTAATATTACTCCAAATTAATACTCCGAATTAAAACACTTAAATCTCCGCTCGCCGATATCGGATCGCCTTAATTTTTGGCCTAAACTCTTCGTCGAAACCCGCACTAGCGTTTTAATCCAAAAATTAATAAAATCGGCTATGAATTTCCGGAGAAAATTGCGTGGGAAAATTATATGAACATCGCCGAATAATCACTTTCAATACCGACTGCCAAGCAACAACAACAAACAAACAAACTCTTACACTTACACTTGCGTATGTATTGAAACTGATAGTTTACTGCCCTAGAGGCGCGCGTATAGATGTTAACACATCAATAAATATATAGAACAAGCAACGATCCGAAAATTTCATGAAGTGCTGACTGGAATACTGTATGTAATAAAAAGTATTTGATTATGTAAGCGTATAATTCACAGAAATATTTTATGTTTATTAACTGATTCACTGAGAAATTAACAAAAAATATTCAAGCATAAAACGTTTTTATGAACTAGGTGTAAGCTTTTGATTGAGATATTTAAATCGTACCAAATTAGTCGTGGTAGTACCACGGTACCAACAATGTCGTAATTGTACCAAAAAAAAGTACAATTGTATCATGTTTTCCATCCGTGGTACTTAAGGTTCGACCCGGTCGAATATAACGTTTTTACTTGTTTTTTTTGGTCTATAAAAAATACACTCCACCAAAAAGCTTGCAGAGAAGTGCTAAGCCGACTAATAGATAAATAAAAGACTCATTAAATAAACTTGAGCCAGTTGATGTCGGTGTAGCTACAACAACAACAACAAGTGGCGGTGCATAATTAAATTTCTATTATTCATAAATAAAAAATATTACAACGTAGGAATATGACGGCAGGAATGTGTGTGTGTGCAAGCGATAAAACGATAATTTTACAAAAATAGACTTTAGAACGTAAGTGAAATGATGGTAAACAGCAACAAAACAATTGCTCGTGTTATTTATTTATCTACAATTTTATTTTCCTTATTTTTTTAAGCCTTATCTTATGAATATAAAACAAAACTTTAACTGTATATATGAATAGAGCAGCAGCAACAACAACACCAACAATGGCAATAATGGCTTAAGGAACAACAGCAAAATATATTTGAAAAAAAATGGTGGCATGCAGCTTTTTTTTATCAAGTTTTTTGAATTTTCAAGTAAAATTATTTTATTTTATTTTTTTTTTTTGGTAGTTTTATTTTCCAACTAATAGATAAATTTTTATCATTTGAAAAAGTAAAAATAAAACACTGTGAAATAAATATTCAAAAGCAACAAACCAGCAGCAGCGAGAGAAAAAAATAATGAAATGAAATAGAATTTAATGTTTACTTTACACCAGTTCAAAACTCTATCAACCAACACATTTATTTTGAACACTATTTGTGAAGTTTAACCGTTTCGTTTTAGATAAAGTCGAAAATTTTTGTAATTTTATTTTTTCGCTGCCAGAATACAAGTGTGAGTGAGTATTTTGTATGGCAAGTGCGACAAGAGTACGTATTTTACTTTTAATTTTTATTTTTGAAATTTTTTTTATCAACAATTTTATGTTAATTATACAATATATATAAAAAAAGTGTTTTTTTTCTACTGCTGCACTACACATGCTTTGAAGTTGTTGTTGTTTGTTTGCTGGTTTGTTTCTGTTAACGGTTGGCTAGAATCATGTTGGTTAAATTATCAACATGTTTTTGTTGTGTTGACGTTGTTGTTGTTGTTGTGCATATAATGAGCCTCAAGTAGTGAGTATCAGCAACGTTGCTAAATTGTCTAAAGTCTTTTGTGTGCCATCATAATAAAATGTATGATTAAAATCATACAAATAAATGCAAATGGAATTAAATGCTCAAATTGTGGAAAGTTCTTTAGTGGGAAATAAACGATAAGAAAGACGTCCATTACCGGCATTTTGCACCAAAGCGGGTTTGGCAAACGTATTTGACTGCTTTCAAATTTTTACTTCATTTGAAATTGTTTGACAACAGCAAAGACTGACTAAAAATCAGCTTAATTTCGAGTAAGAACTTTTTTTTCATACAAAAAATTGTTAATTTTATAATAAAAATTCATACATAATTTAAAAATTCATACATAATTCATACAAAAAATTTTACATTAACCATAATCTTATTTATCCCTTGAAGGTATGCTACATTATTTCGGGATTGATATGAAATAGCTGCTTTATTGTGGCGTTTGTTGTCGTAACCACATCGATGAACTGTGGCAACTTTTGTCGTATGTTTAACATTGTAGACGTGTGATATTGACTACGCCTACGACTACCGTAATAAGGTCAGCAACATTTTGCCAATTCACAAAATGAGCAGAGTAGAGTTACGGTAACAACAAGTTTTTTATATTCTGCTTTCATTGCATTTCGTGCGAAATGTTGAACACAGTCTTGAGGTGGAAATTATAAAATACGGCTAAAAATTACTCGTTTTAAAATTATATAGGGTGATTTTTCAGCATATTCTTGCTGACAACACTATTTTTGGCGTCAGCATCTTACTATTAAACATGTTCAGTTTGGTCTATAATTTAGCCATAAATCGACTTACAAACGAACGGAAGTGCGTTGTATTAATTTCTGGTTGAACGGATATGTGAACAAGCAAAATTGCTGCATTTGGTGTGAGGAGCAGCCAGAAGTTTTGCAACAACTGCCAGTGCATTCTGAAAAAGTTACTGTTTGGCGTGGATTATGGGTCGTTGACATCATTGGACCGTATTTTTTTTTCAAAGACAACGTAGGCAAAAACGTTACTGTGAATAGTCAGCGTAACAGAGTGGCGATTACAAATTTTTTTTATTGCCCAAAATGGATTAGCTGGACATCGGCTGACATATAATTTCACCAAGACGGTGCTACATGAAATAATGGCCCCATTGAGAGGTGAGTACGGTGAACAGTTTCTCTCACGTTTGGGACCGATCAATTGAAAAAAATTCAATATTCTTTTAAACAAATATTTACCATTTCATAAATAAAAATTTTTGAAATTACTTTTATTTATAACAGATGGCCTGAAGAAAATATCCAGAAGATAGCGAAATAATTTTTTAAATTTTTGTTTTTTAAAAAGCTCATTTACAATACTTTTATATTTAAATTAATTAATTGAAAATATAAACGTCGAAAAATTAGCAATCAAATAAATCTTTTATTTTAAAGAATAATGAAACAGAAACAACCTGGCATTATTTTAAAAAAACTACGAAACGATAGCGGCCATTAAATGGCAAAGTTGTTAAGACCGAAAGGTACATCCGCCTTTTGAAATTGCATTGCGAGTTGAAAATTTTGAATCTTTAGATTTCTATCTTTTTTTTATCTTGGACCAGCATCCAGGGGATGACTCTTAAATATGCAGTGCATTGCGCCGGATCTAGAAAGGAGCGGATAGTGTTGAGGGAACAGATGAAGAAAGATGAGAAGATAGAATTTTTTGTAGCTATTTCGACCTTTTTACTTCGCCGGCTAATATTTTGCTACAGGACCGACAAAGGAGGGTGTTGCTGTTACTCTGCTTTTTAGTACACGATCGTGTCAGTCGCTGCCAATTATGTTCAGTGACCAGTGCCATGCCTTCATCACTGAAACAGACTGGCAACAACTGACACAACCATGCATTAGTGCTAATCAGAAGAGTTCGACACAATATTCATGACTAAGCACGGGGTTGAAGTCAGGACCTTCCGCTTCATAGTCTCGTGTTCTACTACTTCAGACAACAGCATCCTCATTTAAATGGTTACGTGAACGAACAAAAGACTAGTTTCTAAGTTGCTGAATATCCGCGGTGTGATGCGGTATTTTCACCCTTTACTTCGCCGGCGATTTTTTGCTGCTATATATTCTACACCATATACATGATTGATCGCGGAATCGAACTCGGGGATCTCGGCTTCTTAGCCTAGTGTTAAGTACTTTAGCCAACAGCATCTTCACACTGAAACAAAAATAGAAAGTTTGGACAGAGGCTAAGCAGCCCTTCCTGCTCTAGCAACTATTACCTTCTTTTCGATTTCACAATCTATTACAAAATTTGTCGCCATAATCCAACATGCAAATATTTAATTAGAAATTTGTCTGTTTCAACTATTCCGCCTGCAAATGCTGTCTGACATAAAAATGTTTATGGAAATTCTTATTATTCATTGAAAATAACCTGTCAGATAATGTAGGTCATACAAAAATAATTGAAATTTTATTGGTTTTCGTAACCCTTAACCCTAAATTCCCACACACACACACACAGTTACACTTACAACCTTCATTGCAATCATGATAAGGATACAATTTGGTTGCTTATTTCAAATGCCAAACAAACAATAGATATATTTTTCAAATGTTACGTTTTTTTTAACGGTCAAGTTTCTAGAGAAACAAAACGGCTGGTGTTTCAATTCGCATTTAAATAATGGGCGACGTTGCATAAATAAAAGGCAAAGAAAAATGCAAACAAAAAAAGGCTGGGCACACCCTTCATAAGCTGGTGGTGGCCAGAAACGTTTATAAAGTTGCCGATCGACTCTGGGTGGAATAAAAAATTAATTATTTAATTTTCTCTTTTACAACAAATAGTTAACAAGCAGCAACAGCAAGATATAAAAATAATTTGCAATTTATGTCATTTTGCAGTCTATTGTTGCAATTTTCCCACATTTCACACAAACACACACACACACACACACACACACACCCCAAGAGAAAGAATATCAATAGAGAGAAGCCCAAGCAAATGAAGTGCGGAGTAAAGTTACATAAGAAAGGCGGAGAAAGGTAGAAAGAAGAAGAAGAAGAAGAAGATGCATTGCGAGTAGTTCAAGTTGATACCAGCCAAAAAGCGCAAATAATAAAAATAGCAGCGAGCAAAAAATTCCACAAGTTCAGTCACGATAACAAAATCAATTGAAACGTGCTGGAGTAGTAATTTTCAACGGAAATTTATAATGCAGATTATTTAATTCTGTAAACGAGTACAAAGCAGAAATAAACACCTCTTCTGATACGAATTGTAATTTTGCAATTTATTTTTCTGTGGAGTTGCTGCTGGCATCACACACAAGTATTGTGCGAGTGTGTGTGTGTGTGTGCAAATTGTTCATTAAAAAATGTGTGATAAAAGCGTTTTCGTTATTTAAGTTTCTTCTGTTTTCTTCTTCTTCTTCTTCTTATTTTAATATATTTGCGATAAACAAACTGATCGTCATTTGACACGCGTGTAAAACGGTCATTGATACTAAAATTACAACTTGTAAGAAAACGATTTAACATGAAATTGAATTATTTTTAGTTTTAAGCAATTGACAGATAAATACATGAAATTTTTGAGAAACAATATTTAAATATTGTTGATGTTGTTGTAAAAGCTGCCACCTGTGCCCTTTAAATGTAGTCGTGGATTAACGTTAACGATAAAGCTGATGTGGCCCAACCAGGTTTGCCAGTTACGAAGTGGCTTTAAAGTTTAAACTAATGTTTCACATTCAACAGCTGTTTTGGTTTATGACATTTTTTGAGAGTATTTGTGGGTGCTGTTTGCTGAAGTAGTAGAACACGAGACTATGAAGCGGAGGGTCGTGAGTTCGAGCCCGCGCTGAGTCATGAAATATTGTGTTGAATTCTTCTGATCAGCATTAGTGCATGGTTGTGTTAGTTGTTGCCAACCTGTTTCAATGATGAAGGCATAATCACTGGTCACTGAACATAATTGGCAGCTACTGACACTATCATGTACTAAAAGCAGAGTAACAGCACCCACCTTCGTCGGCCCTGTAGCAAAAATTTGCCGGCGAAGTAAAAGGTTGACATAGTTACAAAAAAAACTGTCTATCTTCTCATCTTTTCTAATCTGTTCCCTCAACACTGTCCCTTCGTTTTCAGTTCCGGCGCAATGCATTGCATATATAGGGGTCATCCCCTGAGTGCTGGTCCAAGATAAAAAAAAGCAAATTCCGTTTTTTTCAGTCATGTACACAGTAGTAGGAAAATAAGGATCTTATGCCGATCTTGGAGGATGAAAAAGTATTCATGCAATTGTGTTTTTGAAAAACTTTGAAAAAATGGTTTTGAGTGATGGAAATCTTTATTTAGCCTTTATTTATCTTTATTTAGGCCTTTAAAACTTGTTTTGTTAGGCTGTCGACACATTTAAGCCAGTGTAATAGCATCTTTCCTGACTTCCCTAAGGATTGCCGGGGCTAGCTCCTCACATTGTCCTACTTAAGGGCTGTGATGGTCTGGGACTTGTTGGCGTAAGCCTGAATCTTCTAGTAGACCCAAGGAATGAAATCTGGGACAATGCTAGCCATGACGATTCGCTAAAGCGCTTCCTTCACCACATCCACTGCGGCTGCTGTTGTGTGTGCAGCTGCATCGTCTTCTTAGAACCGCATGATCGCCAATTCCGGCATCATAACGCCATAGCCTGAGGATGCTGTTGGCTAAAGTACTTAACACGAGGCTAAGAAGCTGAGAGCCCCGAGTTCGATTCCGCGATCAATCATGTGTATGGTGTAGAATATATGGCAGCAAAAAATCGCCGGCGAAGTAAAGGGTGAAAATACCGCATCCCACCGCTGATATTCAGTAACTTAGAAACTAATCTTTTGTTCGTTCACGTAACCATTTAAATGAGGGTGCTGTTGTCTGAAGTAGTAGAACACGAGACTATGAAGCGGAAGGTCCTGACTTCAACCCCGTGCTCAGTCATGAATATTGTGTCGAACTCTTCTGATTAGCATTAGTACGTGGTTGTGTTAGTTGTTGCCAGCCTGTCACTGGTCACTGAACATAATTGGCAGCGACTGACACGATCGTGTACTAAAAAGCAGTGCAAGAGCAACACCCTCCTTCGTCGGTCCTGTAGCGAAAATTAGCATGTAGAAGATTTTGGCGAAATTTTCATAAATTCTATAATTTTATGGATTTTAAATATAAATTTTAATTTTAATATCAACCCATAAAGACCAAAATATCTTAAGCGACATAATATTGGAAATTGTTTCATTAATGCAAATTGATTACTTTTGATCGTGAATAACAAAAGGTTGAAATAGCTACAAAAATTCTCTATCTCCTCATCTTTCTTCATCTGTCCCCTCCTTTCTAGTTCTGAGATTAAAAAAAATGGGAATGTGTCTCAGCGCTCATAATGATTTTCGACTCAAAATCTTCCTCTTCGTTGTTAAGGTTGAGCAATGATCTACAGTAATTTACATGCCACTAGCGATCAGTAGGCATTTACTGTGTACTTTTTTCAGTATAAAAAAAATTGGGAAGCTTACACATATGATGGTCCAGGAAGCCCTTTATATTACAGAAAAAATCTTATATCCACTAATCCTCTCAAGCCAATTTTTAAAAATTTTTTTTTTTTTAAATTGATATTTTTCGAATTCCAATATTATTTCAGATATAAGACTTTTTCTGCAATACACTAAAATTCACGGCAGTGTCCGTCTGACGATGCCCAAATGCGTGACAAGTTCTGTGATTAAAGTTTCTTCAGCAACATCGGCAGTAGGTTGGCGGCCACGCTGTGCAAGAGCTTTTGTGGTTCCGCTCTGTTCGACAACGTCAGGAAATCGATAAGAGGAATACCGGTTCTAGTACAAGAAAAATTAATAAAAATAAAAATCCTTGTCTTTAATGTCCAGAGATGCCATAATGCATGATCTACCAGACTGTGGAAACGAATCCACAACCTTCGGCTTCTTAGTCAAGGCGTTAACTACTTTAGCCAACAGCTAGAAAATGCAGTTTGTGTCTTCTTTGGATATCCCTTGCAATTTGAAATTGACTGATGCAAAACTTTATTTCCTTCTATTCAAAATGCCTTAAAAAATCTCTTTGAAACCTTCTCAATTCTCAACTGCAGCCATACCGGCGGCAAAACCAACTGCATTGATATTTTTTAATTTATTTTTGCCTGCAATTTCCTTTAAATTTCATTGGCTATGTGTTTCATGTTTTTTCTAAATTATTTCATATCTCAAGTTTTTTTTTTTAAGTTACGTTTTTCATTTGAAGTCGCTTTCACACAATCACATTCACACTTGCTAATGAAATTCCCATGACTCATGAAGTAAAATAACAATGCAAATGCACACACACAGGAACACAATTGCTTAAAAAAATGTCCCTGTCGTCGTCATCGATAAGAGTACAAAAATAACAATAACTTGTGAAACGATCGTATGGCAACAACTGCAAGAAGAAACTATTGCAACGGCCAGCCGTATCAGCTCAGTTGAAGAATTTTCGATTATTCATGCGTTTGATATCAAAATCCACTAAAAATGAAATTATTTAAAAAACAGTGAATAATTGAAAATTTTGTTTTTATTAACAGAAGAGCTTAAAAGTTTTTTTTATAATATAATAGGCGTAGCCACAAAAAGGCGACTGCGACACATATAATACGCGTGACTATGCTTTTATTTTCCTCTTCCTTTCGTTCTCTCTGTGCATCACACAAACATTTTACTATCAATCTGTGGGGGCATATATTTAGTTTAAGTGCATATTTTTGCATATTTGCTTATTTAAAGCATATTTTCTCGTAAAATCATTTTTTTACAGCGTTAATATACTTTCTAAGATTAAAAATAATAATAGGAGATTTTTTTAAAGTTTTTGGTTATAATTTAAAAAAAAAACACATAAAATTTAAAGAAATATATGAAATCCTTATTTGAGTCGATGGAACGATGAATAGAATTCCCTTTTCAAACATGATTTTGTGTAAAAGTCAACCGTGGCTACTCCTGAAATGGTTCATACACTAGGTGCAATTTCGGCATACTCGCGAATAAGTTCTTCGGTATTGGCCTACGGTGCATCAACCGTTGCGGTGTTGTCCATATAGACATGAGCCTAAACAAGGCCCCAGAAAAAATGGTATAAAGGCGTTAATTGACCTGTCCTATAAGTGAAATAAACTATTTAGCGAACTCGTCTTTCAATCACCCCAAATCCAGTTCTTCATTTTGGATAACTAAAAAATTGTGACCATTCACAGTACCATTCACAGTAACGTTCCTGTCCTCATCGTCTTTGAAAAAATATGGTTCAATGAGAGGCCACAGGCCCTCAAAAAACAGTGCATTTTTCGGGATGCACTGGCAGCTCTTGCAATGCTTCTAGCTGATCTTCCATATCAAATATGATAATTTTGTTTGTTTGCTACTTAAAGAAGTCTGCTGCTTAAACAATCCAGATCTCCGGTATTTGTTTTATGGATTTATAATAGCCGATAGAGCAACCTTTTACACTAACTTTTTTTTAATATAGTATATTTTTGTGTATGTTTTACGCCACACATACGATCGGTTTTGGCGGGGAAAATGCGTATGAACATTTTTTAGCTGGTTTCTAGTCGATCATTAGAGTTCTACAAACAATAGTTTAAGAATACAACTCGAGTATTTCAAAATTATGGGTTCGATTATGAAGTCATTTTCAACGGGCTTTTTAGACGATTTTTTTTTTGTTGCACTTCTAATTCGTTCATATTCATATTTTTGCTCTTATTTGCATGCAAAAGCTTTAGAATGAATGCTACTCAACTTTTATGAAACACTTGGCAAATTTGTGAAGTCATAAAAAGAGTTTTATAAACGGCAAATCATTGGAAATTTTAGTTAGAAAAATAAATTCTGGCAACCACATTAATATTTGAACAATAATAGTCTGCATCTTAACTTAAAAACTCACTCACCTTTATTTAACGGCTTTGGATTCAGTTGTTTGCGACGTGACATCATTGTTGCAGCCGAAATGTTGAACATAGAAATTAACAGGAACTTTGAGCAATTGAAAGTTGTTTGCAATTTGGCCACGGTAAAGGCACTGAAAGCTACATTAAAACTCCGTTATAAGCAAGCCAACACATACATAAACACTGCAGATTTCTCAAGCACTATATTTTAAATGTTTTCTTATAATTATTTTTTTCTTTCTAATATTTCTATTTCAATGAGTAGGAAATTTGATATTTCTTATATATATATTTTTTTTTATTAATTTTAAGTGAAATCAGAAATATTTATGAATCATTTTATTTAAAATCTATATGTATTTAAATTGTTTGGAAATATTTTTATCTTTAGAAGAAATCAAACAATGGCAAAAAATTACACTTAATTTCGGAAAGAAATATTGAAAACACACACGTACTATTTGATAACAATTTTTATTTTTTTTTTTATTAAATTCTGTTGTTGCTATTATTATTTTATTAAGTTGGTGGTTTAATATTTCATGTGTTATTGTTGCTGTGGTTTTGCATAGATTTGTTTGTTTAGTTTGAGCGAAGTAAACAATTAATAGAAACCATAATTAATAACATTTAAATGCAGATTAAAAACAATATTTGCGAACACATGGATTAAGAACAATTTGCGAAATTCGAGAACGTTAACACGTCTAAACAACACGGCGAAATACTCACTACTAAATGGTTTAATGCATGATAAATATTAAGCGAATCAAATCAACATCAAACCGAATGGAAGGAAGAAAAAAAGCAATACAACAACACAAAACACAAAAGAAAGCAACAACAAAACAAAACAGAATTAAAACTAAGAACAAAAAATACAAGACAATAAAAGCAACAAACGGCAAGTGTCCAAACACAGAAAACAAATTGAATTGAACTTAAAACTGAATCGAAGTTACATGTATTGAACACAACACATCTTGACTCGATTTGACTTAACATGCCGTGACTTTACTCACTCCTACTGCTCACCTGCATACTCCACCCCTCTCCCAAAATGAACGTACAAACATTTATCTGTCTGTTTGTGCAAGAATGTAACAATTTTTACGTTTTTTTGTACAACAATGCAGTGACGTCTACTACCACCAGCACAATGCAAACAAGAAAACAGCGCCAAAAATGTTTTTTAACGAAAACTCCAAAAACAAAACGAAAGAAATTGCACACAGAGCAAGCAAATCCAATCCAATCCATACTGCTGGGCAAACGAGTGCAAGCAACGATATAAAATAAAATAAAATATAAACAAAACAAAAACACGTTAAGAATTGTAATACAAAAAACACGCACACACACACACTGGCATGCATTATCCAAGTGCAATTTGGGAGGGAGAACTAAAGAGAGAGAACAATTAACGAGAGTATGAGAGGATTTTGTACAAACCGGAACCGGATTTAGGAACATTTGTTTTTGTGCTGGTTGCAGTAATAAATAGCAACAACATATGGTGGAGGATAATAAAACAAATAAAATCGACAACATATGATTTATTAAAGAGCAATAAAAAGAGAGCTATTAAACTAAGCATTCTCCCAAACATGAGAGAGGAGCGTACTGTTTGTTTTTTTTTTTTTTTTTTGAAGAGTGTTTACTGATAAGAAACTTTTTCGTTAATAGTAGGGAGTCCCCATCGTGTGACTAAAGTGGCAATTTGCCACATAAGTTATTATTTTTAAAGTTTTATGAAAAATTGTAATATTAATCAAGCTTGTGGTCGTTTTTTATAAAATTTTATTTCGTCTAACAGCCATACCTAAATACGGGCGGCAAGCGTTTTTTAGCTGTCAAAAGTTCTCATGTCCATACATTTTATATGGAGCATACCGAAATAACGCGGCGGCAACGCTACGGCATCGCTTAGCTATTGGCAAATCCGATTTTGACGGAGCGTTTTCTAATGAAGTTAGTTGCAAAACAAAACTATTGTAACCAGAGAAAAGAAGCAAAAATTTACAAAAGTGAAATAAATAATAAAAGAAAAAATATGTGCACTTCGTATTAGAAAATGGAGGTAAGAAAATATTCCCAATATGATTATATACATACATATGTATGCACGTTTGTACTTTGTACAAAATTTCAATAACAAAATCACAAATATCGGCCGTCCAGCTGTTCAAATAATCAGGGTTGTTTAATTTGTTTGTTTGATAACCCTGTGTTTATTGTTGTTTGACATAACGTTGCCGCTTTTGTTTAGGTATGGCATATCAGCATTAAAGCTCAGCGGAAAAAAGTTCCGCTTTCCGCCCGTATTTAGGTATGGCTGTAATTTTTAATCAATATTTCGTTAACAGTTTGTTAACATCTTCAGGAAATAAAAATTATTAAACATTTTTTTTTATGAAAAATTTAATACAAGTGGCCCGGGGATATTCATTTTTGAGTCCATACTGTTCGAAGGTAAGATGAACTATAAAAATAATACATACCTAGACAATTTTAAACAAATTTATTATTACAAGATTTCAAACATATTTTTGAAAAAGGTATTAGTTCATGTAGCATTTAAAATTGAAATATTTATCTCTATTGTTTAATGTCCAATATTTTAGAACAAACGGAAAGTCAATGTCAGCAACAACTTTTGAACAGTTCTAGAAACACAATAGTCCTTTATTATTATTTTCATTATTATTAGAATGATTTACTTTAAAAAAAAATGTATCACAAATTAACTTTATTTGCAAATGTTTTATAAGAACAAACAGGTTAAAACAATACCTAAATTTAGCTAGACAATAAATAAATTGATCACAATAAGTCTTACATAAAATAGATTTTATATTTCATATATCAAAGTGCATTCACTATGGACTTAAACCGATGACCGTTTTGAGCTCGGTATTGCCTAATTTTTGTTTTTGGAACGTTATATGCTTTAGTACAAAATTTATATGTACACCACCCACTTTTTATTTATTTAATTTTTATTTATTTAATTTATTTATTTTATTTTATTTATTTAATTTTTATTTATTTAATTTATTTATTTTATTTTATTTATTTAATTTTTTTATTTATTTAATTTTTTTTTTTTTCAAAACAAATTTTCTAGTCAAGTCAGCTGTTGTCTGAGTTGTGGATACCGCACTAAAACCTTCTCTCTATCACCAACTAAGAAACCGCGCTAATATTCATTCTCCTTTAACAAACAGAGAAACCCCACAATTTTTTTAGCTCTCTGAATAAAAAGCATAAAAAACACTTACTTCTCATACGCTCTTTTCCAATTTTGTTTGCAGCTGATAAGAATCAAAACAAAACACACAACTGCACTGTATACAAAAAGACAAAAAAAAGCATTGCAAAACCAACAACAGCAAACAGCAACCAAAGTGCTAAACTGAAAAACACTTATTGTTTGCAATGAAAAAATTATGCATTTCTATCAACTTTCTGCCTAAATTGAATATTTTCTTTTTTCCACTAGATATTCGCTAGCGCTTTACACTTTAATTTACACCATTTTATTCTATTTTTATTATGTTTTATACCACTACAATTATTAAAGCCGAGTCCGCTACATATTTAATAACGTTTAACTGAGTAAAGACGGGTGACTAAGTAAATGCCATATGGTTAGTTAATGTCAAAAGTTTCTCATATATGAAAGCTGATTGTTGTGGAAGTTTTGAAAGCGGTTAGTGAACGAACTAACAGACTCATATTGTTGTAGTTTAAAAACTGTGGAGGACTTTTAGGCGTTAATTTGAAATGAGGGTTATTCTTTATAAAAGTAGGGAATTTATGTAAAATTGGGTATATTTTATTTATTCTTATAGTAAGACATTACTTTTCTTTTATTTTATTATGAAATAAAAGTATCTGGCGAAACTATGGTTTTCGTTTATTAAATATTAATAGTGGTGTTGCCAGATGTTTTCCCAGTACGCCTTATGATGCCACTTTTGCAAAAAATAACGTTTTGTTTCATTTAAATTTTTTAATGTATAAAAATGTCCAAACAAAACAGAATGGTTATAATATAAAATATATTTATAAAAATAATATATGAAATAAACACGGTAAGTTTCTAGGAATGACGAATTTGAACTTAGAGGTCACGTTTATTATACCGAATTATTATTATTATCTTTTTTTTTTGGTGAGTGAGGAGAATTTAAAATGCGAATGAAGCATTTGAAAAAAAAACATTGAAAGTGGAAAAAAATTTCTTCTCGTTAGACGAAACACATATTAGTGTGGGTGTCTGAGAATTTTTCAATATCCATATATGGATACAGAAAACTCATGCTTAAAAACTTTTCCACAAGTCATATTTTCAAGTTAAAACTTTATTTTCATCACGTTTGATTCCTTCGAACGCGGTAGCCTTATCCCTTCAACAATTGAGAATTTCTCAATAGGTTATTGAAGAACGTTACTTCATTTAATTATCCCGTTATAACAAAGTAAATTTGATATTGATAAAAGTTTGAGCCTAGGTCTTCTTAAAGATTTGAAAATTTTGAAAGAACGTAGTTCAACGGTCCTCTAACGAAAAGTCACCGGCCAAGTAAAGATTAAAATAGCTACAACAAAATCTCTATTTTCTGATCTTTTTTTTCATCAGTCCTCTCAATACCATCGTTTACGTTCTAATTCAGCCGCAATGAGGAATGGTGGCTCAAATCCACTATTATATAATATAAAATACTGCTAATTTCCTTAAATGCAAGAAAACAAGGAAAAAAGAATATAGCAAGAAACAACAAATTGCAAAAGGTGCTGTAGCAAATTGCAAATAAAAAAAAGTATATATTAAAAACGTATGTCCTGTGTGACCATTAATTCGTATAAAAATATAAAAGGAAATAATGTTATTTCCGTTGAACGTCAGCAGCTTTTTAAATCTATGACTAAATAATGCAAACAAGCGTAATGGCTGGTAATTTAAATTTAAAAAAAATATATATGTATATGCAATAAATAAATGGCGTAACAAAAGGGACACCTAAAAAAAGGACTCTCATATGTTTAGTGGCGTTTCAAATAAAACTGCATAAAAATTGCACAGAAATTAGCAGAGACAAAATATATTTAAAAGAATAAAGGCAATAATAAATTATTTTAAATGCTAGTAGATGTGAAAAAATATGCAATATTTTTGTGGATTTTGCTTTGAGTTAAAAAAAGTGAGACACACAACTGTACAAAATGTTAAATAGCAGCTTGCAGTATTAGACTGTGGGAAAATAAATTCATATTGGATTAACAGAGAATTTTTTCCTTTTGCATTTTTGGTTAGGTAAAAAATAGTTCAATTTCCGTTTTAATTTTATGAATACAATAGTAACATTAAAAAACATTTAGGCAAAATTTTGCTACAACAAAAGCAAAGCCGACAAGATTTATTAAAAATAGGGAAGTACTACTCTCTAGCTTGCAAGTACATTTCAAAAAAGAGTGCAATAAATGTAGGCAATTCGTTTCAGGCCACCATTCCTTCGAAACCGATTGTGGTTGACTCTGAAAGCACAGCTGTAAGATCGGCTATGAGCTTGACCAATTGCAGAAATTAGTTTTAAATTTTTTTATTAACAATTTTACCAATGCAATGTGCATTTTACGTCTTCGATTTTTGTTTACAAATTGAACTATTAATTTTACTTATATACCAGCCTTTACCTGCGACTTTGTCGCCGAAGAATATGTGAAACTTCAGCTCTTGCCAATAATGTGTTGAATTTTTACTGGAACAAGGTTTAAAACGTTCTTAGTTATCAGTTTAATAATTTCATATGCCAATACAAATCTTCAACCACCCTTGACCACTCAATACTATCATTTCCAAGAACAAACACCACCCTATGCTATTCCCCGGATCTTAAACTGTTACCTTTTCATGCTCAGCGGTTTGATCATGAAAAGGTAACAAACACAGATATAGAATTACTTTCATATTTATTATATTAGAAAGGCAAAAAGTGCAAGTTATCATAAAAAGTGCAAGTCATTGTAAAAAGTGCAAGTCATCATAAAAAGTGCAAGTCATCATAAAAAATGCAAGTCATTGCGAAAAATGCAAGTCATCATAAAAAGTGCAAGTCATTATGAGAAGTGCAAGTCATCATAAAAAGGGCAAGTCATCATAAAAAATGCAGGTCATTGAGAAAAGTGCAAGTCATTATGAAAAAATGCAAGTAATCATAAAAAGTGGAAGTCATGATAAAAAATGCAGGTCATTGAAAAAAGTGCAAGTCATTATAAAAAGTGCAAGCCATAATAAAAATGCAAGTCATCATAAAAAGTGCAAGTCATCACAAAAAATGCAAGTCATTGTGAAAAGTGCAAGTCATCATAAAAAGTGCAAGTTATTATGAAAAGTGCAAGTTATCATAGAAAATGCAAGTCATCATAAAAAGTGCAAGTCATTATGAAAAGTGCAAGTCATCATAAAAAGTGCAAGTCATTATGGAAAGTGCAAGTCATCATAAAAAATTCAAGTCATCATAAAAAGTGCCAGTCATCATAAAAAATGCAAGTTATTGAGAAAAGTGCAAGTCATTATGAAAAGTGCAAGTCACTGTGAAAAGTGAAAGTCATCATAAAAAATGCAGGTCATTGAGAAAAGTGCAAGTCATTATGGAAAGTGCAAGCCATCATAAAAAATTCAAGTCATCATAAAAAGTGCAAGTCATAAAAAATGCAAGTTATTGAGAAAAGTGCAAGTCATTATGAAAAGTGCAAGTCATTGTGAAAAGTGGAAGTCATCATAAAAAATGCAGGTCATTGAGAAAAGTGCAAGTCATTATGAAAAGTGCAAGCCATCATAAAATATGCAAGTCATCATAAAAAGTGCAAGTCATCATAAAATATTCAAGTCATTGTGAAAAGTGCAAGTCATCATAAAAAGTGCAAGTCATCATAAAAAATGCAAGTCATCATAAAAAGTGAAAGTCATCATAAAAAGTGAAAGTCATTATGAAAAATGCATACTATTCTGTGGGATTGTCTACAAAAAAAGGTTGTTTTGGTGTCAACTGCACTATCCGATTAATCATAATGTTATTTAATGCAACATTTATTTTTTTATTCTACATTTAAACTTTAGCAACATGTTTAAAATCTGGCTTTATTTGTTTTCCTGTGCGAACACGAAGTGTGAAAAATTATACTCTGAAGCAACCTTGTTATCATGAGATTATTGCAATATCACGTCTATTAAATAATTACTTATTCATTTACGGCCTTATTCACAGAAAATAATTTGTTTATTATTTGTTATATAAGCAGTTAAAAAACATAAAATATTTTTTATGAATAAGACCGTTAGAATATGAATTTCAAAATATGTATGTGTACTAGATTGAACTAAATTGAACTGGTCCCGGGGTTTAAAGTAATTGTAAACAATCAACCACCTACACACAAAAATGTTGAAAATATTCATCATCATTTACCAGCGACGACCAGTGTTATACTTAATTTCAATATTTGGGTTTATTTACCTTCATCTTTGCATGTTCGCAAGAAAACAAAAACCACAATAACAAACTGCCGTACAGCGAACTTTTAAGCAAAAACAATTAATATGAAAAACAAATAAAATATTATTATTGTATGTCTGCTGTCTGTCATGGTATGAAATTTATAAACAACATTCAACAAGTTGTGTTGGATGTGCTTCATTTTTTTTGTTTAATACAATATGGATATTTTTTACTTAAAAAAATATATCAATGATAAATAATGCACAGGCACACAATAAATCACTGATTCAGTTAGACTTTGTACATAAAATGATACTTTCTGTATATGAGTGCATACTCAATACATACATGTTGTTTATGTGTTATGTTGTTATGCCTACGGGTATGTATTGCATCTGGATTGTATGTTCGACTTGAGCCATCAAGTGCATTGTACAACATTGAAATTTTATCTTTGTGCTTTTGCGTGCAATAACAACAACAGCAACAGACGAAACGAAAATGAAAAATAAACTTTTTATTATCGTGATTTTTGTTGTTGATGTCGCTTGCTTTGTTGCTTCTCTCTATACCCACCCACTCAAAAACAACAAGGTCATAACAAATTGCTCTCAAAGGGGGCAACGCATTTTGCATTAACCCTTGACTGCTTGTTAGAAGAAAATTAAATTAAATTTTATGTGTCGAATGTAAAGGCATTTATGAAAATTTTTAAATGAGTTGTTGATTCTTTTATTAAATGAATTTGTGATTTTTTAATTATTCCACAACTAATTAACATTTTTAATTGAAAAGCTAAAATATACAATATCAGAGATGGAAAATGCAGTAGAATTGTGAGAACTTTTCAGTACCTTCTCCATTTTCGGTATACACGCGCTAGGGTAAAAACAGTGACTAAAATTAAAATTATTTCCTTTTTTCTGGGATTTTTTTTTAATTTACATTATAACAATTATACAACGGTCGTATTTTCAAATGTACACAATAATATAATAGTATAGTCCTTGAAAAATGCTTTCGTATGTAAGGAATTTCAAATTAATTATACTAGCTTTAATATTAGAATTAATACATTGTAAAAATTTAATGGAAAAAATAAATGATATCTTGAAATCTTGAAGATAAAATTGTTGGGAAAATCGACATAAATTTTCTTGTCGCTTAGTAACTTTTAGCCCATTCTAGGTATTTAAATTATAACGCGAACTTGGCAGAATGAATTGTTAACCTGAAAATGATTAGCCAGGCTTAAGCTCATATCTGTGAATCTACAAATTACTTTTATTTTAAGAAAATATCTTGAAATCGAATTTTTTATCATTTTTTTTTTTTGTCATATTTTAAAATCATTTTTCGTATTTTAAAATTCACTATTCCATTGATTATTCCTGACGATGTTAAAAAACTGTTAACAAAATATTTCATATCAATAAATAAAGTTTGCAATAATTTGATAAAAAACACCTCGATCTTAACAAATATAATATAATAAAATAAAAGTGAAATATTTTTTAAATTCTTCTGGTTTCTTGACCTCTTTTTAATTATTATTATACTATAATATTTTTAAGCTAAATGCTAGAGTTAATGTCGACGCCGTTGACGGCGTTTCAACGACGAAAAAGTTGAAATAGATTGAACTTTTACGGCGTTGCAATGCGTTGAGATTAACTGCTCCCATACAATTTCATACTATTCAACTTTTTTTTTGACATTTGACGCCGTCGACGACGTCGACATTAACTCTAGCATAAGGTCTCCTTATTTTTATTCAAAATATATTAATTTACAATATTTCGTCACTACTTTGGCTGACAATCTTCAAGAAATTAAAAAAGTTATAATAAAATAATTAATTTCCCGAAGAAGTCACACAAAGGAGTGACGAAATATTGAAAATTAATATATTTTAAATAAAAATAAAGAGGTCTTGGGCTTAAAAATATTAGAGTATTATAATGAAATATTTTTTAATTTTATTCGTGCTGATTCGTTTCTCAAATTTACAAAAAAAGAGTTCAAAATTGATTATTGAGGGGTTTTAGTTAGTTTCTATGCGCATTTCACTGGGGCTAATGCAGATCATCAGGGGTAAAATATTAAAAAAATTTTGTGTCAAACAACAAATGCTGTTGGCTGAAGTAGTAGAACACGAGACTATGAAGCGGAGAGTCGTGAGTTCGAGCCCCCGCTGAGTCATGAAATATTGTGTTGAATTCTTCTGATCAGCATTAGTGCGTGGTTGTGTTAGTTGTTGCCAGCCTGTTTCAATGATGAAGGCATAGTCACTGGTCACTGAACATAATTGGCAGCGACTGACACTATCATGTACTAAAAAAAGCAGAGTAACAGCATTCACCTTCGTCGGCCATGTAGCAAAAATTAGCCGGCGAAGTAAAAGGTTGAAATAGCTACAAAAACAACTGTCTATCTTCTCATCTTTCCTAATCTGTCCCCTCAATACTATCCCCTCGTTTTCAGTTCCGGCGCAATGCATTGCATATATAGGGGTCATCCCCTGAGTGCTGGTCCAAGATAAAAAAAAAATACCCCCAAATATATAAAATTAACTATAAAAGTGGAATATTTTAAATACTTTTATGATGCCAGCAGAACGGATCAGTGCTGATGTGTTCATTGATCAGTTTTTTGCACTTTTACGTTTTTATTTCACATACAAGATCATAATGTCCTATTACAAGATTGTGTCAACGAAACGTATAAAAGTTTATGTCCATTATAAAAATACCACACAAGGACACAAAATATAACAAATTTTAAATAATCGTATTAAACAACGGCTAACTTTGGCCTTCATTTTTCATTATATAACTTTTTGACAAAGTCGCCAACTATCTTTCGATTGCACAAATAATATTCAAAATAAAATTAAATTAAAATATTTGTATTTAATTGTATTTTATTGATCAGACAGTTTTGTAATAATTTTTTAATAAAGCTGATTTATTTGGTGCAGACAAACAGACGTACTCAATACGCAACCCTGCAGGAGGATAAGCGTTAAGTGTCTTTAAGCTACTGGTACGATTACTAGTATAGAAAGCACTAGTTCAAAAGGTGATTAGACATATATAGAAAAGTTCTAGTACTTCAAGTAGTTCATTTGTAGACTGATTTGACTTGTAGAATTTCATATTACTTTTTGATAATGTTTTAAAGCGAATTGCTAATTCTCATTTTCACGACTAGAAGAAATTATACTAGTACTCAGCTAGTACTAATAGTACTAGTATCCCCCTAGTTTCCATGTAGTACCAATTGTACTAGTAATTTTCCAAACACACTCGATGTTAATTTGAGCATGAACATGGTATAGGAAAGTTCACAGTTGGGAACTAGTACTGGTGATTTTTGTACTAGTGCAATACTAATTTGATACTAGTTCGATCTCCTGCAGAGAACTTACACACAAGTTTTATTTATAAAACTTTGAAACACTCACTTGTAAACAAATTGTTGTGGACCAGAGTACAAAATTTTTGAAGAATAAACTAGATTTCCTTGCTAAAATAACACCATAATAATAATAATGATAATAATATAATTGATTTACTTAAACACCACATAAATATGTATATTTCAAATGCTCTTAAGGGTTAATTTAACCTCAATGTGTATCCGCAAAAGAAATTTACATACAATCAAGTAAATAAATGAATAATTATCCACTGGAGTTGAACTGAAACTTTATTTAAAGATCATTTACACTTGTTTATAATGAACAACAAGAAAAATACATATTGTATATAAAATGAAAAATATGTTAAAATAAATAACAAAAACGAGTGTCTGAAAAGACCCATATGTAAAGGCATGTTTGTAACTTGAGCTTTATTTAATTTTTTTTTTCACATGAAATTGTCGTTGACCTTAATTTTGGTTAATATCCACAAAAAAAAAGGAAAAACAAGATGTAAAACAAAAATGATCAACAGCCTTAAAACTAAATGAGTTATTATCATAAGAGTCAGTTACCAGTTGCAAACAAGAGACGATCATTAAATATAAGAAAATAATAATAATTATTATTTTCATAATGAAATAAAGTTTTTAGTTTTAACCTCGCTGCCGCTATGAATAAAAGCTTTTTTTAGCTTTTTTTCTATTATTATTTATATGGCTCGTTAAACAATAAAAAAAAAAAACTTCGCATTTATTTCCTTATCACCCGATTGTGCAGAAATAGAACAGCTTTTAAAAGACCACTCACTCATGTCGTGTGATGATTTTCAGAATGAATGAAATACGTGTCTTCTGCAACGTTAAGAATTTAAATTTATTTACATTTCAGTTTTTCAACAATTGAAAATGTTTTATTTATGCTTGAAAGGTATGCAAATTTGTTTGAAGCTACTCAAACGTTAGATCGATTGGCAGTACTGGAAATACATATAAAACTCGATGCCGGCATATGGTCTGCGCCGGCCGCTACTTTGCAAATTTACTTTGGAACATATAAAGCTCCACAGGGCAACTTACGGAGAGTTGTATGAAAACTATGAGAAAGGATCCCATTTAGAAATAATCTTTCGGGAACACAAATCGTTTTAAAAATGGAAAAATTCAACAAACAAATATCTCGAAAACTCGATTCTTTCGGAATTTTTGAAAGTGTTCAATTTGCTTAGCGGAACATTAAAAATATTTCAAAAACCATTGACCGGACTGGTGTCGATCGATCTTTGCTTTTGTTTCTATTATCGTTTCTATTATCGATAAAACGATGCACATTTTTGTGCAACACTGTAAACATATTCATATACGACTACACACATACACATATTTTTTATTTCTTGGTATGGACATTGATCTTTAATTATTTTTCAGAAGCACGCCAGCAATAATTGTGATTTAAACAATTTCTAGTGCTTCTAGTCTGCATGCCCGATGTCTACATATTTTAAAATTGTATAATATTTGCAATAGGGAAATAAAATATCAAGGGAATGTTGTCATATCCACCACTTTATAGTTTAAAATTCAGCAGACGATTCATTTTACAGCCAATAAATTAAATTTGTTAATACAATAAAACTTGTTTGTTTTTTTTTTTTGCTAAACACACAAAACAATAAAAATGTTTTATAGGTTTGAACTGAATTATAATTTCCCCTACACCGAATCAATCGAAAAACAAATACAGCAAAAGTACATCATGTTTTAATAATTAAATAATAATTGGATTATTGATTTAAAAAATAAGTTAATTTAGACGCGCTTTTAAAATATGAGTGCAGCTACTGACATTTTATCCGGCATTTTACATTAAAAACTAGTGGAGCAAAAATTTTGCTAAAAGTCTGTTGACGACTGAAATTTTTGTGCGTAGAAAAAGAAATATTTCAAATTTAATAATTCTTCTTGCACTTAATCTAATATTTTACTGACAAATGCTCATGTTTTTAATATTAATTTCTTTAAGTAGCTGCCTGAAAAATATACTATTTAATATGACCCTGATATTAAAAATAGCTGATGGTTATTGTTGAGCATTTACAATAAGTCCAAAGTGCAAATGTGTAATTGATAGGCAAGCGCCAGTGTTTGTGAAACGAAGGAAAATTTCTGTGGGCGTTTTATTTTTGAAATTTCTCTTCTGTGAGATAAACAAAAATAAATAAATGAAAGATAATAATACAGCAGTTTTTTTTCAGCAGGCTATTTAACACAAAAACGGCTATAGAATGCACTTTATTCGGTACGCTATATGACAGGCTTAAGTGCCTGGAGCAGGATTAAAGTTTTACACCAAACTACAGTTTTTTTTAAATGTTTTATCTTTAAGCACGTAATCAAAACAAATAATAATATTTTTTCTCGCGATAAGGTGAAGGGCCCGAGCAAAGGAATGTTATGGTTGAAAAGATGGACAATTCTAACTCTTTCTCTTAGGGGGAATTTTTTTAGCAGTTGTTTTTAAAGACAGTTTCTTCTAAACGGTACCTTTCCTTAAAAAGAAGTTATTTATATAAAAATAGGTTTTCTTAAAAGGTGCTCTTTCTTAGAAGGTACTTTTTCATCCTAGGTACTACTTTTTTTAAAAGGTACTTTTTCTTAAAATGTACTTTTTCCTAAGAGATACATTTTCTTAAAAAGTAATTTTTCTCCAGAGATACTTTTTCTTAAAATGTACTTTTTCTTAAAAGGTACTTTTTTTAAACGAGCTTTTCTTTAAAAGCTACTTTTTCTTCCAGAAAACTTTTTCTTAAAAGGTACTTTTTCTTAAAATATACTTTTTTTGAAACGTACTTTTCTTTAAAAGCTACTTTACCTAAAAAGGTACATTTTATTAAAAGGTGCTTTTCTTTAAAAGCTACTTTTTCTTCCAGAAAACTTTTTCTTAAAAGGTAATTTTTTTAAATGTATCTACTTTTTCTTAAAAATATACTTTTTTTAAACGTACTTTTCTTTAAAAGCTACTTTACCTAAAAAGGTACATTTTATTAAAAGGTGCTTTTCTTTAAAAGCTACTTTTTCTTCCAGAAAACTTTTTCTTAAAAGGTACTTTTTTTAAATGTACTCTTTCTTAAAAAAAATACTTTTTTTGAAACGTACTTTTCTTTAAAAGCTAATTTACCTTAAAAGGTACATTTTATTAAAAGGTGTTTTTTCTTAAAAGGTGCATTTTCTTAAAAGGTACTTTTTCTTATAATGCACTTTTTCTTAAAATGTACTTTTTCTTAAAGGTACTTTCTTTAAATCGTACTTTTCTTTAAAATCTATTTTTTCTTCCAAAGTACTATTTCTTCTAAAGTACTTTTTCGTAAAAGGTACTTTTTTTTAAATGTACTTTTTCTTAAAAGGTACTTTTTTTAAAATGTAATTTTCTTTAAAAGCTACTTTATCTTAAAAGGTACATTTTATTAAAAGGTTCTTTTTCTTAAAAGGAACATTTTATAAAAAGGTTCTTTTTCTTAAAAGGTACTTTTTCTTAAAATGTACTGTTTCTTAAAGGTACTCTCTTTAAATCGTACTTTTCCTTAAAATCTACTTTTTATTCCAAGGTACTTTGTCGTACTTTTGCGTAAAATATATTTTTTATAAGGTACTTTTGCGTAAAATATATTTTTTATAAGGTACTTTTGCGTAAAATATATTTCTTAAAAGGTATTTTTTCAAAAAGTTCCTCTCTTTAAAGGTATTTTTCCGTAAAAGGTGCTATTCCTTAAAAGGTACTTTTTTCAAAAGGTTATTTTTATTTCTTTCAAAAGATACTTCTTCCTAAAAGGTACTTTTACGTAACTGATATTTTTCTTAAATAAATTGATCTTTATATGTCTTAAGAACTTTAATAAAAATATTTTTTTTTATCTTGGACCAACACTCAGGGGATGACCCTATATATGCAATGCATTGCGCCGGAACTGAAAAGGGGGATAGTATTGAGGGTACAGATTAGGAAAGGTGAGAAGATAAGACAGTTTTTTTGTAGCTATTCCAACCTTTTTACTTCGCCGGCTAATTTTTGCTACAGGGCCGACGAAGGTGGGTGCTGTTACTCTGCTTTTAGTGCATGCTAGTGTCAGTGGCTGCCAATTATGTTCAGTGACCAGTGACTATGCCTTCATCATTGAAACAGGCTGGCAACAACTAACACAACCACACACTAATGCTGATCAGAAGAATTCAACACAATATTTCATGACTCAGCGCGGGCTCGAGCTCAGGACCCTCCGCTTCATACTCTCGTGTTCTACTACTTCAGCCAACAGCACCCACTAAAAAAAATTTGTAGGCTTTAATTAATCAAAATTAAGTTAATTTTAGTTTATAGTTAGCAAAACATTTTAAACATGTTTCTTTCATCAAAGACATTTTTATTGCGTTAAGGAGAGCTAATCACTATTGAAATACCAGCAATTATTAAATTTCCCTCAAGTGTGCTATTGGGCCTTGTTTGAATAGTCAGATGACTGTCGTTAAACTTTATGGTAACACTTGAAAACACTAATTTAAAATTTATGGCCATAAAGCTTAATGATTTAACTTTTGCGTAATTGTATAAAATATAATACTTCTTTTTTTTTTGTATTTACTATCACAAAAAATATTACAAATATTATTTTTGAGATAAGAAGTAGCCTTATTGTTTAAAAATAATAATATTCGAGATTAGAAATGTCTGCTTAGGCCAATTTAATACGTTTAAAAAAAGTTAACAATATAGTTGTGCTCTACTATGATTCTTGTGGAAAACTGAATGCAACAACAAAATTATTGAGGTTCTATAAAAACAACTAACATTGTAATAGTTTTGTTCAGCTGCTTTTATTACACGTAGACAAGTGAAATGAACATGTTATTTAATTTTTTTTTTTTCATTTACTACTTAACTCAGCAGATAACAAAGAAGATTTAACGATATTTAATAACTTTTCAGTGAATAATATTCAACTTTGTATGCCTTTATCACACTCTGCAGTAGATGTTAATGTAGGACCTTTAAATAAAAATGTATCCATTTGCATAAACACTTGTTGTTCATTTACAAAAGAGAAAAATTAAGCAAAACAAAGTCACGATTTTTTTAATTTTTATTTCTATATTTTATTTCTATTTGAATTTTTATATTTTTTAGCAAAGAAATGACATCATTTCAAAGTTCATACTGCCAGCAAAAAGAGACAACTTAAGCTCATTGTTGAAAGCGTTTGTACAAGCTTTAAGTGTTGCTGTCCTTTGTCTAGGAAATGTTTAACGTTGATATCAATAATAAAATAGTAAGCGTTTATGAAGATAAATTGCTTAAGGTACAGTAATGTACAAAAAAGTCGAACCTACTACACTAATTATGGAAGCTGGTACACACACAGGCTAATCTTAAAATTTTTTTTACATTATTTACTACAATACCGACGATCTGGACTGCTTTGTAGTACGTGATTGTGTCAATCGTTGTCAATAGTTTTCAGTCACCGATAACGACTAATCATACATCAGAAAAATTAGATCACAAATGGGGTAAGTAGAAGATCGTATTCACGATCTTCGCCCTTGTAGTCAACGAGTTAATTAATTCAGTTAACTTTGGTTTTTTGGTCAAAGGTACTTTTTGTTAAAATATACTTATTCTTATATGTTACTTATTCTGAAAAGCTACTTTTTCTTAAAATGTATTTTTTTAAAACGTTCTTTTTGTTGAAAAATATTTCTTCTTCAAAGGTAATTTTTCTTAAAATGTACTTTTTTTGTAAAAAATAAAAAGTAATTTTTCTTAAAAAATTGTTTTTCTTAAAGAGTACTTTTTCTTAAGAAGTACCTCTCCTTAAAAGGTACTTTTTCTTAAAAAATCTATTTTTTTAAATAGTACTTTTTCTTAAAAATTAAAGTTATTTTTCTTAAAAAGTACTTTTTCTTAAAAAGTTATTTTTCTTTAATTTTTCTTAAAAAGTACTTTTTCTTAACAAGTAAATTTTCTTAAAAAGTACTTTTTATCAAAGATGCTTTTTCTTAAAAGGTACGTTTCCTTAATAAGTACTTTTTCTTATAAAGTAAATTTTCTAAAAAATACTTTTTCTTAAAAAGTACTATTTTTTAAGAAGTACCTCTCCTTAAAAGGTACTTTTTCTTAAAAAATATATTTTTTTAAAAAGTACTTTTTCTCAAAAATTAAAAGGTACTTTTTCTTTAAAAAAAATACTTAAAAAGTACCTTTTCTTAAAAAGTACTTTTTCTTAAAAAGTTATTTTTCTTTAATTTTTCTTAAAAATTACTTTTTCTTAACAAGTAAATTTTCTTAAAAAGTACTTTTTCTTAAAAGATACTTTTTATTAAGAGGTACGTTTCCTTTAAAAGTACTTTTTCTTCAAAAGTACTTTTTTCTTAAAAAGTAAATTTTTTAAAAAATACTTTTTCTTAAAAAGTACTTTTTCTTAAGAAGTACCTCTCCTTAAAAAGTACTTTTTCTTAAAAAATATATTTTTTTAAATAGTACTTTTTCTCAAAAATTAAAAGGTACTTTCTCTTAACAAAAAATTCTTGAAAAGTACTTTTTCTTAAAAAGTTATTTTTCTTAAAAAGTACTTTTTCCTAAAAATAAAAAAGAAAATGTTTTTGCACTTCTAAAGCAGGAATTCAAAGGAAAAATATTTCTAAAAATAAGAAAAACTGCGATAAAATCTTTGGGGTCAATTTTAATTTTTCAGTGTGACACCATAAGGTAAATCAAAAAAAAGCTCTGAAATTTTCTATTGCAGGCAATAATAAGTTTTGCCCCGCGATTTTTCGTTTCTACAGAATTTTTTTATTTTATTTTTCAGAGACACCGGACTTTGTTAGACTAAAAAAAATTTTTCTCAAAAGAATAAAAATATCGGTTCAATTGTCACCTCTATTTTTATTGTCGATTGCTAAAAACAGAAATTGTTTATTGAATTTGTTTGTATGCCAGCATTTTATTTCATTTTCCACACAAAAATAAATTCCTCTAATTTCAGTTTGTGTATTTTGCATATTAAACATTTTTTTTATTTCACTTTTGTGTGATTTTTTGCAAAATTTTATTATTCAGTGTTCGTTGTTTTGAAAAGGGGGTGCACTCCAGGTTAAATTTGTTTATTCGTAAGTTGTATATTTTTAATTTGTATTTTTGAGGTTGTTTTCATTTCAGAGTTCATTGTTTTAGCAATTCACGGTCATATTGTTGGGGTTATAATCGTGTTCTACTGTTTGTAGGTAAAACCTGTGCAACACTCATATTTCCATATTATGAAATAGTTACAAATGAAACAATTATGCGACTTTAAAACGTGTGATATCATTTTGTTTTTGAAATTTGGGGGTATTCTATATTAAGTATTTTGCAATGTTAAATCAGCTTTGATTTTTTTGTTTACGAGTAGTTGAGGAAATTGAGTTTTAATTAAAAAAAAGTTTAGCAATATTTTCAGTAATTAGAATTTTAGTTAAACGAAAATCCCACAATTCATAAAACTATTCCGTAATATCAGCATCATCATAAACAACAGAAAGTTACTTCCTTCTTTTAAACAATGACGCGCACTCTCATTTAAATAATAAACAATTTTGTATTGAACACAAATTAAGCAAATGAAGTCCCCAAAAACAATAAATAGATGTTTTCATTACCACATCTGGCCTCTAAACAAACAAATCAATTAGTGTTATTTGTTTATCACCTCAACCGCAAAAAGTACTCGCAAAATTTCAATAACACGTCCGTCTCTGTAGCCAGAATAAAATATTTATTTTAATTTTTTTCTTCATTAAAAATGGGGGTAATAACTTTTACAAGGAAGTTTGATCAGTGTTCCGCTTTATTCTTTTTCTTTTCGCTTATGAATGATGAAATTAACTCATGCAAACGAGTACTTCGCCTTTTTAACTTTCAGTACTTTCAAAAATGAGTTTTGCTTAAATAAAATGTGTATTCGATCGTGATATACGGTCAGGCACAGTGGTTAAGTTTAATAAGTATGTGATAACATTCATATTGCTCATACAGTGGGGTATTTTTGTTTCTGAGATCTCTGCAATTGCCAAGGGTAATTTCCGAAATCCCGAAATAGGGATTATTCGGTATTTACGCTGCATTTTTCTTAATTCTTCCCAGACTCACATTAAGTCTTAATATTGATTGAAATTTTTTGCACTCAGGCCTTACGATTTGAGAAAACAGTTCTTATATTTGATATTGTCAATAAAAATAGGTCTGTTTGTAGAAGCTCTGATTTCTTCAGTGCCGAAGCTTTTAAAATGCAATTTTTTTTCGTTGCATGTCTATATAAATATTAAATTTATTTTGTTTTTAACCTACTACAAAAAAGTTTCTAATCGGACAACCCTAGACTTCTCTATTTGCAAAGGAGAGGGCCAATATAAAATATCTAAATATATAAATTTCATATAAACTGTTAACAGAAATCCATGCAGAAATATTTTAGTTCTTTTCTAGGAGAAAATCTGGAAACGAAAAAAATAATCTTGGGTTTGAATTTTTCAAAATCTTTAGGTGACCCACTTCGGGGTAGATATGGTTTAAACTTAAAGTCGAAAGCCTCTTTTTTAATTGTTTCATAACTCCAGAATTTTTTTCATTTATTTCCTAAAAAATCCACCACTGTGCAAGAATATGTTTTCGAAACAAAAGCCTTTTATGTTTAAACCGTCTTCAAAAAAGTAGAAGCCACTTATTCCTGCATCCTCACCACTGTGCCTCGTTTTTCATCATCATTGTGCGTACAATGACTACTTGTTACGAATTTGTTATTGCTATTGTTGTTGTTTCACTGTGTTGTGTTGAGTGTCATAGTGTCCACAGTTGTTGTATCCCCAATGTTCTTTATGCTTTTAGGGTTTTGACCGTTCAAGACCATTTATCTTCTTTCTTATATAAACGATGAAACCAAGTTTTTTTTAGTCTGCGTCTGTTTGTGCGTGTTTGTTATTTCAAAATTAAATTCTACGCGTGTTTTGTTTAAGACTTTTTGTTTTCGTAAATATAAGGGTCAAGGTCTTTCATACAGATTCAACAGGTTTTTTGATTCTTTGGAAGGCAAACGGCTAATAAAAGGCATCCGTATGAAAGAGAAACACTGGCAGGAGTTTTCCAAAATTTATTTAGCAAAACAAGAAAAAGGGAACGGAGCTTAATTGTAGGTACACTCCTGGAAATAAATGTTTCATTTTCAGAAAGAAAAAGTTATTTTTGTTTCCCTTTTACTTTATTATTGGTATTTACTGTTTTTAAACTTCAATATATTCTACAGCTTCTAGAGAACTGGCAAGGATTGAGTAAATATCCTTTTTGAAAAAATAATAATACTATTATAATTTTCAGCGATAAGAAATTGTAAAAATACATACTTTTTTACAGTGTACTCAAGGATAAGCAAACAAAAAATTGTTACGGGCCTTGCGTTATTATTTTGTTTACTTTAACTTCTGAAAGCATATTTTTTGTCAGTTTAATTGCCCCCAGTTCAACGATACTGAATTAAAAATCAGGGTCATTAGCCCAGGCCAACAAATCAAATCGTAAAGGAAGAGGTAAATGACAAAACTTGCTTGTCTTATTCGTGTGCAATACGTTAAATTACAACAGAATGTCTGAAGGATTTTGTTTTTTGTGAACACCTTGAGACATTCGATTTTTTTTAACAGCATTATATAACTTTATATATGAAGTGTTAAATATTATATGACACAGATTTATTATATTAAGAGGACTGATTATATTTTATAGAGCAGACGAATACAAGTAGTATCCTTTCATTTTATTCGAGCGTGATTGTGATTGAGAAAAATATATATTATCTTATTTTTCATTATTCCAGCAATTGACCAGATTCAAAAATATTTTTAAATTTATTTACTTTCTATTATATCTTGATAATTTTTAGAACAATGAATTTTGAAACACGTTTTAAGTTGAAAATGACACCCTACATCTTGGGTGTTGAAATAAATTCGCAACGGAGTAAATTTAGATAAATCAAATAGGTAAGACGACCAAATTCTTTTTTTCAAATTTCGTGTCATCTAATGCTATCTATTTTTTTCTATAGATCCCGCGTAGCCCACTGCATCAGTAGGAGCCATCCTAGTAGGATTGTCGGTCGTAAAAAAAACCAATAGCTTTGAATTTTACTGTGAGTCCCCAATTTTAGTTTTGAATAATAAAAAAAATTATTCCTCTTGTGTTTTCTCAATTTTAACCTGAACTCAAAGACGTATCAGTATAGCCCGTATTTCTATTTTGATATGGGTATTGTATCGACAAAAAAGGCGTATCGCTACATACTCTATGTTGGTTGTTTTCATAACGGGCCATTGTTCCATTAAAAGAAAATGTTCACCAAATATCAAAGAGTTTTCCATCAAAAGTCGTTTTCGTCAAGAAGTAGTTTTTTCTTAAATAAATAATTTTTCATCAAAAAGTACTTTTTTGTAAAGGAGAACTTTTATATCAAAAAGTACTTTCACATCAAAACGTGCTTTTTCATTGAAAAGTATCTACTTTTACTTCAAAATGTACTTTTCCATCAAAAAGTATCTACTTTTCCCTTAAAAAGTACTTTTCCATCAAAAAGTACTTTTCCATCAAAAAGTACTTTTCCATCAAAAAGTACTTTTCCATCAAAAAGTACTTTTAAATCAAAAAAAGTACTTTTCAATCAAAAGGTACTTTTTCATCAAGAAGTACATTTCTATCAAGGAGTACTTTTCAATCAAAGAGTACTTTTCCATCAAAAAGTACTTTTCCATCAAAAAGTACTCTTCCATCAAATAGTACTTGTCCATCAAAAAGTATCTACTTTTCCTCTAAAAATTACTTTTCAATCAAAGAGCATTTTTCCATTAAATAGTACTTTTCCATCAAAAAGTACTTTTCCATTAAATAGTACTTTTCCATCAAAAAGTACTTTTCCATCAAAAAGTACTTTTCCATCAAAAAGTACTTCTCCATCACAAAGTACTTTTCCATCAAAAAGTACTTTTCCATCAAAAAGTACTTCTCCATCACAAAGTACTTTTCCATCAAAAAGTAATTTTCTATAAAAAAGTACTTTTCCATCAATAAGTACTTTTCCATTAAAAAGTACTCTGCTATCAAAAAGTACTTTTCTATCAATAAGTACTTTTCAATCAAAAAGTACATTTCCATCAAATAGTACTTTTCAATCAAACAGCACTTTTTCATCAAAAAGTTCATTTCCATCAAAAAGTACTTTTCAATCAAAAAGTACTTTTCAATCAAAAAGTACTTTTTCATCAAAAAGCACTTTTCCATGAAAAAGTATTTTTTCATCAAAAAGTACTTTTCCGTCGAAAACTACTTTTCCTATTGTAAAAATAACACAAGTTTTTCATCAAAAAATACTTTTCCATCAAAAAGTACTTTTCCTTCAAAAACAAAGTACTTTTTCATCAAAAAGTTCTTCCCCGTCAAAAGCAAAGCCAAAACAATTACACGTTTACATGTACATAGTCTTCGTTCATTAAATTATTTTAGACAAAAACATCAGATCAAAATCCTTTAGATAATTTTTATTTAATTATAGGTTTTGTCTAGTTGGTAGAAAATGATTGATAAGGCACACATATGAACATATCAGTGTGTTTGCTTAAATCGTAATATGATCAATGGGTTTACAAAATACCTATAATTACATAAGCACATACATTTGTAATAATAATTATGGTGTTTCGCAAAATATTGTTATAAAAAATACGCAATTTCAACGACTCTTTCATTTTCATTCAAGGCTATTTAAAACTAATTTAACAAAAAAGTTATTTTCGTCTCGAATTATTGGCCTTGATCGTTTTTTATAGACTATAAAAATATGAAATTAATATGTTTCGATTAGAAATGTATACGAGGAGACGGCACTTATTCTGATGATACGTTTACTATTTGCGCTGCCTACAAAAATTTCGTCATAATTTTATGACTTTTTTGTCGATTTTGTTCCGTATTGTCCCCAACGTGAACTAATTAAATTGAAATGATTGTGTGACAGACGGCTAGAGAATTGAAAAACCGAAATGTTTATTATGAAATTACTAGAGTCTACATTGATTTCACGTGAATAAAGCGTGTTCCTTGCCGTTGTCGGTTGTGTGGTCTTAACCGGCTAAAAAACTTCATTTCAAATATTGAAATATATATAGAGACAATTTTATTGGTGCCATTAATTATTTATAAGTCGTAAATCTCATGCCTTAGGCGATAAGATTAGCTGTCCGAAATTTCAGTGCAATAGCGTTTCAAAGGCCATTCTCAATCAGATAAGTTTTCATTTTCTATTTGATAGAATTTAGAGTAGCGCTAGCGCGCGGGATCTATTGGATAACTTAAGTGCTTTCAGAAGGTCTCACAATTAAAATAAATTAAATATGGAAATAATTTTAAACACACAAATTGTTTCTATTGTTCCCTTAATTCACACTTTCTAAGTAACGTAATTTATTTCTTGGCGCCGTTTATTTAAATTATCATTAGAATCTTTATCACCATTCACTGTCATTGAAGAATTATAGGAACCGATAGTTTGTAATTGTTGTATGACAAAACAAATATTCCGTTCGTTTAAGGTGTCGTCGGCTTTCTGTGCATGAGTGCGGAGAGTGATTGCAACACAGAACGTAATTGAAATGTACTCGTTGTATGATGGGAGATGGGTGTGCCATTTCGCAAGACCCTCTACGTTGTCGTTATCGGTTGCTAATTTAATACAAATTAAATAAATATTTGCAAACGTTTTCTATGTTTGTTTTTTTTTTTGTTTGTTTATAATCGTAATAACTTTGATTACAAACGTCCCTGCACCCAGCCCACTTCCAGCAAACAATTTATCAGTTGCAGTAAATGCAATCACATTAAGCGCTACTACCTAGAGTTGATATTTTTATTGCAAAATAAATTATTGTTTTGCAAATACTCGTATTACCTAATACTTTTATAACGACATACTATTTAATTAAGTTTAAAATTAAAATGTGCCTGCCCTTATCGCCCGATTGGTTTGATTTCTATTATTTATTCAAAGATGATGATTTAGCAATTAGTTTGAGTACTAGAATCATTTATTACATCTCGTCTTGTCTGAATAATTTATTCGTATAACTTGACGGCATTTCCGAACATTGATTTATGATGGGTTGTTGCGCTTTTGCAATAGAACGTGGTTACGATTTCCAGATAACCCTTTGCAACACTTGATAATTACATGAAGACTTCTAGATAATAAATTCAAGATTGTTGAGTTCCGCTTCACAAAATCTAATAAATATTTCTCCTAACATTTCAGTTTATTTTTGGTCGAAATGTTTTTAAAATTCAAGTGAAAATATCTACAAAACAAAACCCTGTTCCAAAATCTATTGTAGATATTTTACTTGCAGATAATGGTGTTGAGAAACTGGCTACTGATATAAATATGGTTCGTCTGGACTTTTTTACTTATGTCGTACTTCTTAATACCAAGATAATTTATAGTCAACTGATACTATTGTATAAAAATATACTTTTGCAAAAATATATGAAATTTTTTATCAGAAACTTTTTATTTTCGAATTTTTATTGTACGTAGATATTGTTTGATAAGACAGCAGGAAGGAAGACAGTGAAATAGACAGTTAATCTTTTTTTTAATTATGGTACTTCTCTATAAATAAAATTTTTACAGGTATTATTTTATTTTAAATTAAACCATGCCATAAAAATATAGTTATTTTTTATAGAAGAATTTCTAAGGTATTTTTTATGATAAGTATTTTTTATATAAATTTACTTTTTTAATGTAAATATTTTTTTTACAAGATACTATTGGCAAATTTCGTAACTTCTGTGCGCTTGAAAGGTTAATATCTTTTTAAAAAGCATTTTATCCGTAAAAAGATAATTTTTTATAAAAATACGTTTTTATAAAAAAGAACTTTTTTACATGGAGCAAATTTTTAAAGCAGGGTACATTTTTACAGCCTTTTTTTATAAAAAAATCATGTCAATAACAAGAGTTTCTCTTTAATACCTTTTTTTTGTCAAAGGTACTATTCGAAAAAAGGTACTTATTGGAAAAGGGTATGTTTTGGTAAAGGGTATTTTTTGGAATAAGGTATTTTTTTGAAAAAATTTATTTTTTGGAAAAGGGTATTTTTTGGAAAAAGGTATTTTTTTGAAAAAATTTATTTTTTGGAAAAAGGTAGTTTCTGGAAAAAGGTATTTTTTGGAAAACGGTATTTTTTGGAAAAAGGTATTGTTTGGAATAAGGTATTTTTTGGAAAAAGATATTTTTTTGAAAAATTTTATTTTTTGGAAAAAGGTATTTTTTTGAAAAAAGGTATTTTTTTGAAAAAATTTATTTTTTGGAAAAATGTATTTTTTGGAAAAAGGTATTTTTTTGAAAAAATTTATTTTTTGGAAAAAGGAAATTTTTGGAAAAAGTTATTTTTTTGGAAAATAAGTACTTTTAGAAAAAAAGTACTTTTTTGAAAGAGGTTACTTTTTGGAAAAAACGTTATCTACTTTTTTAAGAACATATTTTTTGTAAAAAAAATATACATGTATGTACATGTACGTACATATGTATATACTTTTTTGTAAAAAGGTACTTTCTGTAAGAAAAGTACTTTATTTAAATTGTTAAATTCTGTACAAAGGTACTTTTTATAAGAACTTTTCTTTTTATGAAAAAAAAATTGTTTTGGAAATTGGTTCTTTTTGTTAAAAGAGTAATTTTCGCTAAAAGGTACTTTTTGCCAAAAAAAAAATACATTTTGCAAAACGTAATTTTTTTGAAACACAAATTTTTTTTTTGCAAAATAATGTACTTTTTGAAAACAAAGTGCTTATTGTAATATGAAGTAGTTTTTGTAAATAAAAATATTTTCTGTAAATAAAAGAACTTTTAATAAAATATATACTCTTTTTTTTAACACTAACCATTTTTTAAGAGACTTTTTGTAAAAGATTGCTGGTGTGCAAAACAGTGCATCTTCAAATGAAAATATATTTTAAATTTTTTAAGGTTGAGTTTAATAAATATGAATTAAAAAAGGTCAATAAAAGTTAATAAAAGAAACATTAAATGTCTTTAAAGTGCTTTAAGGTAATTTATTTGAAATATTATTTTAAAGTACTTCATAAAAGCATTTTTTTTAACTAAATAGCTTTCTAGCCATATTTTTAAACGAATTTAATTCTTTAGAATATTTTTTGTAATTAGTAAGAAATTAATTGAAGTTACCTGCAATTTTATTTAACTGTCTGCTGAACTTTAATATCAGACATAAAACAAATTGTTTGTTAAAAACAATATTTTATTAAAAAAAATTATCAAATATTGACATAAATCTGTACATACATAAATATTTGGTAATTATATTATTGATAAGTAAAGCAACAAACGACTTAATCAAGCCGCTCTGTTTAGCAAACGTTAGATAAGTGGAATAAAATGAAAACCCAGTTAAAGCACCGTAACAAAAGCGGTTGTTTACTAATAATCTTATTTATGCGTATCTTTCCAATTGCATTTGTTATTTTAACCAATAGTACTTAATACATATTATCTAAAAGTGCAACAAAGAAATTGTGCAAATAATTAAATGTCACATGTGTTGATAACGAAAAAATATGCTTGCCTTTATGCATAAAGCTGTTCATTCGTTTTTTTTTTTCAAAAAGAACTTATTATAACAGATTTATGAGCCTGTATAACAATTATGAAGAAATTGAGCAAGTGTTTTGAAAAAATATAAATACTAGTATATGAATTCTAAAATTAATTAAAATTAAAAATAAACTTATTTGAAGTAGTGTATAATTTTCATGAGAGAAGAATATTTTAGAAAAAATTCGTTTTCATCACTTTCACGCAAAGCGTTTGATAAATCCTTTCATATCGAGAACGGAGACGAAATACCTTCTAAAGAAAGTACCTTTTCAATAAGTGCCTTTTCAATAAGTACTTTTTCAATAAGTACCTTTTCAATAAGTTCGTTTTCAATAAGTCCCTTTTCAATAAGTACCTTTTCAAAAAGTACCTTTTCAATAAGTCCCTTTTCAATAAGTACCTTTTCAAAAACTATCTTTTCAATAAGTAATTTTTCAATAAGTACCTTTTCAATAAGTATTTTTCAATAAGTTCCTTTTCAATAAGTACCTTTTCAAAGAGTACCTTTTCAATAAGTAATTTTTCAATAAGTACCTTTTCAATAAGTACTTTTTCAATAAGTACCTTTTCAAAAAGTACCTTTTCAATAAGTACCTTTTCAATAAGTAATTTTTCAATAAGTGCTTTTTCAATAAGTGCCTTTTCAATAGGTACTTTTTCAATAAGTACCTTTTCAATAAGTATTTTTTTCAATAAGTACCTTTTCAATAAGTACCTTTTCAATAAGTACTTTTTCAATAAGTACCTTTTCAAAAAGTACCTTTTCAATAAGTAATTTTTCAATAAGTACCTTTTCAATAAGTACCTTTTCAATAAGTCCCTTTTCAATAAGTACCTTTTCAAAAAGTACCTTTGCAATAAGTAATTTTTCAATAAGTACCTTTTCAATAAGTACTTTTTCAATAAGTACCTTTTCAATAAGTCCCTTTTCAATAAGTGCCTTTTCAATAAGTATTTTTTCAATAAGTACCTTTTCAATAAGTACCTTTTCAAAAAGGACCTTTTCAATAAGTACCTTTTCACTAAGTACCTTTCCAATAAGTACCTTTTCAATAAGTACCTTTTCAATAAGTACTTTCCCAAAAGTCTGGGCCAAATTACGGCATTCGATTCGAAACGAAATTTCAATACAATTTATATACAAATTTCGATCGATATCGAATGCCGTAATTTGGCCCCTGCCTTTTAAAATAAAATTTTTTTCAGAAATACCCATCAAAAAGCTTTTTCGAAGAGCAGCCTTCTTAAGTCAGTTCTTGTTTACGATTGCACGTAATTACATATCACCACCTAAAATCCAAAACGGCGTAAGCCAGAAAAATTTTGATTAATTATGATGTATTTTAAATTAAATATGTATGTATTTTTTATTAATTATGATGTATTTTAGTTAATTACACCATAATCAATCAAAAAGTTGTTTTTGAATTTTTAGCCAATTACATATGGCGTATTAGATTTTAGCTGACGACAGGTATTTTTGCAGATTACCTTTAAAACAATCATTTCAACAAGTATTTCTGCAAAAAAATAACTTGCAAATCAATTTTATTTAAAAGAAGCCTTTTAAATGGCCGTTTTCAAAACTACATATAATTATAGCATGACTGAGGATCGCCTATTACCGTCACCAACAACCTTATGAATGAGCAATACACAGCAACCTATTTTGCTGATGTTCACTCACTCAAAGAATGATTTGCTTTCGTAGGTGATTTCGTTTTTATAAATTTATGTCTGAAGGTGGGAACTTTTTTTACGTCATACAAATTTTTCTCATGTGATGAATAAAGGGGTGGGGGCCGTTCTTTAACTACTCAGTACATTTTGTAATCAACAGATGATTTGTTTATATTTTTATCGGAATTCGTTTTGAACTGATTTATTTGAGTTTATCGGTTTTTGTTTTTTTTATGTATTCTGTTTGTTCTTTTTATTATTGTTTTCCTTGAATCTATTTAAAGAATATTATAAAAAAAAATATATGCAAAATATATAAAGTCTGTCTGTCAGTAATTTGGTCATCCAATTTTTATCAAATTTAATTTAAAATTTGTTGGAAAAACACTCGTTCGCCGTAACTACAGCAGCAAAAACAATTTTATTTATGCTCGGAGTCATGCAATTTGGGCGTGAACAGGCTAAAATAACGAAAATATGTTTGAAAAGATTTTGCGGAATTTTGGGATTTCTGCAAAATAAAAATATGTATATGTATGTGTGTATGTATGTAAATTTAGTATATACAATAGCATTTTATTTATCGCCTAAAAAACAATTAAAAGATACCAGCAATGTTATTTAGGATCATTTATTTATATTTTCGTTACCATTTGAAAAATAAAAATTTCTTCTTAATTTGATTTGTGTTGCCTGTGCCAGTCGCTTAAATCTCTTTTAAATATATAACAGACCTACACAATGTTTTTGATATTTGTTCATGCTATTAGTACATTAATACATATACACATACATATAATGTGCATAAGTGTTTAGGGAATATAAAAGAATTTAAGACACACAGGATATCAAATAAATAAACAAGTATTATTTTGTTTACGTATTGCGAGTTTTAGTAAATTTTTTCGTGCGTTGTACGTAAGAAACCACCCATTAATTTTTAATGCCGCACTGACGTTACAAATGATGTAACATCTAAATACGTCATTCGTGCATAATTTATACGACAGGAAAAATGACAAATAATAAGTCAAGCTGACTACCTTTCAAAATAATTTATACTTATACGAGGGTTATTACTTACATATATATATATATATATATATATATATATATATATATATATATATATATATATATATATATATATTGTAAACCTGACATAAGAAAGCATTGCCAATGCGAATCAAAATGCTCTTACGAATAGATCATATACCCACAATCGCCTGATTCTTATGTTTTAATTACCATCTTTGTCGATGTACTCATTCGAGTAAAATCATATCACGTGGGTGCTGTTGGCTGAAGTAGTAGAACACGAGACTATGAAGCGGAGGGTCGTGAGTTCGAGCCCGCGCTGAGTCATGAAATATTGTGTTGAATTCTTCTGATCAGCATTAGTGCGTGGTTGTATTCTATCTATCAATTCTATCCCCTCAATACTATCCCCTCGTTTTCAGTTCCGGCGCAATGCATGGCATAAGTAGGGGTCATCCCCTGAGTGCTGGTCCTACTCTTAAAAAAAAAAAATAAATAATCATATGATTTGCGTCTATACGCCTACATATCCTTGTCTCTTACCTCAAATCATCAGTAGACTTCAATAATAAAACCTCTTATTTTATGCATAAAATTTCAAAAACTAATTGAGAATTACACAAGCAAATTTTTACTATATAGTTAAATTGAAAATTCCCTGGAAATATATAGCAATTCAACTTATTTAAGTTATCAAACAACCCTCGTATCATATTTATGAATACATACATATAAATATTACACTTTACTATTTTTGCCAAAAGCTACATAACTGACGCCATAGTCGCTCGCCTACAATGCAAAAAGACACCCCTCACATCGTTCAATGTGTAGTTGCAAAGTCTTGCTCGTTGTGCAAAATTTCAAGCACAGCACATCCTACACAGAAGAAGAAGTTATTCCAATAACCCCAGCAACAGCCAGCCAGCCAGCCATTTATTTCGAACTATATTATTTCAAATGACCTTTAAAAAATTATGAGAACACAAATGACGTTATTGTAATTGGTAAATAATCTATTTGCCTAAACACACACACACACACACACACGCCCTCATATGAACACAAACGTGCAAGGTTGCGCTGACGATGATGATGAAAATCCTGTCAATGACACACACATTGACCATGAAAAGTTTATGTAAAATGGGAAAAGCACGAAAGTACGAGTACCTTGTGCTTTCGTTTGTTCATGGAAGGTTAATGAATTCACAACGTAAAATTAATTTTGCATTCTGAGGTGCCTACTTTGAAGAAGAATATAAAATGTATAAAACTTCAATTTTATAAGATATGATTTATATTTTTCATATACGAGGTCTGTTCAAAAATTTAGGTGAATTTTCAAAATTTTGCGGTCTGCCTATATATATTTACCACTCGTCTCGAACAGAAGTTCACTATTTAGCAGGTCTAAATTTTTTGTGAGGGTCATAAAAGTTACAAGTGTTTGAGCGTTCGGCGATTTTGAGCTCTCGATAATAGTGGATCAAAGAAGTTGCAACAAGTTTTGTGTAAAAAATGCAGTTAAGTTGACAGTGACATACAATAATTTTACTTTGAGTCAGAAAAATTTTTAAAAGTAGTACAAACTATTAGCAGAATATCTAGAAGATATAAATAGCGTCCACTGTTCACTGAAAATTACTGACAGCGATTGACAGTATCATGTTCTAAAGAGCAAAGCAACAGCACCCTCCTTCATCGGCCCTATAACCAAAATTTATCTTTGATGTAAAGGTTTGAAATAGCTAAGGGCCTGTTCGAAAATACATCACTGCGCCATGTGTTCTGATAACCAACAGATGGCAACACTTCAAATGTGGTGAATTCTAAAATGCATCACTGAAGTATATGATGAGCAAGTTTAGGTTAGGTTAGGTTAAGTTAGAAGGGCTGCCCGCCATAAGCGAGAAAAACACTGGGAGGCCATAAAGGCCCATTGTGATGCCCAGAGGACTATACCCTACATAATCTTTTCAAAACGAAGTAGTGGTTGCTGAGAACCACCCAGAACTTCTCTCTGAGGCAGTCCAGATCCCGCAGGAAAAGGATATGATGAGCAAAATAACATCAAAAAACTAATCACAAAAATGGCTGATGCAATAGATGAGTAAATATTTGATTTGTTATTTATTTGTTTTATTTTGTTAATTTATTGTTTCTCATAAATTTTTAGAATTGTTATTTTTTTTTTTTAATTTTTATTTTTTTTCAACGGGCTTAAGTTCGAATCTGCATGACTGCAAATGATTTTTTATTATGAATTTATTCAAATTCTATTTATAATTTTTTTATGTTAAAATTGGAATATTAAGAATATTTTCAATAATCATCAAACCAGCAGAACGGATCAGTACTGATTTCTAGGCCGCTACGCCATCATTTTTAGAATAGATATTGATAATGAGCAATTTCAAATCATTTTTGTATTCATCCAAGTCAAAAAATAAGTTAATTATTCATTTTTCCATTTTTAATGTTCTCGCGTTCGAAATTGCTATCAAATGAACTTTTGTTTGTTTGTGCTTCATTTAAGCATCTGCATCAGCTGTTTTGTATCAGCTGTGCAAATTAATCACACAGACACATCAGATGCAGCGCATAGATGCATTTCTGAATAGGCCCTAAAACATATTCTGTATCTTCTTTCATCTGTCCTCTCAATACCATCCCTTCGCTTCTGATTCCGGCGCAATGCAAAATCATAAAAAATGTGATTTATTTATTATGCGAAATACATAGTGAACGGAATGTGTTCCAACCACAACACTTCTGGATCAGTGAGGCCCTTGAAAGATCATTTTTCCTAAATATTAAATTTAACACAATTTCTACCAATTGTTTTTCCAAGATATTTTTCTAATGATTTTAAAATTCTGCTAGAATCCTGATTTATTCAAGTCATGAGTTGTGGTAAAGAAAAAGAGTCAAGATGGCCCTCACTGCAGAATAGGGGGAAAGTAAACTACAAACGTATTGGCAGGATATTGAGAATAGAATTATTGTAAAAGCTTCCGTTGCATTACAAAAGCAAACAATAATAACAATAATTGTTTATGTACATCCACTCAACGGTTTATTTATAATCGTTTGCGGGTAAAATCTATTAGTTTAAGTGTTAAAATATTGAATAAACGGGCGTGTACATTGTGGAAAAATTGGAATAAGGTGGCCATCATAGCTGAGAAATGATTTATATACGAGTATATTTTTTAAAGCCGAACACTCAGGGTATGACCCCTGCATATGCAATGCATTGCGCCAGAACTAGAAAGGAGGAGATAGTGTTGAGGGAACAGATGAAGAAAGATTGGAAGGTAGAGAATTTTTTGTAGCAATTTGAATATTTTACTTCGCCGGTGTTGTAATATTATTGTAATTAGTTGTCGACATCATGTCAAGACAATACCAAAAATAGGACGATTTTTCTGCAGCAAAAGCCTATTGCAATATTCAAGGCTACCAGAAGAACTTCACTAGGTGTGGGTGTTTTATTTTTGTTGTCTTGAGGTGATGTTGACAATTTGTTATAACGGGTGTTTTTATAAGAGCTTGCTGATTTGAAATTTAAATAAAACACATGCCAAATTATGAAATGGCCAAAAAAATTGTTTATTTGGTAGATAATTTCTTGTCATTTAACATTTAAATATAATTTCGGGCATATGGCAACCACGACTATTTTGCACAAAGGTCATTCTGGAGGTCCAATTTTCGACCACCTTTTCAAGCATTTGAGGGCGTATTTCAGCAATGACACGTTGATTGCTGGTTTCCAAAGCGTCAATCGTTGCTGGTTTATCCACGTAAACCAATGATTTCAGGTATCCCCACAAAAAATAATCGAGTGGCGTCAAATCACACGAACGCGGAGGCCAATTCACCGGTCCATTTCTCGAAATAATGTTGTCGATGAAATGTTCTCTCAATAAGTCCATTGTTTCGCCCGCAGTATGACAAGTGGCACCATCCTGTTGAAACCACATTTCGTTTACATCCATCCATATCTTGAAGTTTTGGCACCAAAAATTCATTGGTCATGATTCTGTATCGATTTCCATTCACGGTAACGCCTCGTCCTTCCTCATTTTTAAAGAAATAAGGACCGATGATTCCACCAGCCCATAGACCGCACCAAACAGTACATTTATCGGGATGCATTGGTAATTCTTGGACGGCGTGGGAATTATCAATTTTGCTTGTTGACATATCCATTCAACCAAAAATGCGCCTCATCACTGAAGAGAATTTTGCGGTAAAAAAGCGGATAAACATTTTTAATTGAACACTGTTTTTGAAAATAAATTTCCACGATTTGGAAGCGTTGTTCTGGAGTTAACCTGTTCATGATGATTTGCCAAACAATACTGAATAGAGACGTCACTTTAAACTGTCAAAACAGCTGTCAGACAACAGAGTGATTCGTATAAAAAAAACTTCATAAAAAAACACCCTTTAGAATAAGGGGGAATATTTATCTCTAACAACCGTTCTTTTAAAACGACCACTAAACTTGTCCGTAGCACTAAAAAAATTACTTAAATCAGTCGAACGTCCTTACAAAGAGATTATCCAAATAGATGGAAATATTAGCAATCAAACACTACATAAAGAGAATGAAGTACATTTTCTATGAAGCGCTTGTCGCCATTTACTTAATTTTTAATTTTTTTTTTTATCTTGGACCAGCACTCAGAGGATGACCCCTACATATGCAGTGCATTGCGCCGGAACTGGTAAGGAGGGGATAGTATTGAGGGGACAGATAAAGAAAGATGAGAAGATAGAGAATTTCCTGTAGCTATTTCAAACTTTTTTGCTACGCTGGCTAATTTTTGCTACAGCACAGACGAAGGAGGGTGTTGCTGTTGCCCTGCTTTTTTTTTTTTTTTTTTTTTTTAGGAGTAGGACCAGCACTCAGGGGACGACCCCTATATATGCAATGCATTGCGCCGGAACTGAAAACGAAACTGAATAGTATTGAGGGGACAGATTAGGAAAGATGAGAAGATAGACAGTTGTTTTTGTAGCTATTTCAACCTTTTACTTCGCCGACTAATTTTTGCTACAGGGCCGACGAAGGTGGGTGCTGTTACTCTGATTTTTAGTACATGATAGTGTCAGTCGCTGCCAATTATGTTCAGTGACCAGTGACTATGCCTTCATCATTGAAACAGGCTGGCAACAACTAACACAACCTCGCACTAATGCTGATCAGAAGAATTAAACACAATATTTCCTGACTCAGCGGGGGCTCGAACTCACGACCCTCCGCTTCATAGTCTCATGTTCTGCTACTTCAGCCAACAGCACCCAGTACATGATAGTGTCAGTCGCCGCCAATTATGATCAGTGACCAGTGACTATGCCTTCATCACTGAAACAGGTTGGCAACAACTAACACAATCATGCCCTAATGCTGATGAGAAGAATTTAACACAATATTTCATGACTCAGCGCGGAGTTGAACTCACGACCCTCCGCTTCGTAGTCTCATGTTCTACTACTTCAGTCAACAGCACCCAATTTTTGTTAAAAAAAAAAGTGCCGACTACTGGTACATGCCGACTTTAAGAGTGTTTTCGGTATTTACAGTCTGGTTTGCATTTTGCGACCGTGTTGTTGTTGTGTTGCTTAAAGGACGAGGTGTGAGGTAATCACAATAATAACAAAATGACGACGTGCCATGACGTGCGTATGTTTTATTTTGTTTTCGATTTATCTACATACATATTTAGCTTTTCAGGTATTTTTTTCTATGCTGTTGAGCAAAAAGCGTCTTTGTTTGAATCTATTGTTTATTTTCACACGTTTTACCTTTGCACACACATCCATATAAACATTCATATATAAGCCTTTGTATGTGCTTACAAAGTTGCTTGGGAGCTGAATAACCTGGTTTTTGTTGTTTCTAAGTTTACATGTTTTTATGTTTGTAAATATTTTGCATTTCCAAAAGAAAAACGACGAAGAGTAATTTTTATTAAGGGGTGTGTTTGGCTGGTGCTTTCGTGTGAGTTGTGGGTACTGCGCATTTTTTATTTTTTACTGCATGAAATAAACTGGCCATGGAATATTTACAAAAAAAAATCAGTTGGAGATGCAAAACAGAAAACATACAAATTTTCAAATAATAATTTTAATTAACGGATGTAACTCAGGCGTATACACACACACACACACACGTCAAAGTTGATTGCATGTCACTGCCAGTGATGCCAATTTGGTGCTTTAACTCCTTATGGACTTCTTCTGCCAACCTGTTACTACTCTGTAATGCCTTGAATATTGCAGTTGAATTTTAGTTTTTGGAAAAAGCGTCCTATTTTTGAAATCATCTTTACGTGACGTCGACAATTAATTACAGAATAAGGGGGAATGTCTCTAATGACAGCTGCCGCAATAGGAACAAAAATTTATACGTTTTCTAATAATCGGCATGTGGTGAATAATTTTTAGTTTTTATTACTCAATAATCTCCATTTTATTTCGGCAGCTTTCAAATATTTGGAGGCAGCAAAACAAAGTAGTATGTAGGCATTACATTTGAAATATGAAAAGTAAAGAAGAAAAGATGTCTTAAAAGCGCACTTTGCGAGATAGGAGAAGGAAATATTTTGATATAAGGTGCCAGTAATACGAAGTTTCACCAAAGAGAACAGTTTATAAGAACTAGTTATTGCAGAATAGGTCCACAAAAATTTGGCGGCAAATTGCGGACTGTACTGTAGATGTACTGCAGGTTCTTTCATTAATCGTGCAGGAAAACCGGCCAACTGTGATCGATCCATTTTCAATATTCAATAGAGTTGAAATAAGTTTTGGCATGTGCCCTAAAAGTTTTGAATACAAGGGATATATAACAGTGGCATATCTAAATGTATGTCCGTCCACATCAGATGTAGTGAGAGTTTGATTCTGGGAAGGTCAGAATCGTTCTGATTGTTTTGGTATTTTCTAAATAAAATTAAAAAATCATAATCATATTCCCCCTTATTCTGTAACTATTTGCCTAATGGTAGGAACACAACTGGGACGAACGACGAATTTCGTTCAGTAGGACGAATTCGTTGGTAAAAATTCGCTCTATAAATTCGTCGTATGAAACACAATAACGACGAATAAATTGAAATAATGAACAAAAGAAATGTAAATTTTGTTAAAAATCTTTGTAATCCTCTGATGCCAAATTCTTTAGACATTCAATAATTAGCCCGGTGGTGTCCATTTTTTTCCAGAACAAATTCCTTTTTGTTATTATTTTCTGAAAATTTTTTCTGTAAATAAATTATTATTTTCATTTAACAACTGATGGGGTGACCATATGAAAAAGTACGAAATAGGAAGAAAGAATATATTATAAAAAATGTTCAAAATTAATAAAAAGTCGTCCGAATGATAAATTTTTGTGAATTGGTGAATGCATTTTTAGTATATACTGAAAATTTTCCTTGTAGATGCAACAATACAGTAGTGAAATATGTTTTTCCACAAAAAACTAGTTTGAGTATATGAAACCTGGGCACCTCATATTGATTTGTTCGTCGCTCGCTGACGAAGCAATTAGAAATAAGTCTATTTCAACTTTCGCTGAGTATGACGAATTTCGACCAACGCCACGATTGTGTGCATTTTCATATACACCAATGTGTTTTATTTTTGGCGACGAATATTCGCGACCAAAAATTCGTCGCTCGTCTCAGTTGTGTTCCTAGCATAAGTCACATCTGTATTTTCTGTTGCCCACAACCAGAATGTAACTATTCTATTTTTGATATTGCCTTGACGTGACGTTGACAAATATTTACAGAATACGCAAAGGGATTATATATTAGACTTAAAAGTATATTGAATTGTTTAACGATTTGATTAACTTCCTACTATAAAATTCAATGTCGACAATTGGGTCATAAAATGACGAACTTGGGAGGCGTACGCCGTCTGTTGCTGCATTTACCCTACATTCTGTACATGTTATATGTATGTACTATATGTGTTTGTATGTTATACATATTTTAAATATTTACTTAAAATGTGTTTATACGATTTGCTTTGATGAACGAAGTTTTTTTCGTTGCTGGTTGATTTACGAATGAATACCTTGCGGAACGATGTGTTAAAATGTTTCACATGGAAATGAAGCAAGATATTTTAATAAATACATATCGTTTGAACGCATTTGTAATATTTTTAGAGAGAATGTGAGTGCAGTTTCATATTATTATTATTTACTTAGTTTGTAGCTTTCAATACAAAATGCAGTTATACAAATAGGTATTTATTTACATATACTATGTACATATAAAGCTTGAGTGCGTGACATAGAATACCATTGGAAGTGAGTCTTAGTGAATAGAGTTCAATTTTTCTGCTCATGTTGGTAATGAATGATCTGACCTTGTCCAACTATCTTTCTCCATTTATCCAAATTATCGTTTATGTTGGTCGTCGAAACGAGACATTTTTTTTTTAATTTAAAATCGTGCTATTTTATTTCAGAAATTTAAAAAACCTAAAATTCAGAACACGAGACTGTGAAGCGGAGGGTTCTGGGTTCGAGCCCGCACTGAGTCATGAAATATTGTGTTGAATTCTTGTGATCAGCATTAGTGCATGGTTGTGTTAGTTGTTGCCAGTCTGTATTCAATGATGAAGGCATAGCACTGGTCGCTGAACATAATTGGCAGCGACTGACACGATCGTGTACTAAAAAGCAGAGTAACAGCAACACCCTCCTTCGACGGTCCTGTAGCAAAAATTAGCCGGAGAAGTAAAAACGTTGAAGTAGCTTAAAAAAATCGCTATCTTCTCATCTTTCTTCATCTGTGTCCTTAATACTATCCCCTCCGTTCTGTTCCGGCGCAAATGCACTGCATTTGCAGGGGTGAGTGCTGGTACAAGATAACAAAAATGTCTCTCACGACCATGTCACAGAGTTCAATACCGTTCGAAAAACAGAATTCTTTCGGTATTTCGATTCCTTAGAAAGCTACAAACGGTACAATATTTCGGAACGGTCTCACAAACGGAATTCGTTAATTATCGAGATTTTTGAGATATAATAATGCCGGTTGGTTGGTTTACTATGGCCCAGTACACTCGGGTCTCGTTTTATGCCGAATTTTTTATGCGGATTCGAATTTATGCGATTTTTAAATGAACGATTTTTTTTTAGAATTGTAACAGGTTTTGAAATTTTAATTAAGCCAAGTTTGCACCACTTATATAGTCGTTACAGCTTGTGTTTTTTTACGATGCGTAGACGATACGTATATATGAGTGTTGTGTGTTATTATTGAAAGAACAAACTGGGGATTTGCCTCTTATTAGCTGGTGTTTCTTTAATCACGCTGCAGTGTTTTTTCTGTGCATAGCTGATACGCATGCGTGTTGTGAGAACTCCTTGTTTTATTTTTTTTTATCACAAATGAAAATCATAAAAATAGATTCATATCGAATATTATTTATTTGTTGGGTTTTGTTTATATGAGTTTTATAGCCTACTCTGCTTATTCTGGTGTGATTTTTGTAAATCGTTTTCATTTGTGAATTCTCAAATGGTTTTTAAAAGTCTTTACATAAGATAAGAGGTTTCAAACTCTTTAAAACTGTGGTGGAAGTCTACTGACGATTTGGTAAAGCACCAATGAAATGCATATAGAGTCTATATTATAGACATTTCTTAACCACCCAACAAAAAATATATTTCATTTTGTAAAATATATATATATTTGTATTACAGGATGTTAATTTCCCAACAGGCTATAGGTTCAAATCTGCGAAACTGCAAATTATTTTTTATTTTATTTTTATTTTTAATAAATGAACGTGATTGCATTCTATTTATTAATTTTTTTGAGAATGGAATATTTAGAATATTTTTCATAGTCATTAAACCAGCAGATATTTTTTTATGCGACTTTGTTTTGATTTTTAACTAAAATTTGAATTTATGCGATTTTTCAAAATTTTGGAACGAATCATTAGTTTTTATATGAAGCTAGAGTATATTTTTAGGCGAATTTGATTTATGCGATTTTTTTTTTTTTTTGGAAAGCATCTATCGCATAAAACGAGACCTGAATGAACGAGACCTGAGTGTACGAGACCTGAGTGTACGAGACCTGAGTGTACAGTTTGCCGGAGCATCTAACCATCGAGAGAAGTTAATACGTTTAGCAACGCTAATTCCTGGCATTAGAAAGAAGCTATAGTCTTGGGTACATGACTGAAATCCAGATCTCGAACAAAATCATTTTTGGAAGCATCTTAAATCACAGTGTCCCATTGGCATATTTGTTTGATTAGCGACAACACCGAAAGAGAAGAATCGTAGACAGCCTGAAACTATACTATATATTCTTAACATATGAGAATCATTAAATAATATGTCCCTGGTTGACCCCTGCAACCCCACATCCCTAAGAAACTTTCCCGTCCGCAGTTCAAAAATCCCCATTGAACAACTCAACCTTCCTTCAGCTTAAATGAATATAAATTCCTAGAGGTTAACACTCGAACTGCAAGCACGTCTCTAAAGCTGGATTCACCCATTGTTTCGGAACAAAAAATTTGTTCCGAAACAATTTTTTTTATATGTAGTTTGACGTCTCTCTTTTTGAGAGAGAGAGAGCGAAAGAGAGTTAACTTTGTTCGGAACATGGATTGGTTTAATTTTAATTTTTGTTCTGAAACATTTCAACTGTGATGCCAGCTACTTTAAATTTTTAAGTAAAGTTGAGCTGAGATGCCACATCATATTACATGAACATCTATATAATACAATACAATCTTAATAAAATTAAATTTTTATTTTATTAAGATGTTTTAATTTTACAATTTGTTTATTACACAAAAAAATATATGAGTGTGACGCCAAGAAAACAAGCAAATTGCATTCATCTGCTACTGTGCTGCCTAATTGAAAAACTAACACGCATCGTTTACAAAAATATGTCATATGGTAGCCTTGTTTTTCCAGAACAATTGTTCGAAGTGGGTGAATCGTTTCAGAACAAACTCAAAAAACTAAAATTGTTTCGGAACAAATTTTTTGTTCCGAAACAGTGGGTGAATCCAGCTTAACTCTATTCTATCTACTTGCGTACTAGTACCTACATACATATACATATGCATGTGTGTTGCATACCTGAAACAAAAACGACAACAAGAAGAGAAAGCAGAGTCGGAGAGTAACTGCCAGAGTACACGCAAACTTGTGAATTATTTGTTTGCGTTTGTGTTCGGTTGTGTATTCTATGCTATTCTATAATCTTTCACTGTTCACGTGAACATGAAGCCGATATCATGAGGTCAACGCGTGAACAGCAAGCAATTGCTATTGCTGCTAGTTGTGAAAATAGTACAATAACAAATACATGCTTAAATTTCATAGTATCTATCTTTTACGACTGCATACAGAAATCTCTACATACTCCCAGTTTTATAAATATGCACATACAACAACACAAAATGTGTTTTTATTTTGTATCTACAATCTATGGCTGCGTGTTTCCCGCATTACGAACGAACCAGTTTCACTACATTTATGACGATTTTATTAATTGAAATAACTCTCCCTCTCTCTCTTCTTTACTTGTGTGCGCTTCTCTTCTTTTCAGTTTTCTCTGAATATATGTTGTAGTTGTTTTTGGTATTTGTACGCGATTCTTATTGAATTTAGTATTTTGTAAGTCAATTACCTTGACGTTTATTGGTTGTAGGTAGTGTCGAGCCCCTTTTGTGAAAGAAAATCGTTCGAAAGCATTGCCAGATGGCAAATATTTCGACTGTACAATAGACAAGCAACAAGTTTCTTTTAATTCCTTACCAAAGACAAATCGATAATTTTTGGTCATGATTTAGCTCAAGAGGCTTTCTTAAAAAAGTAACTGTTTTTTCATCTATATCTACACAATTACATACTATTATTAATAAAATGGAATAATCTAATGGCCATTATTGCAGCACATCAGCTCTTTAAGTTTCTATTCACATTTGTGAGAATTATCAATAGAATTATTTAATGATAAAGAAAACAGAAAATATGCAATTGCATGCTTTTTATATTGGGAAAAAGAGAGGTGGGTACCTATGAATTATTTACAAGTTTTAGAATTTCTTATGAATTTTGCTACCCATTTGTTAGCAGATATTTTGATCTTTGCAGCATTTTATTGTATATTTCAGTTTAAATAATATATTCACATATTTTTGTACTTATGAATTATGTATATTAAACAGTTTTATAGAATATTTGAATGCTTTGTTTAAATTTTCTTAAATTTGTTATGAAATTTTTTATTTGACATATTGTCACAATTCTATCATAAAAATGAAATTTATTTGTTGTGTGGTCCAGCAATGTCTATATGCATTTCATTGGTGCTTTACCAAATCATCAGTAGACTTTACCCACAGTTTTGAAAAGTTAAAAGTGATTAACAAAAAAAAGTTAAGAGGTTTTTAACTTTTCAAAACTGTGGTTGGGGAATTTCGTACTAACCAAAAAGTAATAATTTCGAAATATGAATGTGAAAAAAAAGTTCTCATATTCAATTTCCGTTAAAAACATTGGCTAAATAGTTGATATTCCTACTAACAGGCACCACTTGAAAAAGTGGAAGAATTGAACAAAGAACGCTATAATATAATAGTTGTTGTTAATTGAAAATTGGTTAAAAGTAAAATGGAAGATTTTTCAAAAAAAATTGCAGTTGTTAGTACATTTGCGCATATTTGCCCCTTTGTTTAGTATACAAAAATGCTTTTTCAGATTAGTGAACAACTTAAGCTGGCCACACACGCATAAATTTGTTTGCAAACAAATTTTCAAAAGTTTTTGAAAATTTGAAATAAGTTTGTAAACAATGCCACACACGCTAAATTTTTACTTAAATTTAAATTTGTTTGCAAACAAATTTATGCGTGTGTGGGGCGTATTATGGACACATCAAGTGGGTCTGATGAAGACGACATGTTACATTTACAATTATGCTAATCTTTCATTTCACTAAAATAAAAATTTATTTAAAAAGTAAGCAGCACTAGTTTTTCAAAAGATGTAATTATGGTTTTTTGCGTTCCAGCAAATTTGGGTAGATTTTGCACTTTGAGAGAGTAATTTTCTTTTTACTCTCATTAGCCCAAACTTGTCCGAAATTACTTGGAAATAAGAAATAAATAGAATTCGAACAAATTCATCTATTAAATAAAAATAATTTGCAGAGCCTGTTGAAGAAACTAAAATCCTGTAATATAATTCGTTCGTTGAAATTATGAAATTACATCTTGGTGAGTACTTTCAGGAATAAACAATAAAACAATTTAAATGAAAATATCAATTGAATTTTAATTTCGACTCTGGCAATGCTATTTGCCAAAGCGAAACCTCATCATTAGCTCCATGTGTAATGCCCCACAAATACTACATTTACGTATCTTTACAGAAACGTAAACAAGCTCTCTCATTAAAAGTAATAATAATGAAAAAAAAACATTAACAAAAACATGTTCCCAATATTCAACAGTTGCTGAAGGCGCATGTACAAAATGGTTTTCTAATTTTACAAATAAAAACCAACGCAACTAAAAGAAGCAACCCAATTTCCATATAAAATCCTACACAAGAAATTCTCCACTGGCAGCCAAATTTGAGCTGCCAAAGAATGACTTTATTGGAAAAAAAATAAATGAAAGAAAGAAAAAAAATCAAAATGTAAAAACCAGGAATAATTTTAAAAACACCAGCAACATGACAAGTAAAGGGGAGCATGAAATAAAATCCAGATTTTTCAAACGTTAAATATGTACGTTTGATTTCGATACAAAAAAAATTTTTAATTGAGCAGCAGCTACAATAACAATTTTATAAAACTACAAAATTTATGTATGGTTGACGTTAAATTTATGTTAAATTAAACGTTTTGTTTTATGACTTGTTTCTTCTTCGTGCCTTGATTTCTGCCTATAAAATTCACACGTTGATTAATTGTGATGGCGATCACAGCAAACATATTCTATGAATCACACACCCAAACATATCATGATCATTATTCCTTTTATTTCGTAAGCAAATATTGAATTCAATTTGAGAATTTTTGTCTACTTCCGTTAGCAACAAAATATCAATATTGATAAAATTAGCAACTGATATGATTGTTTAATTGTTTGTGAGGAGGGCTGTCGAAAATGTTGTTTTAAAATAACCAAGAAACCAAGAAGAGACAGTGTTGAGAGTGCAAATGAAAGTGAAAGATGAGAAGCGACAGAATTTGTTGTAGCCATTTTAGTATTATTTTGCTTCGCCATTTTTATTTCGTTCTCGAATTTCTGCTTTAATACAAACAAAGGGGGATTTTTTTTCAAGCGGCATGGCCACACATCAAACTGATGCTTCAAACTTGTGTATGTGTGTTGGTAAAATTCAGTTTGACAGTGAAAATCTAAATTGTTTTGATATTCTTCAAACTCACATCAAACCATACGTGTGAGTTTTCTTCACTAACACTATCAAAGAAAAGCAGAGTTTGAAGCGTCAGTTTGATGTGTGGCCATGCCGCTTTAGTTACTGATTGTGTCAATAATTACTGCCATTTGTGTTCAATGTCCACTAGTGTTATGAGTTCATCATTTAAACAGACCGATGATAACAATCACAGATTTTATCTAAAGCGGCATGGCCACACATCAAACTGATGCTTCAAACTTGTGTATGTGTGTTGGTAAAATTCAGTTTGACAGTGAAAATCTAAATTGTTTTGATATTCTTCAAACTCACATCAAACCATACGTGTGAGTTTTCTTCACTAACACTATCAAAGAAAAGCAAAGTTTGAAGCGTCAGTTTGATGTGTGGCCATGCCGCTTTAGTTACTGATTGTGTCAATAATTACTGCCATTAGTGTTCAATGTCCACTAGTGTTATGATGTCATCATTTAAACAGGCCGATGATAACAATCACAGCTTTTATCTAAAGTGTTGAACAAACTAATTATATAAACGTATATGTAATTATTTTTGATATTTAGAACTCAATCAGTTAAATATTAATGAGAGAAAATCTGGAAATCAAAACTGCTATGAATTGCGGTAGCGATAAAATAGTTAAAGGAAATCGATAACAGACTGCCAGTTCGTATATTCACTGATAGTAAGTAGGAAAGTCATCCATCGAGGCCCTGAGGAATCATGTGGTTCAATCTCGGTGTGTACTACAATGCAAGGATGAGATTAACTCATACACGCACTGTGGCGGCATAGAGATAATATGGATTCCAGGACATCAAGGAATACCTGGAAATGTTGAGGCAGATAGGATAGCAAAGATGGGAGCATTAATGACAAACATCACACTAGACAGTCCCAAGCCATTTCAGGTTTTTAAGAATGAACTAAAACGATAGGCTATAGAATTGCATACAAGAGATTGGCAGCACTCTACCGTAGGTAGGGTGACTAGAATTCTATGGGAGGGGACCCAGATGGTAACAGAACAAAGGAGATTCTAACATTGAGTAGGCCAGCACTACAGGATATACAGAGTTAAGGAATCACCTGGCACGAATGGGTATCGTTGACGATATAACATGCAGGGCCTGTCAGGAAGGGGACGAAACACTGGAGCACTACTTGTGCTCCTGTCCAGCTTTTATCCAAGTCAGAAGACAAACATTTAAGCAGGAGATTATATAGAGGAGATGGAATTTCTTAGGGCTTCTAATTGGAGGGACTTAAGGAGATACATTGAAGAAGGAGATACATTGTAATCAAATTTGAAGGTTTCCATGGTATCGGCGGAGGCTCCCTACAGTAGAATGGAAACTTCTTATTATATAGGCGCACAACAGGCCTATGAGGCCTAAGTGTAATCCTGAACGTATTGGGATAGCTTATGGCCCTCTCTTCAACCTAACCTAACCTACACTATGAATAGTGAAGGCACACCACTGCTTACTGAGCAGTACTGACAACGACCGGCACAATCATGTAATATCATGCACAATCATGCAAGAAGAATTCTTTAACGATATCAACTAAGCGCCGATCCTAAGAGATTGTAGATATTAGGCCTAAGTGTAATCCTGAACGTATTGGGATAGCTTATGGCCCTCTCTTCAACCAAACCTATACTATGAATAATGAAGGCACAGCACTGCTTACTGAGCAGTACTGACAACGACCGGCACAATCATGTAATATCATGTACAATCATGCAAGAAGAATTCTTTAACGATATCAACTAAGCGCCGATCCTAAGAGATTGTAGATATTAGGCCTAAGTGTAATCCTGAACGTATTGGGATAGCTTATGGCCCTGTCGTCAACCGAACCTACACAATGAATAATGAAGGCACAGCACTGCTTACTGAGCAGTACTGACAACGACCGGCACAATCATGTAATATCATGTACAATCATGCAAGAAGAATTCTTTAACGATATCAACTAAAAGATTGTAGATTAGATCTATTCTTAATGATGAAATGATATTTCTGTTAATATTTGTACAGAAATTGAAATTAAAATAAAATTAATTTCGGGAAAATATTTTTTGTGAAATTTAATTTCTGAAAACTATTCATAAAGCCGAAACGCTAAATTTTTTTAAGAAACTAAAATGCTACAAAATAGCTCAAAACATGAAAATCTAAAAATAATTTAGTTTTGGGAAATTTTAGAGCTGAAATCAGCAACTTCTGGCTCCAAATTGGCGCAGGCGATATCGAACAAAATTAAAAAAAACAAATTATATATAAATTTTGTTCGATCTTGAAGGTCTTAGTTTTGTGTTCCAATTTTTTTTAAATTAATTTTTAAAGAGTAGCAGAAAATTGGTGTTCATCCATTTTTGTTAATTAAAATGTTGTTTGAAACATTTAAAATTTCCAATTACTTATCTCAATGGCCTCGTATCTACATAAAATTAAGACAAAAAAAGCTTTTAATTACCCATACATACTTATTGCGTTATTAATAGCTTTTTTTGTCCTACTTGTTGAATAATAGTTTTTTTTAAAAAAAACTCATGTAGGAGTATATTTTGGATGCTTAAATGTTTACTTTCTCTGTTTGTAATGATTTTTTTGTGTCTTTTTTTTTGTAATATTTTTATTACAGTATTGGCCTCTTCTCTGCGCTAGAGTAAACGGTAAATGGCTGGCTGACTGACTTGTTAATCTATCGATCTTACGGTTTGTTATCTATCCGCCTCCCTGCCAGTCTGCCTACTTTTATTTATTGACAATCACGCTTCTTTGGCTTGATTTGTTTTGAAATTCGAATCGTAATTTCTTAAATACTCGCAAGCACAATTGTTATTGTATGTCTGTTAAAAAAAAACAAAGAGATGAGTGGCAGAATAGTGTGTATTGGATTTTACTTTTTCCAAGTGATTATCAACAAAATTTTACAAATGTTTTGTAATTTCTTTCAAACGCTAAAGATAGCGGTGACCGGTACTACATTTAAACAAATGCAACAGATAAGCAGAACCATCCGTGTAGGGCATGTTTTCGTAATATGTAATTTCAATATTCGGTGTCAACAAGAAGACCCACATCGCCGCTGATTTTTTATTTTTTTATTAGGACCGGCACTCAGGGGATGACCCCTACTTATGCGTACATTGTGCTGGAACTAGGAAAATTCGTTGTGGGAAGGAGGATAAAGGGAGTAGTGTCTATGGGCATTCGATTTGAATTTCTCCATGCTATATACGGCAGGAAAGACCTCCGCAGGGAGTTTATTCCACATACGGGCAAAGAATGAATTTTCCCTATAATGCGTAGTGCGGTCCACTGATAAATCCACCACATTTGGGTGTAAACGCACTGTAGAGCGTGTTGAGCGTAGAAAAGTGCGCGTTTCGGGAAGGAGATCCCTGACTTCGGTGGAACAAAACCCGTTATAGTAACGATAAAACAGTGAAACACACCCCACATTGCGTCGCTGCTCAAGTGAGTCAATAGAGTTGGCTACCCTACCGTCCCCTATGAGTTTCTTCGCTCTCTCCTGTACACGGTCGAGTAACTTCAAAATAGACTTTGAAGCTGCGGCCCATAAATGTGCCAAAAAGCTGTCGAAAATTGCCATAAAAGCATCGGGTCATGTAGCCATTCTAGGGGTGATTGTTTAAATGACATCGAATGTCATACATAATGGCAAGATCGAGGAAGGCTTATAAAAATATGAAAAAATTTCAAACAAGGAAATGGTCGAAAAATGAGCCCTTCATAAACTTGGGCTATAAATTTAAAGAGTCCAATATTACAGATAACAAGTTATTTCTCAAAGCTTTATCGGCCTTATAAATTTTGTTAATAGCACATTTAACAATAAATTTGTTAGATATTTTGCTATTTTTAAAATCTTATCTTTAATCACACACACATACATTTTTTCAATATGGTGAGAATTTTGATGTTTTCTAGTTTGGAAATCATGTAAAAGAAGCAGTGTGAGTCCGATCACAGGGGAGATGTGTAAACTAGACTTGGGTCCAACTAGCTCATTCGCTCAGTTTTGACAAGAACCTCTAATCAAACCTATGTAATTTAAATGGGTTCGATGAGAGGTTCTTGTCAAAACTGAGCGAATGAGCTAGTTGGACGCAAGTCTAGTGTAAACATTAGATTTGTGTCGAACTAGCTCATTCGCTCAGTTTTGACAAGAACCTCTGATCAAACCTATGTAATTTAAATGGGTTTGATCAGAGGTTCTTGTCAAAACTGAGCGAATGAGCTAGTTCGACACAAGTCTCTTGTAGTTATTTTAAAGCAATACAGCGCTAGCACACTAGATGGTGTTTATATGTAGCTGTTAACTTTCTCTGTACTTCTTGTTGTCCGTATGAATGCCAATCTCAAAGACGAAGAAGACTTTTAGTAAATTTTTTATTAAAAGTGCAAAAAATATTTTTAAAAGTTATTACAATTAAATGTTTTTGTACTCATTTAATTATTAGTTTTAATTTGCCTACGATAACATAATGTACGACTACTACTATTGCACACTAGACTTGTGTCCAACTAGCTCATTCGCTTAGTTTTGACAAGAAACTTATGTAATTTAAATGGGTTTGATTAGAGGCTCTTGTCAAAACTGAGCGAATGAGCTAGTTGGACACAAGTCTATTGGACACTAGATGGTGTTGAGTGGATTTCTATGCAGCTGTTAAGTTACTCTGTACTTCTTGTTGTCCGCATGATTACACTAATGCACTCATATATAGCTCACACCGATTTGATCTTACTCTAAATTTGTGATTGTATTGTGAAAAATATTTTTACCCCCCAGCGTATAGATGTTTACGCATCAAAAATTTTTTTTTTAAGTTTCATTTAAAACAAAAACTTATTTTCATAAAGGATGCAAAAAGTAGTTTCAATTTCTATTAAATTTGCTATAATTATTATATTCTGATATTTTTAAGGTTAAGGTCTCTTTAGTTTAATTTAATTTTTAATTTCAATATTTCGTCTCTCTTTTGTGTGACTTCTTCAGAAAATTAATTATTTATTTATTTTTATAAATTTGTTATATCCAAATGGCTGACTTCTTCAGAAAATTAATTATTTATTTATTTTTATAAATTTGCTATATCCAAATGACCACTTTTCATAGGAAAGTGCGAAAAATGTAACATTATTCCCTAGAAAAGAACACAATATTAATGCAATTCTTTTTTTATTTACGAGTATTTACATTTGAATTTTCTTTTTTCATTTTCGCATTATTTTTAATTTTTTTTTTTTTTTTTTGTATGACTATTTTCGATATTCTTTTAAAATGACATTGGCGACAGAATTCCCTCGATAAAACATGTGCATATAAATGATTTTTCTTTTTAAATTTCTGTACTTTTCTGAATATTTTATTTTCGTTTCAAGTTACCTCTAGCATTTACAATATTGATCTTAAATGAGTCAAATGTTTGTTAAAATGCATTTATTGTAGGATATGAGAATCACCGTGTGTGTGTGTGTGTTTTTTTTTTAATGAAACAGATGTTAAGCAGCCAATAAACAGATCGTTAAATAACTAAATAATCGTGCATTTTATTATATGCACCTTGATCACTGGCAAAAGCGGTGGCTGGTATGCACATTCAGAATTGTTTGTGTGCAGTTTTCAGAATTAATTGCGAATTATTTGTCTTTAGCTTTAAAATCCATTGGAGCTTGTCAATTTACTCTTTTACATAGTTTTTAATTTTCATTCACGAATTTCAAATACACTCTATGCATTATATTTGGTGCTGGCAATTTACTTTTGATTCATAAAAACTTAAAACAGAGCCATTGAAATTGGGGGGGTCTGTTGCTGGCAAGGAGTATCGTAATAATAAATAGCGAATTTTTTATGAATAGGTACATCTTTAGGAGGTGTAATTAAGCTTAAGTCAGGGAGACACGTTCTCATACAAAAAACACCTACGAATATACGAGCCATATGGTCATAGATAAAATGTATACAATCCAATTCAAACAGAAAAGCACAATAAATCAATAGTGGAACCAGATTTCACGATTTAAATTTTAAAAATCAAATAAAGAACAATCACATGAACCCTGGAACGCATGATCGTGTCATAACAATTTTCACTGTGGCGTTTAGGTTTCACATTATCAACTAGACTTGCCAGTATTCCTTTCTTACAGGTGTATTCGGAAATAACGTGATTTTAAATCGCACAAGTGATTTTTTTTTTATATTCTGAAAGTCATGACATTTTTAATTTTTATTAATGATTTCCTTTATTCTAAATCATGAGGTAATTATTGTTCTTTTTTTTTAATTTATAAGTTTTATAATTTTTTTAAATAAGTACGGGAATTTCGGAATAAAACTAAATCCACCTATTTGTTATATACATAGAAACACATATGTACATGACGGGAGGGCAGAGGCTAATAGTATCTGACTAAGGACTAGAAAATAGCAAGAGGATTGTTAATTATTATTATTATTTCAAATCAATTATAATTAAAATTACAATAAACAAAAAGAAGTGAAGGCACTAGCAACTAATGGCTATCGGCCCAGGAAGGATTGTTAAAAATTGGCAATCGTCACAGCAGAAGAAGTGCCCTATTTTTCGAGACGTAACGTTGGCAAATACATACAAAATAAATTCTATCATATGTGTATGTACATATGCGGCTATATACTGAGGTACATACGAGGTCTGTCCAAAAATTTGTTTTGATTTTTAAAATTTCCCAGTTAATCGGTTGTATGTAAACCGATTAACTTTTTTTTGCTTTTTACTTTAATACACTCGCCGCGAACACTTGGTCACAGTTTCAGCTATTTAGCATGTTTAGTTTACGTGTGAGAGTCATAGAAGTTAGAAATTAAATGTTTTGGGTGATCACAAGTTTTCTGGCATACGCTGATTCAGTGAAATGTTTACAAGTGGTAGGCGTACAAGCTTTTTAAAGAAGATGGGGAAGATGTGAATGACGAGACTCCTCCTGGATGCGTCAGCACATCAAGAACCAATTAAAATATTTATAAATTTGTGTAAATAGGAACTGTTATCAAATTCAACTAAGCCACCTAATAAGTGGTGATAAACACAATACACATGAGCACTGATGATGAAGGTGTTGCGGCTTTCGAAAACAGCTGTTCTGCTCTGCTGTGTAAGTTGAATAAAAGTGATTTTGAATTTCCTTTGTGCCTTGGAATATTTATCATGTCTTTCTGAGATTTAAAAACAAATTTCGAACAATTAGCCTATGAATCTTAATTCAATTTAATACAAAATATTTATTGTTAAACACAATCGTTATTACAAAAGTTTTTTTTTTTTAAAGGAGGGCATTTGGGTTGGCTCATACCTTTTGGGTATGAAGCGCGTTCCAAAATTGTGTTGAATTTTGACCACAAAAAAAAAATTATAATGATAAGTGATTGCGTGATCTGATCATAAAATAAAAGTTTCCATGTGATCAGAATAGTATTTTTTTTTTTTTTATTAGGACCGGCACTCAGGGGAGGACCTCTACTTATGCGTACATTATGCTGGAACTAGGAAAATTGGTTGTGGGAAGGAGGATAAAGGGAGTAGTGCCTATGGACATTCGATTTGAATTTCTCCATGCTATATACGGCAGGAAAGACCTCCGCAGGGAATTTATTCCACATACGGGCAAAGAATGAATTTTCCCTATAATGCGTAGTGCGGTTCACTGATAAATCCACCACATATGTGTGTGATCGCACTGTAGAGCGTGTTGAGCGTAGAAAAGTGCGCGTTTCGGGAAAGAGATCCCAGACTTCGGTGGAACAAAACCCGTTATAGTAACGATAAAACCAGGGCTGTGGAGTCGGAGTCGGAGTCGGAGTTGCACTGTTTTTGCCGGAGTCGGAGTCGGAGTTGGAGTCGCTAAAAAAAGTCGCGACTCCGACAAAGAATTTTTTAAATATTTTTCATAATAAAAATTCTGCGAATTTTTTTTTTTAAATATTTTCTATTTTCAAATATTTGCCTTTTTACAGAAATTGACTTAATCTTTTTAATGAATTATTATTTAGTTTATTTAATTTGAATTATTAATTTTGTTGATTTTTTGTTGTGTGTTGGAATAATAAAAACGTAAAAATGTGGGACTTTTCGTTTAAAAAAAAAACGACTATTTTGCTCCTTTTTCAAAAACTTCAACATTAACCCTATTTGTCACTCATAAACTTGTGCTGTTATATTCTCATGATTGAGAAGAAACCGAAGCAAACAAAAGCATTAACGTTCTCTCCCAAGTAAAAGCAATTTTGAAAAGTCACGGTTCACACAGTGAAATTTCATTACAAAAATTTCAGTGTGCAGACACGGATGAAAGTGTAGAAGAGAATAAAAAAAAAATTCATAAGAAATATTTCACTATGTAAACCCAGACTAAAATCTAAAAAATTTAGCAACTTTACAATTTCAAATTATGGCAACACTGAATGCAATTACTGTTTGCATATATTCTCTATCGTGTAAATACTCTCTTTCGTTAGAATTATGTATTGATAAAGCATTGCATTCAGTCGGAGTCGGAGTTGGAGTCGGAGTCGTACTTTAAAAATTTCGGCGGCTGGAGTCGGAGTCGGAGTCGCAACTATTTTTTCACGACTCCACAGCCCTGGATAAAACAGTGAAACACACCCCACATTGCGTCGATGCTCAAGTGAGTCAATAGAGTTGGCTACCCTACCGTCCCCTATGAGTTTCTTCGCTCTCTCCTGTACACGGTCGAGTATCTTCAAAATAGACTTTGAAGCTCCGGCCCATACATGAGAGTTGTATTCCATCTTCGGTCGAATGTAAGTGGTATAAATAGTAAGGAGATCAGATGGGGTGAAGTATGTCTTACACCGCCTTAGAAAGCCGAGGCACTTGAATGCTTCTTTTGAAACATGAAAAATGTGTTCTGTCCAGCGAATGTCACACTGGATTTTCATGCCAAAAACATCAAGAGCTTCTGATTTAGTATTATGGCCAGCTAATTGCGAACTTCGTTGGCGTTTAAAAAAATTATGATAACTTTTTCTTAATTCCTTAACATTTTGTGTTGACTTCTAGCAAAATAATTTATTTTATAAATGACTGCAATCGTATACACCAAAAAAAAAAACACATGTTTTGCATTATTTTTGTATAATAATGCAACACAATGCCATTTTGAAGCGATTTCTTAAAGTCGGTCAGACGTCTGTAAGATTTTCTTGCGAATGAAGCGTGCGGCTGTGTATTATAGTGAATCATGGGCCTTTATCAACAATAAACAACTAAAAGATAACTAATAACATGTTTGTGTGTGTGTATGTAACTGTTTTTATTATTGAAAATACATTTCCTGAAGCAGACACAAAATCACTCATACGTTGTGGTAATTACGAATCCATATGTAACTTCCGCTGAAACATAATAGACCAATAACACGACAAACTACTAGGTAAATATGTCTCATTCTTGGTAATGAAGACCATCTAGGGTTTATTCTTTGACAAACTTCGAAATACTCGTATGTTCATACAAACGGTGTCGATATGTACCCACATAACGTAATGAAATTACAAGAAATTGTTTGTTGATACAACACCCCAACACAAAGTCCGCAACTGTAGCAACAGCTAAAAAAAAACAAAAATACATACACGCACACAATCACACGAAACTGTTGGATGTAATAAATACAAAGTGGGGGAAACCAAGCCACACACTTGGATACAAATACTTGGTGGTGTATAAAAACTACATGTTTGTAGTCAAGTGTAAATAAACGAGCCTTCTTTTTTGTGTCGTTTACGATGAAGATTTTCTACTTTTGCTGTTGTCTGTGTTGGCTGATTTAAAGGCAGCTAAACGCAACTTAACTTGTTAAAATAAATTTCTGTAGTATTTTCATTCGTTTGCTGAATGTTCAACGGAACGGTTGTTATAAAGCGCTCTTCAGACGCTGATTTGGAAATAAAAAATTATTTTAAAAGAAATTTTGTATGAAAAAGTGAATTAACAAGCTAAAAATTGAAAAAAATAATAATAATAGCTACCAGAAAAAACTAACAGATTGAAAAGAATTTTATGAAATAAACTAAGAATTAACAAAAATAAATAAATAAAATACTTATTGAAAAATTATTTGGAAAACAGTAACTTGCTTTATTAAATTGAGTGCATACCGACAATTCAAATATTAAAGGATTATTTCAAAATCAACAACAATTTATTTAACATTATTTAAACAATATGGATATAACGCTTTTACCCTCACCACCAGCCACCCCACCATTGTGTGAAAACAAAAGTGAAAATGTAAGTTTAAAAAACAGTCCAGTTAGAAAAATTCCAAAAAAAAAAATTCTAAAATTTATTTGTATGTTGGTTAGTATCCATGCCAAAGGACATGACTCCAATTTATGAAATAAACATTTGCATATGTGCCTGATTATATATCACGATACATAAGTACATACTTAAACATGTATGTATGTAGGTAAAAATGGGTCTATAGGCACTATTAGGGTTAATTAAAAATACTTCTAAGAGGACTACCTATTTAGTTCCATGCAAAATAAATTTAAAAGTTTAGTGTGGGTATGTACCTAGGAAAACCATAAAAATGTGAATCGAAAAAGGGGAGCAATAAATATGACTGTAGGGACCGACTCACATATGTACATATGTACATACATATGTAATATGCACATAAATATGTACACATGTAACTATTTTTCGTATCAAAATGTTTCACTGACACACCCCTTGTTATTGTAGCAAAGGCCTGTCACTATTTTGTGAGGCGGTTGAACGTGCGAAACTAAAGAACAAATAAAATTTTCATTAATTTGTTGAATTAATTAATTTGTGTAATCTAGTTAAAGTGTCTCATAATAAATTTAAATTTACAAGTATTTACCTAAGCCAATTATTATTAATATGTGGATAATCGTGAGACACTCTTAATTCATTAAAATTTAATACCAACAATGAATAAATAATGGATACCTAGTATATGGAAGCATTCCCAAAATTAAAGGGGCACAACATGACGAATCATAGATACATAAATACATACACATATAAATACATGTACCTACATTTTCATATAAAAAATTCATATATACATCCATACAAAAAAAAACTTTTATTTAAATTAATTTATTATACAAAAAAAAAACAACAGCAAGCCATAAGAAAAAAAAATTACGTTTGTATTTTTACCTTTAAAATAGCTGGCATCTTTATTTAACCTACAGAAAGTTTGAAAACAATGTTGTCTTTCTCTTTCCCACACACACACAGCATTTGATCACGCAGTCATCATTCTGGTATCAGCTGGTGTTCACGTGAACATAGAATGAACAATCATGAAGTAGACGAGTGATTTTATGTTATTGTTTATGCAGGCACACAGCTACACACACAAACACATAATACACACACCCAGGCATACAAGATTGCATGCATACACAACCATTACGAAAATTGTGTGTTTATGAACGACCTAGCGTTAAAAAAAAGCGTACATTGGACTACAGACAACAACAACAACAAAGAGGCAGAGTAAAAGCAAGTTGTTTTTGCCATTTGTGTATTCTACAATGTTGCCATAGTTTAACTTTAAGAATGCCCTCAATTTCTAGGAAAAAAAAAAGTATTTTCCACAAAAAAACACATATCGCTCCATATCATAAGCGACTGCACAAAATATTATTAATGCTATAACTTCGGTTCAGCTTGAGATATGATACTGAAAATATTTTTACTACTGCAGATTGTACAAAAGAGCACTTTTGTTTAAATAATTAAAAATTTTAATTTTTTGAGATATGACTGTATTGCAATAAAGGAGCGATATGTGCATATATTGGCCGTTATTACGGTTATCGAATCGTTTCGAAAGAATGCAATAAATAAAAGAAGAATACAATCACCCTTATCGTGGTTGGCGTCTTTCGCCTTCAAATTCGACAATTTGTAAAAGATTAAAGAAAAATTTAGCTTTTTGTCTTTAAGCTATTACAAATTGGCGAATCTGTAGGCCAACCACGATAAGGGTGAATATTTTTCTTGAATCTATAACAAACTCTCGAGTCGATTCGAGAATGGCAATAAGGCAAGATATCATTAAAAATACACCACATCGTACATATTGTGAAATAAAAAGCAGGCGATTTTTAAAATGATTTTTCGTAGTACAACGAGTTTTCCTTTGCCGTGTTTAGTGGCAACATAAAATAGTATTTTTACCCAGAAAGCGCTGAAATCACTATGAAATCGAATCTAGCGGAAACCATAAATCTTATCGCATGGCAATACTGTGCGTTCTACAGTTTGTATTCCACTTTTAATTGGGGGTATAGCGAGCGTAGCATTTTGACGAAGTGTTACAATATCTCTATGAGAATAGTTAAACAGCAATACGAATGTAAATATGTATGTAGTGTGGTTGGTCTCCTAATTCCAACGTTGAATCAGCCAACAACAAACAGCAACCAGTTTTCTTTCATTTACAAAGTATGTGTGCCTGTTAATTTCACAAAAGAGGGAGTGTTTCGTTGATGTTTTTGTATTGAATTTGGCGCTTTTTTATACTTGGTGACTCGAGCTTTTATTTATTTCAATATAAAAAAATGCTCATGAACCAAGCCCGTTTATAAAATTCCTTTATTTACGTCTGGCTGCTCGCTTATATTGTATCTACATATTTATGTTTGTATGCATGTGTGTATATCTTAATGTTTGGTCAGATGTGCATGTGCTTGCGCGTGTGTGTTAATTTTACAATCTTAAGTTGTTATGGCTGCGCTACACAATCTTTTTTATAATGCATACTTAAACAGTTTAAAAATAAACACACAATTATTTTATGTGCAATGACGTAGACCTTTAAAACAAACTGAAGATATCATGCAGTGAACGCGTGCTACCACAGGCACACACACACACACCAAAAACAACGTAAACAAAATATAAACTTTATTTGTTTTTGTAGGTATTTAATGGGGGCAATTTTGTGTTTGCTTTATTTACGAAAGAGCGCCGCCATTATGTTTATAATGAGAAATGAGAGCAAAACCTACAACAGAGAACCAAGCAAACATTTTTTATAACACAAAATAACAACTCACTGAATTTTCTGCCTGCCTGGTACGAACGTGCATTGTACGTATTATGGGTGTGATTTGTTGTTGATTGACAAAAATCAAACGAAGCAATTGCTTGTCAGTCAGTCAGTCAGAATGAGTCAGTTCCAAGCCGGGTATTTACCATACATACAAAATATATAAATATTTATACAGCCTTAAGCCTAGTATTCTGTTTCAAATTTCATGTGAAATTCTGACAGAACCCATACAAAAAATATTCAATCGAAATATTTGTGGAAAAATGTTGTTAGACTAGTACTCTGTTTTAATTATGAAAAACATGTGAAATAACATGAATGTTATTTATTTCGAACGAAAAAAAAAAATTTCTCATTGAAAATGGAAAACATAATTTCAATTAAAAAGGAAAAAAACTGAAACTGAAATAAGTCATGTTGCGCAACATATTCCACAAATTCAAACAGAGTACTAGGCTTTATTCATGAAATTTAAAATGAATTTGAAATATATTTTATTTAAACATTTTCTTAAAATAGATTTGAAATACATTTTATTTTTTTTATGAATAGTACATTTCCATATATGGAAACAGTAAATACAAATTATCCAATTTAATTGTTGATTCCTTTCAAAAATAAACTAATTTTTAACACAATTCTCTTGTAATTGCAGCATCATCAGTCTGCCTGTCAACAACTGGATGACAAACTCTTAAAAGCTAAACTTCAATTACAATTGCAGCATCAACAGATAAAAAATAAAAACAGTGCCCCGGCTCAAAATGGCATTATTACACCACAGCCGTCAGATACCGAAGATGATGGTGCGGAGTGTTGTGCACCGCCAGCATGTAAAAAGCAAAGATTGGACACTTTGGCAGCATCAGATAAAGCTACAACACAATATCTTCATCAGCAATCCGCCCCGCATCAACAGAGAGCCAGTGTAATCATGCATGTCAATAGTTCGGGCGTATGCTCGACGCTAGATGAAAACTCTTGCTCCTCTACAATATCATCTATATCACAAACACCTTCCAACACATGCTCCTCATTGGCCTCAACATCGCCGCCATCCTTATACGCTACAGATGATGACAGTTCGCAAACAAATGTCTGGCGCAGTTTGAAATTTAAAATGAATCGTAAAAGAACAACTACAGAAGCCACAGAAAACCCGGAAATATCGGATTGCGAAATATTATCAACAGAAAGCGTGAAAGCTCCTACAGTATCACAAGTATTAGAAACCAAAGCTGATTACCAATTTACGCCAGAGCAGGAGGAAAGAAGTAGCAGCGTACAAATATTGCAAGTGCCACAGTTTCGGTTTACGTTACCTGCCTGTACTACAGCCACCACCAAAGTGACAGCAGTTAGTGAGCCCACAACTAGCTGTAAGAAATATCAAGTTATAGCACCAAAATCGAGTGCTGTTGCTACCAAAACAAATGGCTCCACAACTAGTTTAATGCCTTCACAATTTCTATTGCTGGATCCTAATGCTTTGCTACAGAGTTTCACCACTACCCGCCCAGCCATAACAGTCACTTCAGCCACAAGTCCTGCCAGTAGCAAAAATAGCACCAGCAGCCAAAGGTGTGTTAATTCTGCACCGCCTGCGGCCGAGCGTAAACGCATTTATGAATGCAATCATCCAGATTGTGGTAAAAATTATTTCAAATCTAGTCACTTGAAGGCACATCAAAGAGTCCATACCGGCGAAAGACCCTTCATTTGCAAATGGGAGAACTGTGACAAGCGCTTTTCACGGTCCGATGAGCTGTCGCGGCACAAGCGCACTCATACCGGAGAGAAAAAGTTTGTTTGCAGTGTTTGTGACAAAAAATTTATGCGCAGTGACCACTTGTCCAAGCATGTCAAAAGACACGCCTCCAAACGTCAAGACGTAACGAGACAATTAACTGGCACCACCACCAATCAATTGTCCCCCAGCCTAATTGAAACACCGGCAAATATCGGCGGGCACATGTTGCAAAATTTAAGGCCCATAGCCCCCGCTACCATTGAAACAACAGTACAAAACTCCTCAATTACACCAACACAAATATCCCAGCTGCAAGTGCAACTCTGTAGCGCCACAGATTTATTAAATTTACAACAGGCGGCCAGTTTTGCTAGCCTAATACCGCAACCTGCCAGCACGGTAACACTGCAGCAGCAATAATTTGTTGAAAATTAAAAAAAAAAACACACAAACAAATTAATCTCATTTCTTCAAACAGAAAAATATATACCCCGATTCCAAAAATAACTTATTTTTCAAACGGAAGGAAGTAAAGGGTATTTTTGAACTTAGAATTTCTAATATAAAAATTGTCATTCCAATCGAGAAAAAGAAAACTAGAAAGCCAAAAAACAATTGAAAGAACACATTAAAATATATCCCAATTCATTGAAATTTCAAAAAGATATAAATAATTCAAAACACAAAACTGTGGACAAATGAATGGCTTTGCTTGAATAAAAAGATTTGTATTTTAAGAAGACAAACAAAACTCCAATTTCCATATTAATTGTACGATTTATGTATTTCCTTATAAGCCATTTTAATGTTTTTTTATAAATTTTCTGTTTCATTATTATTACTTTTTTTTTTTAATAATAAAATAAACATCTAAACTGTGATATTTAAGTTTTTTGTTTTCTATTTTCACTTTTAAGCGACTTGTATTATATTAAAGAATTTGAGCTTAAAATATTACAAAAGGAAACAAAAAGTCTAATTTATTTTCTAATTACTTATTATTATATTACAAAATAAATATAAAATTGTAAAAACAACTTTTCACTATGTAAGCCTATTACTTTTTTTTTTTTTTAAATATGCAATGTAAATGAAGGAATTCAAAAGAAAAAGATTTAACAACATTTGAAAAAAAACACCATAAGAAAAAAGTAAAATATTCTTTAAAAATTAGAAAGTCAAGTGTAATAAGAATTACATTGTGATGAATAAAATAAAACTCAATATATTTTTCAAAACTTAACTGCAAAACATGTTTTTAATCTCAAAGAAACAAACAAAACAAACAAGAAGTGTTATAGAGCAATTTTTATGGGAAGCGATTCTGCACAATGGCGGATTTAAAAATATGTGAATAATTTCTAACGGTAATGCGATTGCATTTGGCAAAAAAAAAATAATAAGAAAACACAGTGAAAAATACTTTTGGGAATTGTGAGACTTGTTTTTCTTTCCATTGACAAAAATAAGTGATAAATAAGAGTTTAACCCATATCGTCCCAGAGATTTTTTTTCGAATCAGTTTATGAAACTTCGTAGTTAAATGGTAATTTGGGTCAAGAAGAAACGATTCAGATGTCCAAAATTTTTTAAAAATTTTTATTACAAATTTTTTTTAATTTTCATTAAAATTTTTTTTAAAAATTTCATTAAAAATTTTTTTAAAAATTTTCATTAAACATTTTTTTAATATGTATATTCATTAAAATTTTTTTCTTTTTGTTAATTTTCATTAAAAATTTTTTTAAAAATGTTTATCAAAAATTTTTTTTTTTAATTTTCATTAAACATTTTTTTAAAAGTTTTTATTAAAAATTGTTTTAAAAATATTTTTCAAAATTTTCATTAAAAATTTTCATGAAAAAATATTAAAAAGTCTTTCCTAAACAGATAAAAAAATTTTAAATGCTTGAAATTTACTGTTCGAAAAATGGAACACTGTGACGAAATGGGTTAATAGCCTATTTGTGTCTATTTAACATCTTTTGAGAAAGAGTTGAAAAATAAATTCCGCATGTTGTTGCCTCAACAACATCCCCCTAAGCAGCAGTTCTAAGGCCAAGGCAGCCCTTAATAACATATGATTGAATTACAAAAAATATAAGAATCACACCAACCTTTCCACGAAGACACTCCACTTTAAATGATAAAAGTTCTGTCTAGCCGTCTTATTCTGTAACTATTTGTCTGTCATGTCAAGACAATACCAAAAACTGAGACATCTGCATACCGGTTTTCAAACAGCCGCCTATTATTTTCTAGGACTTAGAGAATCGTCAGAGGCTGTCAGGAGCTGTTACACAACCTGAATGTAAATGCCCTATTTTTGATATTGTGTTTTGACATGACATTGAGAAACAGTTACAGAATAAGGGGGTTTATGTCAGCTATAATCGTTTCCGAACATATTTGTCCTTTCCAAAGACATGCTGAAAGGGAGGATGGATTCAAGAGTTAGTTATTCCAACATACATACATACATAGATGTCGACGACTTCTTTTTTCGAAAGTTTTGCAAAATTTTCTGATAATTTCAATGCTATCAGGCATGTTTTGAAAATCACATATGATTTTAAATTTAATTCTGGTCCTGCAGAGGTTTTTTTTCATGCTCTATAAAATATTAAAATGAGTTGTCAAGCACAAGGAATGTTCAGATTTGCGGCAGCTAGAGTTATTTACTTCTCTTAATGCAAAAACTTGACGGAATGAAAAGTCCGTACCCATGGGTATTTCTAGTGATTTTTGTTTGAATAACTGCATCAATTTCTAAAAACAATCGCATTTTATTTACATCTAAAAACATTTTCAGTGCCTTTCTTTTTTCAATGCGACCAGCACTCAGGGTATGACCCCTACATACGCAATGCAATGCGCTGGAACTGAATGGAGGTGGATAATATTAAGGAAACAGATAAAGAAAGCTGAGAAGGTAATAATTTTTTGTAGCTACTTTAACCTTTAATTCGCTGGCTACTTTTTTTTGTTTTCTACAGGACCGACTGTGAAAAATTAAAAGGTCCTTAAATAAACTAGACATCATTCGAAAAATGTAATTTTAGTTTTTCCAAATGCTAAAATCTGGAGGTACAGTCTGAATTGAGTACTGGTAAGAAAAATACAAAGAAATGAAAAGAATTTTTAAGAATTTTGGTATTGAAAACACTCGTCATTTTGCCGGTGCGAGGCAAAATCGAAATTAAGTAAGCACATTGTAAATATATATACGAAATACCTTCATGGGACAAGTTTAAAAAATAGCCAAATAATTCCAGGGCGAAAAATAACGGTTACAATTACCGACCTGTAAAAAAAAAGCATTGAATTGTTTTTAGTTTTCACAAGATTGTTTACTAACAAGAATGACCTATACGCGTCTCCTCAGACTTTGAATTAAAAATACATATACATACATAGTACATAGTGTTTTAAGCTTAAAGCCTAAGGGCACAGTTTTACCACTACATTATCATCCTAAAATAACTTTAAAAAGTGACCTGGCAAAAATAAAGGTAGTTTAGATCTCTATGGTCTCTAGCAAAACGGAATTAGAACATCGGAACCCCGGAATAATTTTAGTGTATAGCAGTGTTTTCAATGTTTTGTGCTGCGGCATTATGTAACACTATACTTTGTTCGAGTACAAAACATTTGAAGTCAGCTTAAATTCAATTATTAGTTAAAAATATTTCCATCACGATTTAAATACTTCTTTAACTAGATTAACTCAATTTTGTGTAAAAGGAATACGGCAAACTACAAATAAAATCATACGAAAACTTACCGGCATTCCGTTTAAAATACAACATATAAATGGATTCTTGCTTATTATTGAGTCTTGAAAATTTTGCTTTAAATTTTGTTGAGAATAATTAGATTTCTATAAAACAAAAATATACATAATTTAAAAATCAAGATTTATTGTTATATTCTGTTAATATACCTTCATAATGGAATTTTTGTATTTAGTTAAAACTCTTTTTAAAGTTTTTGAAATTGCGTGTTAATGAATCAACAATTAGTTAGATTTTGAAAATGAAAATTGTGAAATGATATGGAAACACACTACATGCCCATCAAGGCAGTAAATTCGCAAGCTGGCTTGACCGTGTTTGGAGAACAAGCCTGGCGTACAGACATTTCCCACGTGTCCAGCAAGTGGGAAAGAGAATACAACTTTGGTAATTTGGCAATGCGAGATACTAAAGCATTCTGTACCGCTTTTAGAAAGACAGTAGCTGAATAGTCTTGTTCGATGAGAGAAGATTGCGGCGATGACCAGGGATAATCTTCTGTTGTACAAAAGAAACAAAATTATTTATTAAATAGTTTTATGAGTGTTTTTGAATTACTTGCCTGGTATGCTAACACTGACTGGAGGCACACTTGGCAATTTCTTGTCATCTAGGCAGCAGATCAGTTTAATGGATTTTATGTTACTTTGTGACGTTCCATCTAAAGTTACTTTGAACTTTTTATCTAATCGTGCTATTTCTCCTTGTAACACATGTGGTATTTCTATTTCAGTACTCGATGCAGACTTTTCAGTCATGCGAGCAATTTTTGGAGCAGAGGGGGCCGATATGTCTGTGCCAAATAACAATTCTAAGCTGGGCCTAAAGGTTCTGTACAAAGTATGATTGGCTATGGGACTTTGCAGGGTTGTGTTAATAACTTCCATTAAAGGATTTGAAGATTTCTGAAAGTGTTTAAATTAAATTCTTTTCTGCCGTTCAATTTTAATTTAGCAACTTACTCCAAATGTTTGGCCACAAAATGGTGAAATTTTCATATTTTCCAGCACTTTTTCACATTTCAGCAATGTTTCTAGTGGCACTCGCTGCATGGGATTACTTAGGATTTCCAACAATTTACTCATTTTAGTGTATGATTCTGCATTATTGCCATCATTACGAAACTTTGCCACCATACGTTTCAGTGTTTCTTTGTATTTGGTCAACTGTTTATATTTCTCCCTGTATAATTGATCCTCTTGGGGATTAAAGGGACTGTTTTGAGTCACTTGTCCTGGAGTGTTTAGCGGTGCACTAGGTGATTGGCGCATTTGTTGTCTTTGATTAGGATTTTGCATTAAGCCCGGCATTTGTGGACTGGATGAAGGAACAAGCGCTGGACTGGGTATCATCTGTGGATTTGGTATAGCTTGTGGTCCCTGGGGACCACCAGTTTGATTAGATTGCTGTAATTGTTGCTGTTGTTGACTATTGACCACCTGTTGCTGCAATTGCTGCTGTTGCTGTACATTTAAAGCGCCAGCTGGCGAAGAAACTGTGCTGGGTGAAGGGCTTTGACGTAAGAACTGTTGTTGTCCTACCACACCGCGATTGACGTTAAACATTTGTTGACTTTGACCCATTGTCATGTTGGGATTCTTTTGCATACCGGGTGGCATATTTAGCATTTGGTTTAAGTTACCTTTAAAATATATAAATTGTAAGTAAATATTTCTCTGCTTCTTAATTCAGTACAAAGTCGTGTTTTAATTAGAAACTGAAACAAAAACTTAAAAGCCCTTCATTGTAATTATAAAAATAAACAACATACAAATTCGATTTATGTTGATTTTACATCTCAGTTTCGATTGGCAATTACTTGTAATACAAAAATGTATGTGGATAAGTTTACCTTGCGGTCCTGTAGTATTTGGCATAATGCCGGGCTGACCTTGAGGTCCAGCATTTCCCACATTATTTGGATGCATAGGACCACCAGCTCCTACACCACCCACTTGATTCTGTTGCATATTAGGTGGTATTCCCTGCATGCCCTGATTGCCGCTGGCATTAGGTCCACCTACATTCATAGAACCCACTGGACCACCTTGATTTAGACGGGCATTCATCATTTGATTTAATTGAGGGTGCTGCATACTCATTTGCTGCATTTGTTGCTGTTGCATTTGATTGGGTAATTGCTGGACATTCATAGCATTTACATTTACAACTGGTCCGCCTTGAATTTGGCCACTAGCATTCATTTGCATTTGATTAGGACCATTAGGGCCATTGGATCCAGGTCCCATAGGTCCCGCAGCGTTCGGACCCATTTGATTCATTTGTCCTGGCATACCTTGAGGGCCAACGGGTCCCACACCGGGGCCACCGGAAGGACCACCCATTTGTTGGGCATTTCCAACCATTTGTTGATTGGGTCCACCATTTGGGCCACCCATTACATTCATTTGCATGCCACCAGGTCCACCCATTTGAGGCATCATTTGTTGTTGTCCTGGTCCAACAATATTTCCCTGCTGCTGTCCAGGTCCACCAGCTCCCATAGCCATTTGTGGCCTGATGCCTTGCATTTGCTGCATCTGTTGCTGTCCCGGCCTTTGTTGATTTAAGGTCTGTAATAGATTAGAGGCTGGTACAGGACCACCAGGTCCGCCGCCTTGTTGAACATTCGGGCCACCCGGCATTGACATCATTTGGGGATTACGATTGCCTTGGCTGGCCAAGTTTTGCAAAGCATTTAAAGGATCTTGCATCATGTTTTGTTGGCCCAGCTCGGCATTAGGTTGGGGAGCTTGCTGTGGCCTTCCTGAATATAATATTATATTAATTTGACTAAGAGGCAATAATGTTCATACTTACGTTGCGATAGATCTTTGAAATGCATAAACAATTTCGCGACCAAGCCCAGGTACTCATCCTTGTTTTTGGACTTCTTGAAAATATGATTTTCCATAACGCTGGCATTTTTTATACCATCCTGACCGGTACTTTGCAGCATGTCATTGCTAATTTTAATAAACATTAAGGATAATTTTTCGGTAGAAATTTATGTAGATTCCCATTTTTATTGTAAACTTATTTGTACTCACATTTTTGCTATGACATTTTGACGGAATTTTTGTGACTGCCACTCTTCACTCATTTTGTTTAATTGAATTTCACAAACTTTTAACAATTCTTTGAAAGTGAAAATAATATAATTAACTTTCTAACACCTTTAACAATTCATTTACCACACAAAACTAAAATTTTCTTCTTTCTTTCCACAGTTTGGAAATCATTGATGTTGTTATTTGTTCAGTTGCTTTCAAACTATTTCCTTAAGACAGAGATGTCGGTTTGTATCAACTTCCCCGTCAAATTCATTAAATAAATCCCCTAATACCAACAAGACGACATTAAAAAGAGTTTTCTCCGATATTGCTTATATATCTTATTGTTTATTAGACTAATATTCGATTAAAGCTTGTGCAAGAATAAACTTTGCCGATAAATAAGATTCTATGAATTTTTTCCACTTGAATGTATATCCTACAGTATATTTACTTGATGAATAATTATATTTTAATATATTAATATTAAGAGCGTTAAACTTATATTTAAGTTTATACATAACAGTTCATAAAAATCGCCATATAATTTGTAATGAAGACACTATAACTCCCCACATGCGGACGGAAAATACCACATTGACGGGCTTCGAAGAGGTTTATGTGCATCTGGCAACGCAAAAAGAACAAAAGTGGTTGTGATATAGAACATTGAGATAGTTCTCTTTGAACAGTTTTTTTTAGTATGGCAGTACTTATAGAACGGATAGAAGTAATATTTAGTTTCCTTTTTCTGGTTTTGTGATCCGCTATGGTACAGAAGACAAGATAAGAAAACAATTAGTTATATATAACATTTATGTATATTGGAGAATAAAATACATTTATGTATATTATGAATAAACGTGCACACAAATTCGCTTAGTTTGAAAAGATTTAATATATGGAAAGTAATTAGAATTATTTTATGCTTAAGAGTATAAGGCTTTTAATTAAGAGAACAACAAGCTTATGTTTGGTATTCTCTTCCACTCTTTATTTTATGTGTTTTCTTTTATTGTGCTTTTTTATTCAGCTTAAACTTAAAAGCATATAATTTTGCCATTTTCAACTCATTCGCGTAACGCCTGTTGTCTAACGTGTATCTTGCTGACCAAGGGATATACATATATTTATTAAAAGAAAAAGAAATACAAATAAAAACAATTTACTGAAAATAAATACACATACATACGCGCGTGTTTTGTTTTTAATTTTTTTCTTTAATTCTTTCATCTGTTTCCAATATTTTTTAATGTTACAACTTATAAACTAAATGCATTGCTGCTAACACGAGTACATTTAAGCAAAAACCTTCTATTAAGAGTTTGTGTTATCGTTTCAAAACAAAATATCCTACATAGTATATCTATAAAAAAAAAAACACAAATATGTATGATTGTATATATTATTAAAAATTATAAAAGTGTTGTCAAAGTTAAAGAGAGTGCGAGAGTATGAGTATACTAGATGGTTTTTGTTATAAGAAAAAAAATCTCTGTTTTTAAATACCACCATTAATTCATGTCTGTATGTGTGAGTGAGTGGCTCTCGGAGTATAAAATAAGTTTGTGTTTCAGAAATTTTAGCGCGCTTAGTGTGAGAAACGGAAAACGAAGTTTTAAAACAAAATATATAGAAATAAAATGCTGACGTTTTATATTTTCAAATAAAAAATTTATTATATGTACCTACACATGAATAAATGTTCAAAAAATGCAAATACTTATAAATTAAGATATTATTATATTTATAATAAAGAGAAAAAGTGATTAAGTTTAACTACACACATACACACTCCGTAGTATAAGTATAGCAATAATATACTATGTACGTACAGATGCATATAACGTATGTACATGCAGCAAAAAGTGTCTTTATAAATTTTGAACAACTCACTCTTACGAAAATCTACAGCAAGTTGTTTCAAACACTTAATACACCTTAATGTAAGTACAATGCGGCTATTATTATTGTAACTAAATATTTAGACACGATTGTTTTCTCTGAAACACATAACAAAAAGTAATTTGAGCAAGTATTTGAAACAAAAAATATCGAAGTACAAACGAAGTAGCAGCAGTAGAAAATATTCAGAAGCACCTTGAAAGAAATTTTAACAAAAAAAGAAAAAAAAATAAAGATCACCCATGTAATTGACTCACTCCCCCTTTAAGCTCTTACCTCTCTTAAATAATCGACCGTTATTTTCAATGCGATGAGAATACAAAAAACCCCCACTAAAAGTTTTGTTTTCTTTTTGCTCCACAACACTTGGGGTACATGCAGTGTTGCCGGAGTCGTTCTTCTGTTCGAAATTATTCAAATTTTGTACAAATTACATAAAAATCATACATTATGGCCCTAATTTTGTAAGTCACTTTGTGTTAATGAAATTTATGGAAAAACAAAAATAATTTCCTAAACAAAAATTTAATATTTAATTTTTGTTTTGTACACAACCAAACAGAAGTACAGAAATGCATGCGTTGCTTTGCCTTTCAATGTGCTTAAAATGTTTATGAAAAATAAAAAAGGGAGCAGAGAGTAAAAATTTTATAATTTCATTTTTGTGTACATATAAATTTCGCTAATGCAAAATGATTAGCAAAATAACAGCCTAAGATTAAAAAATTATATTATTATATATTAAAATTCATTGCTTTTCTCAATTTGTATCGAACTGTCGATTAGTTCAAGTTAATTCAATTGTATCGCCAAGTACTGTCTTACAATATATATTTTGTAAAAGAAATTCAGTTTAAAATTTGAAGGGATTTTCTATTATGTAATTTAAATTTTAATTTGAAAATGTGTTCGGTTCCGAATATGTGTCATTTTTAGACTTCTATTTATTATTCAGCCCGTTATTCTTGTTTTAGACGTTATAATGTCAAATTTTATCTACTTCTCTGCGTGCCTCTATTGCATATATTTACTGCTGGCTTAACTATTTTAAATAGGTATCAATTTAAATTACATACGAGTATTAACAGCGGGACAATGTTATTATCTCCTATAAATAGTGCAACAACGTATAATATATCGCATAATAACACAAAAACAAAGCAGATAAAATAAACCAGAACGACAACACCGTGTACAAGAGAAAAACCGAACGAAAGCAAAACAGATAAAAAGAGTATCGGTGTGCTTCCATAAGTATGTGTGTCTGTATTTGTGTACTATTGCTTACTTAAGAAAGTACATGTCTGAAAGCTTAAAAAACAATGTTAACCAAAAGTGCGTGATTTTATTTTTATATACTCGTACTACACCATACTAAATAATTATTTTATGGCACAATAAAATAAAAACAATAACAACATAAACAGACAACAAAAGCAAAAGCAAAAACAAGTGCAAGGTGCATGTTTGAGAATGATGTTTGTATGGCTGTCTGTATGTGTGTGTGTATTTGACAATTTAAAATGCATGTGTTGGTACGAGTGTGTGTGTGTGTGTGTGTGTGCATGCATTATTATTGTTTATGGCTGAGTTATCATATATTTGCAAGTGCACACACACGCACACACTCGTGCCACTGTATCTAATGGGTTTTTGCACTCGTGTTCATATAAATATATCTACAAAACGATTTAAACTAATTTTCCAATGGAAATCAAATGATTTTGTGTAAATTATTTTTGTGTTGTTATTTGACAGTATATATTTTATTGTTTTTATTACTACTTGTATTAAAAAAAAAACGTTGAAAGTTGTCAATCGTTAATGCAGTCAGTCATATTTTTGTATTTTTATTATTAATAATCATCTTCTTTCTGCCTTATTACGCCAACTAAGTGCACATGTTTGTATGTAAATGTTTAAATGCTTGTTGTTGTCGGTTCCAAACAGATTAAATAGAAGCATTTATAAACATGTACATGCCATAAATACCTTGTATAGTATGTATACAATTTCAATTTTGCACTTTGCTTTATTTATGTGGTACGAGGGTGATCACTAGGGATAGGATTTTAATGACCTCATATACATATGTACTCAATTGTATATGGCAAAAAGTCCCCTAGTATGACAACATATTCCCCAAATGACAAAATAGCCTTAAAAGATGTGAACAAATTTCACTTAAATTGTGTTTATTTTAATCAAATTGTTGTGAGCTACAACTGCTTCATAGGCAACTGCTGCAAAGCACATGCAAATGAATTTTATCAAATAAAAATGTACGGCTGTTCGCAAGTTGTTCAGTTGTTAGTTGAAACAATTGACACTTTACAGTGTTTATGAATTTGACAATACCAATAAACACATTAAATATTATTATTTATTGCTGTGTTTAAGTTTTTAGTGGCTTTGAGTTTGCTTTGTCGTGTATTAATGTCTAGTCCTGGGTAATCACATGCATAAAATACAAACACAAATTATTAAGAGTTTGGAGAAAAACTGCAATGATTGCTAAATTTTGCCAAGTAATCATAAGAATAAATTATTCATATGTATGTATGCATTCATATATGTACATTTATGTTTGCATACAAACATACATTTGTTTTTCATATTGGTTTCATTAAAAACAGTAATTAATGCTTATTTGGCAAATTCGAGACAAAAATTTTTTGTTTATATTACGGGGAAAAAGTTTTATGCAACTGCTACGCTAGAACCTTTTATTCAAGACTTAAATAAAGACGGTGTACCAGGGTACTTTTGAGCAATTTTTAGCAGTTAATTAGAAGCCAAGTGGGTGGGCGTTTCATTTAAGCTACTTATTTTTATACGTCATATGATGCATGTATTTTACCCCATACTGAAACGAAAATAAACAGGAAGTACAATTTTGCTCATATGGATATAATTTTACCAGCATACGTAAATACATGTATGTTGTGTCAAATTTTTTAATACATTTTTATTTCCCACCATCTGTACAAATAAGAAAAAAACAATTGAATTATATATCATTGGTCTCAAGTAGAAAGACCATAACTTCGAAAATTTCGACTTTTCAGGAGATGGGTAAAAACAGAACAGAAACTGTATTGATTACAATAGAAACTGGAACCATTAATTGCTGGTAAAATCGTTAGTTTTGATGCCTGTACAATGAATTTTTTGTGACGGAGTGTAAAAAATCCAATTTCGTAAAAAATACGAGTTAGGGCCTATCTACTTGACACCAACGATATGTATGTATATCGCCACAGAATAAGCCAAATCCTATCCAACAAAAATTCAAGATTGCCTTTTTGTTAATTCGGGTGTTCAGCTACATACGTCTTCTTGAAAAATTTAATAAATAACTTTCCCATAATAAACAAGGATTTTATTTCATTTTTTAAGCTTTTGTTTTTCTGAATCATATTAATTATGTTTAATTACTTCCTTCTTTATAGCCTCTTATTGACCCGTGTAAATAAAACTAGTTTTATTTGTTTTTATTGATCTATATATTTCAAAACTCTCGGTTATTAAAATTATTACCGTGGAGATTATTTACTAAAGCCTTAATTCATAAAAAATGTTTTATGGAAAATATTATTCTCTCAGAATCGTACAAAAATTCAGAATCATACAAAAAACTGCAACAGTTTGGGGCTAAATTGAGCGAATTCGGACTGTTTTGCTATGCCAGCTGGAACAGGCCTAATAAGTTCTTATATAAAATTATTTATGAAATAAAAAAGTGTATTGAAATCTTTTTAGTAATTATTGCAAATTTTCCATTTTTTTTATCAGAAATAAATTTGCTTATGAATATTGCAATATTTTGCGCTAATTGTCAATATATTTTTCATTTAAAATAAGTTTTTTCCTTTCTCTATAACATATTAAAAATGCCAGATGGGACATTTGCATTTTTAGCGGCGATAACTACTGTCTGCTTGTATCTAAATCAAATCAAGTGAGTTGACAAGTTGGGGCCATGGTAAAGATACATGATGGTAATGTGCCATCTATGGCCAATAGCTCCATTCGTCTTGAATGCAAGTGTGAAAATGTTAACACATGCAAAGCATACAAATTTATGTACTCGTATGTATGTATGTATGCATGCACTCATATGTAAGTGTGTAGTTATGCGTGGAAAATAATTTTGTGGAACAGTGTAGGTATTTGATTGCCATTTAGTGTCTTCAATTTTTTATTATTATTATTATTATTATTATTTTTTGGTTACAGTGCACACAGTATGTACATACATACTTTCATTTCATTTACATAAGATATAACAAGTTTATAAATATGTGCATATGTACATACATAAGTATGTAGATATACATAGGTATGCACATATATATTTTAAAAGTCTTAGTATGTAGGCACGGAAATACACAAATATATAAACACATTTATACACTCACACACATGTACATACACATACATATATGTATATACGTTTATATGTATCTATACACATCTACAATAGGTGGTACCTACCTACCTACCTACATACATATGTATGTATGGTTAGTACATAGATATTTTAGCTACGACATATAATAAAATTTGCTCCCGTGGCCTATTGTTGCTAAAGGTACCCTATTGTTAAATTTTATTGTTGTCTATACATTCTTATGTACATATTTACCTACATACATATGTATGTATATATTATGTTTGTGCATACACATGTATCCACAGGCATATACATATGTATAACTAAAAGTTTGAATGTACATAAAGTATACGTATGTAGGCATATAGTTGATTATTTTCGTGCTTGTTACAAAATATATGTATGTATGGATGTGTATCATAGTTTATCCATACTTACATCCAAACATACATACATAAATATGTATTAAATAACAAGCATACTAAATATTGTAAGTAAATATGTATGTACGTCTTGTCAACCGTTGACGTTTACTCGTTTAAATGTATGTAAGTATGTATTTACTTGTACCAGTCTGTCTATCAATATGTTATTTTATGCCGCTTCTGCCTTTGAAGGCAACTACAACAAAATATAATAATAACAGCAAAAAACAGTATGAAAAAAAAACATTGATTACTTGCTGTTCCACTTTTTTCCATTATTATTGCATTTTATATAAAAACATGCACACGAAGAAATACACGTACCTCTACGCCAGTGTTGCCAGAATTAACGGGATATTGAAACGAATAGATTTTTTTTAATTTTATTGCTATTTAATATTATTTTTCGAAGGTGTCTCAACATCATAAGAAGTCTACTGAATAGTAATAAAAATATTAGCTGTAGCACCAAATCATCATTAAACTGCCACCTAATTTCAAAATAGCACAGAACTTCTTGACTTACGCACAAACTTTCAAAAAACAATTGAGAATTTGTTTAATTTTTTTTATTGATAAGAGGTTTTACGTATTTTTTGAATAGCAATATTTGCAGGAATGAATTTTGGTCCGTTTTCCGATTGTTTTGAATGCCAGAGTTACCACTAAGGAGAAAAAAATGTTGGCCCCTATCATATTTAGTGTTTTTCGCCTTCAAAGACGAAATTTTGTAATAGAAGAGAGGCAAATTAAGGGTTTCCCCTTAACCTATTACAAAATGACAAAAAGCCCTAACTGGATAAAATGTATTTTATAATAATAGTTAATAATACAAGACAAGTGCTTTCTTAAGCCTTTCAAAAACATACAAAGGTTCTTATGGCTCCTTATTCTTTAAAAATGTTATTATATATATATATATATATATATATATATATATATATATATATATATATTAAATCTGTCTGCGCCATTATATTAGATAAATAATGGCGCAGATAGTATTCTAATTATGATATAAATTCGTAATGCTTTGAGTATTTTCAAAAAAATAAAATAAAATATGGCAACACTGCTCTACAAAATCCATTGGTTTTTATAAATGTTTGCGTTTATCTGTAAATTCACTCATACTGGTATTTGTAATATTATTTATTCTCAATTTTATTTATTTTTATTTACTTATTTTTATTTTTATTTTTTTTTTTTTAGTTTTTAACAACAAAGTATCTTGTGGTTATTTTATATAGTATATGTATATACAAGTACACAGACACCTAAATAACTGGTGTATATACAGGTGATAGCAAACAGTAAATGTGGTATTGTTTGTGTGTATAAGTATGCAACATACAGTTTGTCAAATGAGTGTGCCCAAATCCGAAGAAAGCTTAGCTATCTAAAGAGTGTGGGCCTGTTCGTAAATGCAATATTGCGCTGCATAATATTATTAGTTTGCACTGTCACTGATGATCTTACTCGTTCATTGCATCAGCCATTTTTATGATTAGTTTTTGTGTTTATTTGCGCTTAATATACTTCAGTGTTGCATTTTCGAACGGTTGACATATGGAGTGTTGCCAATTTTTGCATTTTCGAACGTTATGCGCATAACATGCAGAGCAATGTTGTATTTAAGGACAGGCCCTGTATTTATTATATATTATGTATGTGTATACAGTATAACAATTATTTTTGACGAAATGCGGCCTCTACACGTTGGGAATTTTTTTTACCATCGACTTGAATGAAAATGAATGTGTAAGTGCCTTGAAATATTTATCATATCTTTCTGAATTTAAAAGACAGAAATTTCGAACAATTAGCCTATAAATCTTAATTGAATTTAACATGAAATAAATTTAATTTTTTATTCAAATGATGACCTACCAGAGCCCTAATGTAGCAATTGGTTGTACAACTCGATCAGATGGTACCACAAGTGGCAACGTGTAGGCTCTTTCGCATTTGTCAAATATTTGCCGAAAAGACTGCCGTCAAGTTGCTCATAAAATTACAACGACGCTTGCTTTTCAACACTTTTATATTTTGAATAAATTGTTTTAAATACCTAATATTAGTACGCCATCATCAGGATTCTCAAAAATGTACTTCTAAAACAGATATAGGCACAAACACATCAACATTTTGAGTTTGTGTGTGTCTCTCACAATTTTGTAAACAAACGAGCATTCTCCCCACCCTTAAATAACTTGTTTCAACAAGCGCTCAAACAACCGCCTTGGTTGGAAGCTTGTGATAGACTGAATCAAGGCGAATTCATACAAGGTGGACTCATTTATGCAACTCTGTATACAATTTATTGAACTGTCAAATAAAATGCTTTGGAAAAACAATGTCCGCACACAAAAACAATTCAATTTGACAGTTAAATAGTTTTGCCTTGGTAACAGCTGATCACCATTTTCTGAAATAAGGCCACCTGGTATGAATTCGCCTTGGACTGAATTGTGAACCACAATTTTTGTGAATGTGAATTGTGCTCACCCACATTGCCTACATCTATTCTAAAACAATAATATAATATTTCCCTCCAATAAACGTTAATTTACAATTATGTAGAGGGGTCTTGCAAACATTTATTTGACAAACTGTTTTCGTATACAGTGGGTCGCATTTACAAAGAATTCGTTAAGAAAGAAGCTTCTTCACAAAATAAAAATATTTTTTATTTGTTGTTGTTATCGATTAATTATTTGTTTTTCTTTTGTTCGATTTTCCAATTATTTGTTTAACTTTGTGCTTCTTGTATGTTCAAAACCATGCTTTAATTGTTGTTCGATACCTGTGGATGTATGTGTGTGTGTGTATTTTGAATATGTGTGTATATACATACGAATATTTCGTCATGTTTTACCGGAATTAAATTAACACTTTCTTTGGGTTTTTAACCTTTTAATGAAATGCTAAATAGCTGCTTTATGTTAAAAATAACGTTGAACGGCAATTTTCTGTGTAAATCATTAATAACAGAACTTTTAAAATATAAAACTGATTTATTGTTTGTATCTGCATACTCGTCTATTACTGCTTTCTTTATCGAAAGTAGATTACAAAATTTTATTTATTTTGAATAAATTATATAAATACATACACACATATGCACATAAGTTTGTACATATATGCATACACATGTACTCTTGTATAATATTAAGTGATCAATTTCATTATACAAAATTAAAAACAGAGAAATTATTTTTGGACTCTATTTTTAAAATATAGGCGGTTCATAATATTACGTCCATATGCGAATATCCACTTTTTACTATATTTGCGTTGTAAGGGCGGGGTGTGCGCACACGTACTAAAAGTATATTGTGATTTTGTGGCAAACGTTTGTTATTTTGGATATTTAAACGTTTAAAGAGCTGCTCCAACTTGCCACATCTTTAAATGATACAACAAAATGCCAAATGTGTTTGTAAGCTTGATTTCACTTGGTGCTAATTTGCATATGAACTGATTCGGCTTAATAACTTCCGAGAATTTTTTTATAAAAAAAAGATTTTATACTAAATGAGTGATTAGATACGAAAATTTATGAGATTTTAACTTTATTACAGCAAATTTAATTCCATTTGCTGTCTGTCTCTCTTTGCTATCAATAAATGTTTGCATGTATTAAGTTTAAACTTGGCAGGATGATTTGCAGATCGTAACATTAGCATTTTGCCATGTCTTTTGATTCAGAAGTTTACTGAATAGTAATAAGCAGAGATGTGCGCGTGAGTAAAATTAAGCTCACGATCACTAAACAAAAATTTTCTTAACGCACTTCAATTATAGGAAGATTATATCTGTGGACTTTTGTCAAAACAACCTCTTTCTAAAACAGCAGTTTTAAAGGAGAGCAAAAAAGCTTTTTTAAATACCTCACAGATATTTTTAAAAAATAACTGGCAAAAATTAAAAATAGTGTAGATTTCCTTTTTAATATTACATTTTTCCAATTATTTTTTAAAAATAGTTTTGAGGTATTTAAAAAGCTTTTTTTCGCTCCCCTTTAAAATTGCTGTTTTAGAAAAAGGTTGTTTTGTCAAAAGTCCACAGATACATATGTATATCAAATACATGAGACAATTAATTACTGTCTTATTCATAAAAAATATTTCTGTTTTATAAAGGATTTATAAAACAAATTTTATATGGAAATCTGCTTTATAAATCTCTTTTAAACTTAAAATATTTTTTAAGAATAAGACCTTTACAGTTATATGTTTCTAGAAATGTTTCTTAAAAAAAATCAATGAGTGTTCGAACCCACGGGCGATGTGTTAACATCTTTTTGTTTATTTATTTTATATTAAACCCACAAAAAACAAAGAGAATGCAAAGCAACAGACAAATGTACATATATACATTGTTATGTTTGTACATAAGCTATATACGTTGCTGTCTTGCTGCTATCTCATTTTTATATATGTACGTATAACCACGTCACTATTCTCTTTGCTATGCATAAGACAAACCCGAAGATCAGCATAAAACACTTTTTTAATATTACTCCAAATTAATACTCCGAATTAAAACACTTAAATCTCCGCTCGCCGATATCGGATTGCCTTAATTTTTGGCCTAAACTCTTCGGCAAAACCCGCACTAGCGTTTTAATCCAAAAATTAATAAAATCGGCTATGAATTTCCGGAGAAAATCGCGTGGGAAAATTATATGAAAATCGCCCAATAATCACTTTCAATACCGACTGCCAAGCAACGAACAAACAAACTCTTACATCTTACACCTTACACTTGCGTATGTATTGAAACTGATAGTTTACTGCCCTAGAGGCGCGCGTATAGATGTTAACACATCAAAAAAATTTTACACAAACAAAAAAAAAGTAAATCACAATAAAAATAATTTTTTACTAGAGAATTTTCTATATAAATATATGACTGCCACAAACTGGACATCACACATGATTTCATCTAGAAGTGAAATCTGTATACATTTGAAATTTATTTAAGGTAAAGCGGAAACAAAGTTAAACCGAAAAGCAAATAATGTAAATTTTAAATGCCATTTTTAAAGTAAAAATTAGCATACTTTTTCTCAGCAAAAAAACGATTGAAAATACTTTCCACAAAACGTATAAATAATTGACGACAATACTGGCTCTTTGGCTGTAAAGCAACACTTTGGTTGATAACAAAATATTACAAATGATTGATTGGCATATTTTAAAAGTTAATATATTTTAGAGATGGTATCGTGAGTCAGTTTTGTTACACGATCATAGAGAAATGTTTACGGCTTAGGTAATGCAAACTTATGTAGAATATTTGCTGCATGTTGTCAAGACAATTCTCTTGCTTATAATTGGATAATAAAAATGGATTTTGCTACTCATTCAGAATAGACTTATTACACCATTTCCTGTCTTAAATGTAAATATTTCAGTGTATGTTTTTATTTCAGAAGTTATCAACTTTAGGTCTTTGTAATATTCTAAATATATGAAAGACTTTTGAATAAAATATCATGCTTGGACATGCAACATTTACCGTTCTCACGTATACTTACACATTCCCGTTTATTTTGTATAATAACATACTATTCTTTTGTGCACTTAAATATTTCTGTACTTTACACAATCTTTTTTATGGAAGAACTAAATTGTTGTGAAATAACTTTTGCATCTACCAAATATTATTTTTATGATCACAATTTCACAACTAACACGACCTAGGTTAATTCTGTTGTACTACTGACAAAGTTATTTACTTATTTACTTATTCTTATCTATTAAACAAATTCATATAAATTGAAATTTTTATCAATCAGATAATTAGTTGTATTATTAAGCACTTGAAGGAAGACCAATTTGTTATAATTTTCCCTTGACAAAACAAATGTTTGTTATTTTACAGGTACTTTAATATATTTTAATTATGAATATATGTACATTTATTTATTTATTTAATAAAATATGTATGTGCATACGTATATTTATATATTGTTTATAATGCATACGTGTATGGGCCTTTCCATAATGTCGAACGTGGCCGTCGGCCAAATGCGATAATATAAAGGAAAATAAGAGATATAATCTAGATTTTTATTTTTACTATAAATAAATAAATAAGGATAATTTTGGTAAGTTAGGATAATTTTGAGTATTAAAATGTGGCAAAAAGAAAAATTGTTTTCGAATGTTAAGCACTGATGTCTATTTAAAATGGTTATAAAAAACGATAAGAAAGTTATTTTTGACATGTCGCACGTGACATTTTTTTCTATCGTGATATTTATATTATTTCTTATTGCTTCTTACACGAAATTGTAAACAAAGAATGAAGTATTCAACGTATTTATTTCCAATAGTAAAAAAACTCAACATAAATATGTAGTACGAATAAAAGGTGCTGGGGGGTAATTACGTAATTTGGTTCGAATCGGAAATTGTTTGAAAATATATGTTTTTAACATGGAGTTTCGAAAGATTTTTCTTTCGAATCGAATTATATAATAAACCCCCTGTTTGCTGGTCTGAATAGCAGAGTAACAGCTCTCCTTCGTCGACCCTGTAGCCAAAACTCCCCGGCGAAGTAAAAGTTAAAAAAGTTCAGTACTACTCTTCTTTCTTCATCGTAGCAAGAGAATTCCAACTGGGCTAGACTTGAAATGCTTTAAATTTTTTTTATATTTTTCGTGTAAATTTTATTCTTATCAGATGACATAAAACATCATATATTTCAACCCTATTTCTGTCATGTTGTGCACCTTCATAGAATCAAATTTCATCGGTCATAACAACGTTTTTAGATTCCGTTATCTATCAACCTTTTCAATTGCTAAATTTCAGTTAACGTATTTATCATAAATGTTATGAGTTAGCTTATCACTTAGCAACCAACCCACACCACTAAAAATTAACTAACTCATTTAAATGTAAATAATTTCAAATTATATATTCGCATAAATAAATCATTTATGCCAAAAAAAATTTTTATAATATTACACTTACAATGTCGCACTTGATCAATTTTATATATCATCAAGAAATATTTTATTTTAATTATATTTTTTGTATTAAATATTTGATGATGATAATGTGGTTCTTCAGTGTCGAACGTGACAGAAAAAGAAATTTTTTTCGCAAAGCATTTTTTTTCATATATTTTTTATTTATTTTTACCCTGCAAATATTTCAGAAGTAAAACCCATCGATAAAGCTCGTCTTTAAAAACGTTTAACGAACGCAACGTGCAATAAAAATAAACAAGGTTGATATTTTGTGACTACGCAGTCGAATGTATAGAAAACTATGTGATATATGAAAGTTTTTCAATTTAATTCTATATGAAAATATGATAAAATAAAGAGTTTTCAATGACTTTGAATTTTTTTTTTTTTGCGTAGGTGTAACATTCGATGGAAATGCCCATATGCATATACATTTTCTTACTACAAAACAATTATTTAATTTAATATAATTAATACGAAATTGTACAAATATTTACTGTTTCCACATTATCAGATTGATCTACGAGGGGAAATTAAAAATTAAGCAACACAAATTCATTGCTTAATAGGTATTTGTTTTTTGTTGTTCAGTATTTTATTGGCCGTCAAAACGAATGACATACCGTTAGTACTTACTTACATATACTTACATAAGTAATTAAATAGAGTATTCTGTTTGATATTAAAAGTTACTGGAGTGTGTGACTTAAAATTATGTCACGATTATTATTAACAAAATTTCCACACCGACATGGAGTGGAATAATTTTGAAGAAACTGCTGCCAACATTAACCATTTCAAAATCGTTTTGTATAAAAAATATTGTGCGATTATGTGTAAATGTTTGAAGAAAACTCTTTCCATAAAATGTCTGAATGCTTATTTACTTAGATTATAGTCGAGCTGTTTTAATTATAATTAAATGAATAATATTTACTTATCTCTGCGAATTCGAACCACATAAATAACGTGAGTAATGTGAAGAAATAAATATCTCTCACGAGTATATTTCTATTAATGGTCTGCTAAAATAAGAGAATAGTTTCCTGCAGTAGTACTTCAATTTAACTGCCCTGTCCTGTAGCATTTTTTTTGTTGGTGGCTTTCAATAAAGAATTTTATTTCGACAACTTTTTGTGGCTACGAATTTTTGCTGTCTAAAAGGTTTCTTTATAAGGCCGTACATGTTGCCACATGATCTAAAACTATTTACCAATTCAAAAAAAAAAAAAAACAAAAAAAATTCCATTGACAAAATGTGTTGTTGCGTTTTTAGATTTGGTTTTAGATAAACAGACAGAAAGAAGTTGCTTGAATAAAGCAAATTTCTTGAGAATTCCGTTGATTTTAATTTCGTTGATATTTTAACAAGTGTTTTTTTTATCATAACAAGTATATGGGTTATTTGAAATATATTTGGTATAGCGAGTTAATAAAAACACAGACAGCAGCAATTATTTATGTAATTTTCCGTATTGACACAAACGGAAATTATTAAAACCTTCACATTTTTATAACCTCCACAAAAGAATTGGAGGGTATATTCACTTTGTCATTCCGTTTGTAATGCAGTGAAATATCCATCTGAGACCCCAGAAAGTGTAGATATGGGATAGAAGACACTCCCAAAATAATTTTTTATTTACTGGCAATGCATGCCAAGTTCTTATTTGGCCACTGTGGGCAAAATCCCTACAAGATCTCACACATTCTCATGGCCTGTAAATATTTTCACAAAAAGCCAAAAAAAAAAACATATTAAACATGGATTTTTATAAAAAAACAACTTCACTGTTTGCCATTTCGTTACGTCATAACATATTTAATCTTCACAGCTAAATACGTTGTTTCGTAACTGCTTACGTCAAAACATGTTTAGCTCGGCATATTTAGCTTCACTCACATAATAAATTTTACATTTAATTATGATTATAATTTAATGTTTATACATAGTTTTTAGGGGAGTCGTGGAGTTATAGTATATTTTTTATTTTAGTTTTTATATTATATTATTCTCCTAGTTTTTTAAACTTGTAATATATTTATATTGGCCAATTGTGCTACAGATATTGCATATGAATAAATAAATGAAATGAAATGAAATTATCCCAAATATTTATTTTTAGAGTCTTATGGCAAAGGTGAAATGTCTCCCCCACGGCTCTTGCCAGAGAGACCCCAAAAAGAATTAGACCACATAAAGTATATATATTCTTGATCCGTGATGAAGTCTACGACGGTCTAGCAATGCCCATACGTTCGTCTGTGGAAAACATGATGTCGTCTTATTTTGGACCCCGCCCCCTTCAATGGGCGTTGACGTACGATATTATATAAAGGAACTCTGTCCCACGCAGTTAAACATTTTAATTTTACTTACTAAATATTTCGAGGGTATTTAAGATTCGACCCGGTGGAATATTTATAACGTTTTTATTTCTTTTATCAGACATTAAATTGAGTTTTTACTTTTTATTACTAACTGATTATGTTGCCATAGAAGCCAGTCGTAATTAATTATTTTTAAAGATGACGAATTTTTTTATAGTGTCTTTTCTTACATTTAAGAAGTTCCAAATGGCAGATTTGACTATCCCAAGTTGTATGATTTATAATAAACAGAAAAATAAATACTTCATAGTGCTGCAGAGTGGTTGTGAAAATGATCAATAAATTTATCATAAACTAATAATATGCGGAAGACTAAAGTAGACAGAAAGTAATACTTGTGGCTGTGGTCAGTCCCCTGATTGAATCATAGTAAATAAATATATGATTAAAAAATTTTATTCTTAAAGTAATTTCAAAATTGTTTCTTGCATTGCAACTAGATGAAGCTTGGCCACAATTACTTTTGCTCTCTGCCAATATGAAGCGCAATTAATATAATAGAAGCATGACAAAAAAACGCAGTGTGCAAATAAATATTTACTGCTGCAAACAACCAAACAAACAATAATATTTGTAGACACTTAAATCATGTGTATTTGAAACGTTAGTGGGGTTTTTGTTTTATGATCCACATTTGATTGTATTTGGAGTGTTTTGTTAGGCTTCTTTTAGTTTTCTTGGCGTTGTTATTGTTTAGTAGTTTACAATTTTCGTCTTACGATTTGATGTAAATAAATATGTACATGATTTTATATACTACGTGCTACTACATGAACACACTATATATGATTAGAGTAAGGAAATATCCTAGAATATGTACATATAGGCATTGATATATATTCAGTCTTGTTTCAACGAAGAAGATAAACTTTTGGCATTTGCTTGGTTAATTTTAATTTAATCGATTAAATGAAAATCAAATTTCTATTTAATTTTTGATGTGTTAACATCTGTACGCGCGCCTCTAGGGCAGTAAACTATCAGTTTCAATACATACGCAAGTGTAAGGTGTAAGATGTAAGAGTTTGTTTGTTCGTTGTTGTTGCTTGGCAGTCGGTATTGAAAGTGATTATTGGGCGATTTTCATATAATTTTCCCACGCGATTTTCTCCGGAAATTCATAGCCGATTTTATTAATTTTTGGATTAAAACGCTAGTGCGGGTTTCGACGAAGAGTTTAGGCCAAAAATTAAGGCGATCCGATATCGGCGAGCGGAGATTTAAGTGTTTTAATTCGGAGTATTAATTTGGAGTAATATTAAAAAAGTGTTTTATGTTGATCTTCGGTTTTGTCTTATGCATAGCAAAGAGAATAGTGACGTGGTTATACGTACATATATAAAAATGAGATAGCAAGACAGCAACGTATGTAGCTTATGTACAAACATAACAATGTATGTATGTACATTTGTCTGTTGCTTTACATTCTCTTTGTTTTTCGTGGGTTTAATATAAAATAAACAAAAAGGTGTTAACACATCGCCCGTAAGTTCGAACACTCATTGATTTTTTTTTTCTTCAGATTAATAACATAAAAATTATTTCCTAACATACATATAAAACTGTAAATATCGATAGTTTTCACAATTTATGATTATATTTATAAAAAGTAAATTGGCTAAATGCCACACAATGTAACTTCTTGCAGTTTTAGGTGGCCAAAAGTAACAAAAAACTATCCGATCTTGTAGATTTTTTTATATAAGACAGTATTACAGCCAATATAAAATTATGCCGATAAAGAGAAAAAAATTAATATAAATTTTATTATATATTCAGTAATTAGACAAGCTTAAAATCAGGGTTTTTAAAATTAAAATTTTAGTGATTTTCTTATAATAATACCGCCGGGAAGGTATACTACTTTGTTTTGCCGCCATTTTCGTAAACATTAGTCTTGACAGTTCATATTTGGCAGTCGTGAAGTAATCAAGTGGCAAATTTATTATGGAAAAACATTCGATGCCACATCGCATACAGCCATTATTACAATGGAGCTACTGCGAGACCTCTTTCCACAACAAATTATTTGAAGAAATGGTGATGTTGATTGGCCTCCACGGTTGCCTGATTTGACAGCTCCAGACTTCTTTTTGTGGTGATATCTGACAAGCAAGGTTTATGCCAACAAACTAGAAACGTGTGAGCAACTCTAACAAAATATTTGCGATGAAATTAATCAAATACCGCCTGAAATGTGTGAGAATGTAACAAAAAAAAATGTGCTCAAAATGGCTCGCGTTTGTGAGGCTAACAGAGGCGGACACATTTATCTGATATTGTATTCCATATATAATTGCCGACATTAAATAAAACATTTATCAAGATCCATTCTCCTTCATTTAATCAAAAATTAAACAAAGTAGTATACCTTCCCGGCGGACACCCTGTAGTAAAAGTTGTTTATGCATATTATCTTTTATAAATATTAAAAAATATTTATAAAAGAAGTGAATTTTAACTTCAATGACTTTTTAACTAAATTGTATAAATTTTTTAGTAATATAGTATATATACATAATTTGATTAAAAAAAAATTTATAAATTTTTTAGTAATATAACATATAATTTGATTAAAAACTCATTGAAGTAAAAGTAAACTAATGCTAGAGTTAATGTCGACGTCGTCGACGGCGTCAAATGTAAAAAAAAAAGTTGAATCGTATGAAATTGTATGGGAGCAGTTAATCTCAACGCGTTGCAACGCCGTAAAAGTTCAATCTATTTCAACTTTTTCGGCGTTGAAACGCCGTCAACGGCGTCGACATTAACTCTAGCATAAAGGAAAGGAAGCAAACAATTTATATAAAATTTTTAATGGAGTAGTATTAAATTGATACTTTAATGAAGTATTATTAATTGATACTTTAATGAAGTAGTATTAAATTGATACTTTAATGAAGTAGTAATTAAATTGATTCAGCGGGTTCAACTGCCAAGATATTAAGTAAAATCTCTGATTTTAAAATATATATAAAAATTCGTTGCCTTAGAACGCTACTGTTTTTATTTTAAATTATACAGACACAAACATAGAGTTTAATAGTTATATGTGAAATAGGTAAATTTGTAATAACTTTTTGTGGAACACTTTCGGGCATAATATTTTTCAACAATATTGATCAAATATATTTGGTTTGAAAGGTAATTATCTGTAGATTTGCAGTATATAAATCTTTTTGGAAAAGTGTCTAAGAAGATAAACTTAATCATAATAAGGAATAAATAAAAAAAAAAATATTATAAAGGAAATAAAGTCATCTTATAATTTGTATATATCCTACGTAGCCATGATACTTACGGATATATGAAAATATACTTTACTACTGTCATGTACGTACATACATATGTATGTATGCATGTGTGTACATACATGTGTCAGTTGGTATTGCTGAGTGTAATTGTTGTTTTTCTATAAACGCGTGCTTATGTTTTGTGGTAGATACGCCTATTAACACGTTTGCAAGTAAATACATAAGCGTGTACGTACATACATATGTACATACATTGCCATCTATGTACGTCCAATGTGCATATATGTAGATATGTATGTATGTACACACAAGTGTATGTATGTATGCATACGTTCGTCAGTTTAAAAAAGTTGTTATTGTATGATGACATTACCAAATCGTATTATATTGATGATAATATTGCTGTATTGTTGCTTTTTATTTTAAGGTAATGTTAAGCCAAACAAAAAACTTAAAAACAAAACAAAATGAAATCGGGTTCAATAATTATTTTGAAATGTTATTTTGCATAAGAATTGCTGTTGTTGTTATATTTGTATATATTTCTTTTTTGTTTATCTGTTTTCTGAAGAGTGTCTGTTTTTTAAGTTTGTCAGTCTTTTTCGTTTTTGTTTTATATCTGCGATATGACGACTCGATTATTATTTTTACGGTTTCTTTGCATTTCACCTTTTTATTGAAATGCTGTCTATCTTTTTGTTTTATTTCTCTTGACTTTTTTTAAATGTATTTTTTTATCGATAAAATACTGACAGTAAACGTTTAAATTTTGCATATGTATGTATGTAGATGTGCATGTTATCTAGTGATTTATTTTTTTTTATTTTTTATTGACAATTCTATTTTGTGCTTTTATTCGCTTTATTGTTGTTGTATTTTTTTGTTGCTGATATTGTTATTGCATTTCAATTTTTTGCACAAATCATGATAAATTATAAAAACTCATGCAAAGATTTTTTAAATTTATTATATACTACACACACACAAATAGATATCTATGTGCACACATATGTATGTGTATGTGTGCATATATAAACACATACATGTGCATATGTATATATTTTCTTTTTTATGCTACGGATTATTAAGTCGTTTAAGTTTTTTTGTTAGATTTAACTCTATAGAAAATATTACTCTTACTATTAAAATACTGAATGAATTTTATTTAAGATACTCTTAAATCTGTGCCTCTTAGAGAGTTCTCTTTAATCCTTAGAACTTTGTTTTTTTTTGATGTTTTAAAAGGAAACGGAATTACCTTTAGCAGATATACCTTATATTTGTGTACAGAAATGCTTCGCAATATCAAGAACGTAAAAAAATACATCCTGAACAAATCTCTGCTGTAGCACAGTGGGGAATTTTTAATTTTTCAGCAATTTGTAAACGGGTCCAATTATAATAAAAGTTCATGCCATATTTAAAAAAGTGAATCTGAGTTTTGAGTCTGGATTTCCTACCTTTAAAAGGTACTCCAAAGTATATCACCTAAAAATGCAACCCTATGCCTCAAGCTGTTTGGCAAACAGGGAAGTCATACCTTGTCCGCTTGGCAAAGAATTTTCTGTCAACAAAATTTGTAATATCCCATAAGAAAAATTTATACAAATGAAGTCAGTCCAATGTTATCTACAGTTTAAGTTAAACTTAGTGACGATTTCGGAATTTTTAAATATATCTGTGAGAGTTGAGGAGCATCTCAGAAGTAAATTTCATAGGTTTTTCTTTTCTCCACATTAACTACAATGTTTTTCCACAGAAGTGAACATTAACAACTTAAAATATTTAAAAAAAAAAAACTAAAAATATCTACTTAAATATTTTATTACAATTGGAGTGCAAGTTTAGAAACTGCAGGAAAAATTTGTTGTTTACCTGTTTTTTTAGAATGTCCACCATGTTCCTGGCGTGTTTAAACGTTGTCATAGTAATTTTAGAAACCTTTCATGATTTTATACTATTACCCCGGTATTCATAAAATTTGAAATGAGTTTGAAATGTATTTTAATCAAATTTTTTCATACAAAATTTTCTTAAAACAGATTTCAAATACGTTTTATTTTTTATGAATACCGGGGTTAAAGTTTCTATTATGAATAAGTTTTTATTTCCTTTTTTTGAGTGTCGAAATATGTAGTTAAAATCAGGTTTTTAATATAAAATTATTCTAAAAGAAATCGCATTTAACGTTGCACTATGAATATGAACCACTGTATCTCTCAATACAGAGAAGAGAATATATTTTAGGAAAATATTAATTAAATTGGTGGGGGCGGAGGGGCGCTATCGTCGATTAACATCGTTTAAACACAGTGACACGTGTTTTTTAAATATCAACACGATTTTTAATACACATATGGTGTTGTACAACGTGCTAACACACTTCTATATACGAATAAATATCTTTCCAAAAAAACTCCTTAATGCCAGCACTAACACTCTTGCAGCTCAATTCTCTTGAAAGCACTCTCTACTCTTTCTCTTTTTCTTGTTTTAATAAAAGCATTCTTAAGCACTTAAGCTTTCGTGCACACGCACACACACGCTCGCTGTTACCCCTTTTCACACCCAAGCCTTCAAGGAAATCGTGTTGAATGAACATTGGAATTTACTTAAACCACCCACTCGTATTGCCCCGGCAACCACTTGTTTTCTTAAAACAAACAACATGCTTTCAACTTGTTTTCGTTTTTGCTATTTTCATTTTTTTTTCTTCAGTTTTTTTCGACAATTTTGTGTATGTCCTTTTTGTGTGTGTGTCGGATGTGTCAGTATGCGTGTGTGTACGGATGTGCTGACTGGAATACACCCGATTAACGTAAACAAGCACAAAAAGATACTCACACATTTGCGTGCATGTGGAAACAAAATGTAAAGAATATATACAATTGGTGTCAAACAGCGTCAACGTTGTTTAAACAATATTGTTGCTTGTTTTACTTTAAATAAATTTTCTCTGTCTTCTGTTTGTGTCTGTATGTGACTTGGTATTAAATAAAGCTTGGCTGTGTGTGGCTTTGCAAATGGATTTATTTATGTATGTAAATGATAGTCGCAAGAAAAAAAAACACAAAATAACAAAAACAAAAATAGTTTCGTGTATGAAAATGACAAGAAATGAACAGAAAATTGTGACATTTTCTTTTACAAGATTTGTCAGTGTGTGTATAAGTGTCTTTCTAAACGGTCGACTTGAGGAAGCAAAACTCCACGGAGCGTAAAATTACGGAAAAATATATACATATATATTAAAAATAATTTTTCTAACTGCCGTGCTTTTATTTTAAAATAGTTGTGGTTTCTATATGTATGAAAATATATATAAATTTTGTTCAAATAAAGTGAAAGTGTTAATAGGCATATTAACTTGTCGCGGTTAAGATGACATTTAAACAAAAAAATCCATAAAAGGTACAAAAATAAAAAAAAACAATTGCTGTTGCTTTTTGCCGCCTGAATATCTGATTTAATAGTTTTCTGATTGTTTATTTTTGCATTGTGAAACGTTCATTGCCTTTTATATTAAGTTTTAAATTGTATGTGCATTTATAAGTATGCAAAGTACGTTGCGAATAAAAGTGAATTAAAAATTTTCAAAGGCAAAAGAAGCCAAATATTTTTTTATTGCAATTATGTGACAATCATTGTATGTGCGTACATACTTTTAAAAGTGTGTTATCTTCTAACATATGGTTGATTATAGAATTGTTTTCTTTGCAATTTAATTGTTGTTTTTTGTATACAAACAAAATAAGTTTAAAGATTTTGTATGTGAATTTCGTTGTAAACATTTTGTAGAAAAATCTTAAGTAATTTTTTACTTAAAGTAAATTTTCATAATAACGATAATTCGTGTGATGGTGTGTTTGTGTGTGTCTGTTTGATTGAGGTCTTGGTTTTCTATTTAATCATTTTTTATAATTAACTCGAGTTTCGACATAAATTTCATTTTGCATTTTCATATTGAATAATAACTAATTTTTGTATTTTTAAAAGTGGCTTCTTTCTATTCCCTACAGATTTTAAAACATATGTTACACCTTCCTTTTGTTCACATACATACATATTTATATGTATGTATGTGTACTTGCACACATACACGTTTAATGTTTGTAATATTCTTTCACCTTAACAGGGAAATTTATTTACACGCACCTTAAAGTACAAAGGACATGTATTTTTTCTGCCGAATACAGAGTCTCATATATTTTAATTGTAATAAATTGAGAGCTTTAGGGAGTGTAATTAAATATAGAAGAGTTAATGAAAATATATAAAAGAAAATCTGCCTATTTGCTTAATTAAAATGAATTTCAAATTTTTCTGCAAGCAAGCAGACTATGAAAAAAAGCAATAATAATAACAATAATGTAATAACAATAATATAATAAAAACAATAATAAACATAATAATAATAATAAAAATAAAAATAATAACAAAAATTAAAATTATAATAATAATAATAAAAATAATAATAAAAATTAAAATTATAATAATAATAATAATAATAAAAATAATAATAATTATTAATAATAACAATAATTGTTATTAATCTGATCATTTTAGAAATAACAATATTAAAACCTTAAAGCCCACTTTTATAATTAGTTAGTCATTAAATGACACTCCCTACAATTAAAGACTTCTGTGAGATGTTGTACAATATGTACATAATATTTTTATTACGCCCCAAAAACAAAACAAACAAAAAAAAACAGCGCCACCACCCTTTTGATTTTTATTTACTGCGACGTCATTTAAAATTCTATCGTAACATATTGTGCACATAATGTAAATGGGAATATGTATGCGAAAAGAATATTTGCTAAGCACAGCACGATTTGGACAATGGAGGCCAGTAATTTAAACTGATAGCTTAAATACTAATTAATGGGTTCATTCATAAACAATCATTAAGGTTTATTGTAAGAATTTCGTGGAGGAAACGGGCTTTGAAGTACAAATTAATTTGAAAAAAAAAACGGCAACGCAACTGATATAGTGGAAAATTTTATAAAACATAAAGACAATATGAATAAAAATTTAGTTATTATTTTTTTTTAATTCTTATCTTTATAAGACAGGGCAGGACGTCCGCCGGGAAGGTATACTACTTTGTTTTGCCGCCATTTTTGTAAACATTAATCTTGACAGTTCATATTTGGCAGTCGTTAAGTAGACACGTGACGTGGCAAATTTATTATGGAAAAATATGCGATGCCACATCGCATACAGCCAGGCTTACAATGGAATTACTGCGAGACCTCTTTCCACAACAAGTTATTTGAAGAAATGGTGATGTTTATTTTCCTCCACTGTTACCTGATTTGACCGCACCGGACTTCTTTTTGTGGTGATATCTGAAAAGCAAGGTTTATGCAAACAAACTAGAAACGTGTGAGCAACTCTGACAAAATATTCGTGATGAAATTAATGAAATGCCGCGTAAAATGTGTGAGAATGTAACAAAAAAAATGTGCTCAAAAGGGCTCGCGCTTGTGGTTTGTGAGGCTAACAGAGGCGGACACATTTATCTGATATTGTATTCCATATATAATAGCCTACATTAAATAAAACATTTCGATGCCTCCATTCTATAACATTCTAAGTCGAAAATGTGAGTTTTGAGTTTCGAGCTCTCATAGTTTTGTGTGTAGTCTAAGTATATTTATGCCTATAACTTTGGAACGGATCGGCCCATCTTAACCAAATTTTGACAGTATTTAAATTAGAGAACGTAGGATTAAAAAATTCAAGAACATTAAAAACGTTCTAAGTACACTTAGATCGTTACAGTCCAACCTAAATTACGACGCAAAGCGCAACGTAATTTAGCGCTTTTACTTGTTTTTAGCGCTTTTACTTGTTTTTAGCGCTTAGATTTTACGCTGAAATGAGTAACCTAAATTAGAGCGTTAACGTTGCCTCGTAATCAGTAATGTTTACTCACTTTGATTGATAAAAACTTTAATTAGTAATAATAGATTTATATCCTTACTGACTAACATTAATAACAAAGTTTACTTATATACATATAACAATATACAGTACAACGAATAAGTTTTTAAACAAAGTAAGATTTTTAACATATAACATCAAACAAAAGGAATCAAGTATTTAAATACAAAGTTAATTTTCTCTTCAGTATTATATTACTCTCAGACATTTCGATCATATGGTAGCATTTATTGAAGTTTTCACATGCACGACGGAAGGAGTCATTATTGGCATATATAGAACGGTAATATTTAAGTAATAGGAGTTCAAAATTACGTGAAGGTCTAACAGGAACGTTGAAGCAAATTCGACTAAGCAAGAATTCCGAATCAACTTCACCACGAATCAGGCCCAAAATAAACAATGTGCTCAGCATTAGTCGTCTACTTTTTAAAGTTGGCAGTTTTATCAAAGCAAGTCTACTTTGATACGGCGGCAAGACATATGAGTTCCAGCCAAGACCACGAAGGCAGAAAATCAAAAATTGTTTTTGTACTGATTCAATACTATTTATATGAATAGAATAACAAGGATCCCAAACAGTTGACCCATACTCAAGAATTGGTCGAACAAGAGAGGTATATAAAAGTTTTGTAGTGTAAGGATCACGAAATTCCTTTGACCAGCGTTTCATAAAACCAAGTATCCCGTAAGCTTTATTTACCATCATTGAAATGTGATCACGAAAGTTGAGCCTGTGATCCAAAAGTATGCCAAGATCCATTATTGATTGAACTTTACTTAAAACAGCAGTATCAATATGATATTGAGTCTCTATCGGACGATGTCTGAAAAATGAGATATGTTTGCACACGCTAAATTGACCTAAAAGTAGCTAAAGTTACATCACTTAACACTTCAACAAAGTAAACAAGAGTGCTTCTGCAACAAACTTCACTTCTTTACGCGCTTTCAAAATTGGATTTTCCAATTGCAAAGCGTTGGCGCCGCGTTATTTCGGTTGGTCTCATACATTTTGTATGGGCATGAGAAATTTTGACAGCCATACAACGCTTTGCGTCGTAATTTAGGTTGGTCTGTTATAGAATGGAAGCGTCGATTTATCAAGATCCATTCTCTTTCATTTAATCAAAAATTAAACAAAGTAGTATACCTTCCCGGCGGACACCCTGTATAACAACAATTATAAAATAAAATCTTCTTTAGTAACAGTTTATTTCAGGAAAGAATGTTTTCATTCTTAGAATTACGTTTAAACCAAAAACAAAAGTTAATAAATTATTTTTGTGTTTTACAAAGAAATTGTAGAAAAAACAGAATTCTTTTGAGATTGGGAAACCAACATTAA